>OX031316.1:12162500-12762500 GCA_943737955.2 Myopa tessellatipennis | reverse complement strand
TCGCTTTCTTCGGATCTGTCAAAAAGTGGAAAAAGTCTGCTGAAATACCTAAGATTTAGTAATAATAAAAACAACATCAGCAAGAAGTAAACGCTTACTTCTACACTTACTATAGCATGTACGAGATCTATAATAATACTTAAACGATTACCACTTCTATCGACACTAATTTAATGTCTTAGTCCTTAAATTAAGTATGTAAAAACAACCAAACAATCTATCATTTGATTTCAATTATTTTGCTATTTTATTATATACCATATAATTGAGTAGATTCTCAAATGTTTCGATCTGATGTATACCAAAAACAGAAATTCTAAAAAACGTTTACAACAAATTTGAATGATTTTCATTTTTTTACTTTTAAATGAAATTAAATCTGCGTTCTGCGAGCAGATTTTATTGACGTCAAGTGTACTTAAGGTGAATTTAAAATGCCTTTAAACAAGAAAAAAAAAATGAATAGAATCCAGAAAAAATAACAGAAATCAGACAAAAAATAACAGAAACCAGAAAAAAGAACAGATGTAGTTCTGTAGCGCGCTGTAGGTTTTTTGTGAATAATCAAATTTTATCTAAAATTGTTTCTAGCTATTTAAATAAACACTAAGTAAAACTTATTTATACACAATAAAAACTATAATATCACGTATTTATATAGATATATATTTGTATATGTTTATATATGTTATTTATAAATTGAAGTTAAATAAATGGCAGTCAAATGAAATCCAGAAAAATTCGTTTTATTTAAAAACCGAGAACTTATTAAATTTTTACAATAATTTTACGATTTTAGTGATTAGTTTAAATACAAATAGATATTTATTGCATAATATACTAGGACATACAGCCAGACGCCAGACCTTTTAATTAATATTCATTACCTGCAGCGTAGACAGCAACCCATTCAAAAACGAAATGCCTAAAAGTATGCAACATATCATGAATTCTGATCAAATTCTAAAGAAAATTATTTAGTTACAAACCAAACATTTGCGATGAACACAGACAAAAAATTTAACAAATATGCGGCTTTTAATATTTCTACATTATAAAAATATTTCATTATTTATTTTATTATGATTATTTTTTCAAAAATTCAGCTAACAACCAATCATTTAGTTACTAAGCAAACATTTGCGATGAACACAGACAAAAAATTTAACAAATATGCTGCTTTTAATATTTCTACATTATAAAAATATTTCATTATTTATTTTATTATGATTATTTTTTCAAAAATTCAGCTAAAAACCATTGAGAAATTTTATGAACATTTTATTAAAATTATATTAAATAAATGTTTCGTAGCAACTCAATAAATACCAGGAAAATCTCTTTGGGTGAAAACAGAACACAACACAATAGTAAGGACAACAAAAACAACTACAACAACAAAAAACACCAACGTATTATTACACATCACCTGCGGTCATTCGGAGAATAGAGTAAAACTACAAAAAACAAAGAACGAGACAAAAAAAAAATAGAGGAGGGAGAGAGAGACAGAGAACGATAAAACAAGCTTTTCTACTTCAACAAAGGAAAACAACAACAAGAACAATAAAAATAAAGGGTAAAAAGAAGAGGACTAAAAGATGTTGGCAGCGATTCGTAAAGATTAAAAAACTGTGAGAAGCATGATAAAAAATATTATTTTCCAATTTATGTTTTCACACCGCGTTGATATAAAAGCGCTTTTGGGGAAAATAAGGACCTTAAAAGATAAACAACTACAACAACAAGAATAACAACAACAACACTAACGACAGCAAGAACAAGAAATACAAATCAATTCCATTGAATAACAAAACTAAAGCAAAACATTGAAAGAATTATAATAAAGACAACAAATAATAAAAATGTGGATAAAAAACTAAACAAAATCAATCTAAATTCGTCAAGAAGGTGGAAATTTTTCGATCTAAACTTTGTCAAAAATATATTTAATTAAACAAATAAAATTAATTTAATTTTTGTAATCTTCTCTAAATATAATGTAAAAAAATCCTTGTTTTACTCTTTACTCAATACATGACTCATATAATAAGTCTTTTTATATCTTTCAGTAGTTTTTCACCATTCAAAACCTTCTTCCATAACGCAGGAAGCTTAAAACTCTGAAGCACGAAACTAATGCAACAAAGCTGCTTAATAAAGTTACCATTTTTATAATTTTTACAATTTTTGTACACGCTCACATTGCTGCTAATTTAATAGTTTTAATACTTGCCCCTTTTTCTTTGTTTCTGCTTTGGAACAACATCCTCTATCCTCTAATTGACTTTACTACTTTTTTTTTCTATACATTTTTATTTTTCCCAAAAGTTTCGCGTGCTTCTCTCCATAATTATATAACTCATTTAATTACAACAATTCTTTGTTACCGTTGTACTACTCTCTGCTATTACAACTAGCAAATTCCAGGAAGACAACAAATTCAGGATTTAAGATTTTATACTAGGACAAAGGAGACATTTTTTATTTTAACGAATGAAATGTCATTTCATTAAATCAAAGATATTTCACGTCATTCAGCGAAATTGTTAAACGGTTCATTAATGCCTAAAACTATGCAATGGTTTTTTATTCAAACTGGAGCCGTGTTCGAACAACAACTAAATCCGCGAAAAACATGCTAATGATGGATGTTGTAGAAAAACAGCAAAAAAACGCAATATTTAATTTTAATTTAATTAATAATAATCAATGTATAATAATTTCAATCACCTTTTAATTGGTATAAAGTGATATTTTAAGAAAATAAGAAGAATACAATGAAAATCAATACAATCCAAAAAAAGTTGTATTTTTATATAACATTTTTATAGCTATATAATTTACATCTGTCCAAATTATCTTACGCTTTATCTTATCTTTATCTTATTTCAATTTTTGGAGAAATTGAAATTTTAACTCCATGATTTTTATACAAAATGTTAATAAAAGAATCATTTTGCTTAAAAATAAGAAACTCAAGAAAATCAACATCGCCGACCTGAGTTCTCCACTGTGTTTTGTACATTTGTCCTGCATTTTCAGTAGCAAAAAAAAACAAAAAAAAAACAAACACAGAATAGAATTAATAACAGATTTATTTAAATGTGATTCGCATTTGCATTTGCAACACCTGCGAGTGCAACGTGCACCACAGAAGCTCTGCAGCATCCACGAATGTCGCTCATTTTAAATGAATTTCCTCTCAGCTACGCTACAACGCGTATTTCTTACACGATACGAGACGTGTTTGTGCAAAATTCAGAGTTAACAAGCTTGTGCTGCTCTTATTACTGCCCATGCCCCACCTCCTGCCTCCCCCGTGGCACAGGTAGCTCCCTGTGCTGCTGGTCGACTTAATTTTTACCGTTGGGCCGGCCGCTCAACTGCTCACTTCAGTCTTTGTTGGCAGCACTTAATTAAAGTGATGCCGATGCTTTAGTTATGCTTACCACATGAGTGCTTGCCACGTCGCTTGCCCGGGCGCCGGCTGAGAGTGGTCCTGGCCGCAGGTACTCGCTTTTCATTGTTCGTTTATTGTTTGTCCTGTCTGCTTCTGCTTCAGCTTCTGTTTATAGAGAGAAGCGGGTGCATTTTGGCAGCCGGTCCCCCTTCTCCGCCCCTTCAAAGCACACAATGTTAACTGATTTACATGGTTTCACAGAGATTAAGTAGTTGCGAAGACCGAACGAAAAGTGACGTTAGCGGCGTTGTTGGCGGAACCGGTGCTGATGGTGGAGCTGGTGCTGGAGCCAGTGCCGGTGGCGATGGCGATGTTGCCACCCCTCTCCGGAAGCTGCTTTTTTCCCAACTTAATTAATTAATGAAGTGCTACCAGCTTGCAACGTGTTCGAAATTTGTTACGAAATTAATTTAGTTTCTGGTAACTTTATGTTGCTTCTTTTCAGCTAAACCCACACTCTATAAAAAGATTACTCCAGTTGGTTTAAACAAAAGTTGATTAGATTCACATTTAAAAGTTGTTCTCATCATTTTTAAATTAAAAATTCACTCTTATTCAATATTAAAATAAATTCCATCCCAGATGTAAAACAATCTTATTTAAGCTCAACATATTTTCAACTAATATTTAAAAGTATTGTTAATATAACAATTCTTATTTTATTATTATTATTATTTTACTATTTTTTTTCTCAATATTAATATTATTCAAGTACTATTTTTTGCCCTACTCTACATCGAGTATTTTTTATATAATCCATCAAAAAGAATGACGGCAAACGTAACAAGTTGCACGAATGCCACTGAAAAGATGGAAAAGCTTCCACCTGAGGCCCGCACCGCCCCCCCCCCCCCCCCCACCAATCTTCGGAAGCAGGAGCTGCACTTGAAAAGCCCCTGAAATTATTTTTCCAGCTGATGGAGAAGTTTTAATCCATATTTTAAGTTAAGAGCCAGCGAACCGTTCGTTGTTCAGTGGTGGAATCAACAACAACAATAACAACAACTGCAAAAGCAACAAAATTGAGGGGTGCAAAATATCACAATATTTACAGACTATTGTAAAAGCAACAAAAACAACAACTCGAACAACAGCTCGAACAACAACAACCGAAACCAGCATCCAACCAACCAACCATTAACAATGACTACAAATAAAAACAAGAATTTGGCGCTGATGATGGAAAAACTGTGAATGTTAACAAGTCTTCGGTCGAATTCGCATTCACAGTAGACAGCAGCCAGAGTTGCCAGCCGCCTCGCTGCACTTATTTCGGTGCGCTTTAATCAGCGACGAGCGCAACTCGCCGGTTGTAATTCGCAGCTTAAGTTGCGTCAACAATAAATAATTTCAACTTTTGCGGAATTTATTTTCCATGGATTTACAACTTAATTGGAGAGATTATTAAGTGGTGAAGAGAGCCACCGCCGGGCGGAGAAAAGAAAGGATTCGTAATTAATCCTTAAGTGCAACATAATGAGTTGTATTAAAGTAAGTACAACAAATAAGTTGCGTGCACTTTAAAAATGTTAGCAGAGTTGCTGCAGAGAGACTCAGTAGGTCCTCAAGCCCTGAAAAATAAGAATACTAAAGTTAAATCTATGATTAAGTGTATTATTATTAATTTAAAGATATCAATTTAAAATAAAGTCGTTTCTGAAACCTTTACATTATCTTTCCTGTGCTGGATTTTTTATGAATGGGAAAATGATGATCCTTGAGAGCTACGAAGACAAAGTTGAGTAATATAGACATCCATAAAACATTAGCATTCAAAACTATACTAAAAATGGGCGTGATCCATCCACAATAAAAACACTTACAGTTTGTATATGGAGGAATTACAATTAATATAAATATAATAAATAAAGTACTATAATGATTAGATTACTCTTCGATACGTTTTTGCCGAAGCAATTTCATCTAATAAATTGTCATTATGTACATAATCATTATCGTGGAGCTTATAAAAGCATGCCATCAACAACAACAACGACAACAATCCATTGTTAATACATAATTAATTTGCTTACATGTCAAATGAGAACGTAATCCTGCCAATCAGAAGTTCTGCGAAAAGTTCGAAGCTTGAACACTTCTAAGGAGCTGCTCTCTATAAAGGAGCTACCCAGGGAAAAAGAAGAAAAAGAAAAACATACAAACAACAAACAACAAACATTAAAAAACAACTGCAACATCTTCCAGTCGTCGAGAGTGCACAAAACAACAACAACAACAAGTAATTTTTCAAGAACTGGGTTAAACAGCAGACGGAGAAGAATACACTAAAGTCAACTTGTTTTCTTCCTATAGCAATCGACCCAACAACTCCCCGCCCCCCCCCCTCGCTCTTACCCCTTCTTCCCTTCATCGTCACTCTGACTCAATACATACAAACACAAACACACACCTGACAGGTTGGTTGTTGGTACAAATATAATGCAAAACTTTGCGCTCTATTTTCAACTTGAATGAACAGCGGAGGGTGCTGCTTAAACTTAATCAGATGAAGAAGTCGTCCGCTTAAAATACCTCTAATGAGGCTCCCGGTGGCGACGAGGGGAGAATGGGTGGAGAGAGGCTAAGAAGTTGCACGTCTGCTTGTCTTTGGTTCTGAAAGGATGAAAGGAAGCACGAAAGGATTCTTCATCGCTGATGTGTCGCCAAAGCTGTGTAATTATTGTTGCAACTACAAGAAACGAGTCTAGAAGCACAAGAAAGATTCTGAAAGGCAGGCTGAATAGTTGAATGAATTCTTGGCTGAATGGTTGAATGAATGATTGCGGAATGAATGATGAACGATGGCGGAATGGATGACTGACAAACTTAAATTCCGTGGAGTGGATGATGCTAACTGATGTCCGATGAGTCCACCACTGAATTGGTGACGTGGTATCATGTCCAAACCCAACTCAAACCCGTTCCATTTTCTACCAAATCCAAAAAAACAATAACCAGAACATGGCTTCACGCAAGTAAGTCCCGGAAGTCCGATTCGACCCACTTGACACATCCGCTTGTTGCTCTCAAATCATAAATTGTTTATGCAAATTTACTAACAGTGCATTGTTGTTGTATTTGTGAAGTACTGTAGTATCACTATATTTATTTATGTGTGGATGAGTGTGTGTGGGTGTGTGTTTATCTGTATTTCATTGTGTGATTCGATTTTTGTTCGAAGTTTGTAGGGTTTTTAAAAACAATAAAAACAATGCTTTTTGTTTAAATAAAATATTAAATTATAGAAAATATTGAATTATAAAAAATTTTAAATTATTATTATTAAGTTATTTTATTGTTTAAAGATTTTTATTCAGGAGAAATTAAATTTACGATCAAATCAAATTATACAATGTTAATAAAATTCAATGGATTCACATAAATATTTTTAATAAAATCGAACATTTTCACTAATTTCTTCAACTAATCGTAAACATATATTACCAAATTTAAAACATATATTAAAAAAAATTTAAGATAAGGTTAACTAAGAAGGAAATTCAGTTTAATTGTTTGTCATTAGTAAAGAATTAGAATTCAGTTTAATCATGACTTTTCTGGGTCTTAAAATGTGACGATGTCTCAAATTTTAGTTTCTTCACAAAGTTAAAGTAGATCCTAGTTAAAACCTATAATAATCCAACACTAACACTTAAGTGACTCCAAAAAAATCTCTCAAAATAATACTCTCTGCCTGTCATTTGATTAACTAGTGACTAATAAGCTAAGATTAAAGTTTTAAATCCTTCGGAAACTAAACTCATTCGCTTACTTTTCAAATACTATAAAAACAAACCAATTCTGTTGTATGGCAATAAATATTAATTAATTTTTGTATATTTTTTCCACCATTCATTATATGCTAATTAATTACGCGTCTAACATCCTGTCGATCAGCGTTAATTATGTATGTATAATGTACATATGCACGTTATATACTTGTATGTATATCCACATGAAACCAACTTATTTATTAACATATTTTGTCGGTTTTATAATGCATAAAATATATACATATGTATGTACATAAATAATAGTGTATTGCATTGTATTGCAGAAGATATAAATAAGCAGTAAATAAATAATATTTAATTATAAATTAATAAGAGCAAATATAGAAATAAAGAAAAATGAATAAATAACTAAACATATGTATAGCAAACCAATACAATATATGTGTATATATGTACATAAATACAAGAGTGTCCACCTAAGAAATGAGAAATAAAATATCTGCGAAATGTTTATTATTGAAATAATAACATTATAATAATTAAATAACTTCAACATCACTTCAATTTAAGATATTTAAGATTTCTTTATTTGGCTTAATTTACTGACAAAATATTTAATGTATACGATGTTAATGATATGTATGAATGTTTTCAATGTTTAAATAAAATAAATAAGTTGAAATAATGCAACAAAAGCTACGAAAGTGTAAATAAATAATGGAAAATATTTTTGCAAACTTTTAAAGAAGCTTTTCGGCTTCAGCTGAGTATTTATTCGTTTTTTCCTGGTTTGTTACTTAATTCATCGAGCGTCCGTCATTCTGGAATTTTTACATACAACGTAGATTTACGCATGATTAACAGATAGAAAGCAATCTAAAATCAGGGCTGACGTCGAAGCTTGGCGGCGCCTGACTACAATAAATGAAATCATTTTAATACTAGACAGAAAATAAAACTGGGGGAAAAACAGAAACCGCAACTTTTTTGAAGCAACGATTTTGAATGCAATAAATTAGTCACTGTTTGTATGTTGTTGTTGTTGTTTTTGATTTTTTTGTTAATTTTGTTGTTGACTCAGCCAGCAAAAATGCGTGTCAAAAATACAGACCAGTTCAACACACGACTCATTTGAAATTCTGCGAATGAAGCGGTAACGACGAGGATTCTTGATGATAACTCGCCCGATTGATTGCAGCGCCGCCGAGCGACAGCTTCTCGAACTTCGGTCCCATGGAAGCGCCGCTGAATATAGCCCCCTCCCATTCCCCCTCCCCCACCCCCTCCCCGCTCACATACACGAACTCCGCGTCCGGATTGAGGGCGAATCCCGGCTGAGAGGCGGCGATATCGTTGACGGCCAAATCGTTTGACAGATCGAACGGCGGAACAGAGTCGTAAATGTCGATGTCGTTGCTCAAGTCGTTCGCCTCGGCCAAATCGCCCCACTCGGCCTCAAACTGGTCGCTCATTTCCACGGGGACGAGGTCGGTAGATGAAACGTCGGAGGACGAAACGTCTTCGCGCTGCCGCATCTTGTTAGCAGCATACTTCAAGGGCTTCACGCTCGACTCCTTCGCTTCGTCAAACTCGATGTTAGTCATGTCGCCGCCCTCGACCTCCCCAGCCTCAACCCGATCGCTCTCCGCATCCTCCGCATCTTCATCAGCTCCTTCGTTCCGTTTTTTGTGCATAATTGAAATCGATTCAGTGTCGAATTCCGCAGCGACAGCATCGATATCTTTACCAGGGTCCTCGCTAAATTCAGCTGTCAACTCATCAGCGTCAAGGACACCAGCATCTGCCTCGTCTTGCGATTCATTAAAGTTGTCTGAAGTTTCCGCCTCGATCTGGTCTTCATTGTTATCCTCGGCAGTTAGTGAATCAATGTGTAGCAAGCTGCTGCTGTTGCTGTGGTTTCCCTCCGTCTCCTTCTGCTCCACAGCCTCTTCAGTACTCAGTTCCGTCGCCGCTAATGCAGCTTCCTCCTCTTCCTCGTGTTCGCCTTCGGAGCGCATCGTCGTCATCATCGTCGTCGTCCTTTCCGCCTCGTCAGCCATATTGGTTTCCGCTTCTGCGCTTCCGCTTTCGAGCGTATTGTCTGTAACGAATTTGTCGTTTAAGTTGGCAACATCGGCCTCATCAACAATGGCTGTCGTTGGCAACATTTCACTGGCTACAGCAATCTACAAGGTGCAACATGGAAACAGTGTGAGCGGTGCAGAGTGGAAGATGGTGCATGAAATCAAGAACAAGCAAAAAAATGGATGAAATTAATTTTTATTTGCGTGTTTCGGCTGCAAAGTTTTTCATTAGCGGATTAGTTTTGATTGCATGCAACAGTTAAGCAGACAGGATAAAAGCGAGCTGCAAACTTAACGCAAAAATACAGCGAAATTACCGCAAAATTAACGCAAAATTAACGCAAAATTAACGCAAAATTACCGCAAAATTACCGCAAACTTACCGTTAATAAGCAGGAGCAGGAGACAAAATTATTTATTTATTTTATTAATTATAAAACCGACGTCTTTAGAACCTGCTGCAACTCGCAGGTCTTCCTGCTTCGTTGACTTTGAGCTTAGATAAGTAAATCCGCAGCCTTTTTTATGCAAAACACGATCAAGAAACGCAACTCTTCCGAATACAAAAAGAGAGCAGTCACAAGAAAGAGTAAAAACGAAAGCAAGAAGAGAAAAAAAAGAGAGAGAAACTGTGTGATATCATGCTCTGCTAACTCTCTTCACTTTCTTTTTATATCGTCTACAATTGAAAGATTTCTATACTATTTCTCTGATTTCCTCAGTTATATAAAAATCTAACCTTTTTATTAGTCTTAAAAGAGTAAAAGCTTTAAATCACACTTGGGTTTGGTTTATGGCGCTCTCTCTCTCTCTCCCTACCAACTGCCTCTATCCCTCCATCTCTTTCTTTCTCTCTCTTTATTTTCTAGACGGAATATTCTAAAATACTCTTTGGTATCTTAAATATAAATGTTCTCTATCTTCTCCTGATTCTCTGTTCTCTTTTCTGCCATTGAATTCTATCATTCTCCCATTCATTTAGTCATTCATTCATTAATATTCAGTCAGCACGCCATGAATCACCTTCGCCCATTTGTCTCGTCTCAGTTTTATTGTTGTAATTTGTTTGCTGTTGTTCTTTTGGTTTTTGTTTTGTTTTAATTGTCAAAACCAAGTTCAATCATCATCAGAAGTTTTCAGAGAGCCGGTTAAAATTAGTTACGATGTTTTTGTTGTTGTTTAAAAGTAGATTTCTTTGCTTCGCATAATTTTTACTTAGAATTTTTTCGCATTCGAAATTCGAAGAAATTCTTTATTAATCATGAAGCTTATAACAAGAAAACTTTAGTGACTTTGAATGCTCATGGATGATAAATTATGATACATATTTCAAAATATTTATTCAGAGAAGATAAGGAAGGAAGAAGAATTAGAAGAGGAAAGAGATTACAGAGATACAGAAATGAAAAAGCATCATTTTTTATAAATATTTCTCTGGCTGAAGCTTGAAATTAACCGAATTGTTTTGAAACCGAAAACTCATTCGAATGGAATTTAAAAGGTTTTGCTAAAAATCTTATAGTTAGTCTTTAGTTTGAAAAATATTAAATATAAAAATACAGACTTTATTATTATTTAATATTCATTAATCATCTCCCAAAATTTTCCAAGAATATCGATTCAAATATCAAGATATTCGAATAATGAGTTTATTATGTTTATAAAAAAACTCCGCTATTCGACGGTAATTAAGTCGAAGTTCTTAATTTGTGCTCTTACTTACACTCTAAGTTTAATAAATTCATTCTATTCATTATTCTCAATTCAATTATTCATTAATTTTATTCATTATTCATTTAATTCATTCATTATTCATTTCATTCATTCATTATTCATTTCAATCATTCATTATACATTTCATTCATTCATTCATTCTTCATTGCATTCGTTCACTATTCATTTCATTCGTTCACTATTCATTTCATTCGTTCACTATTCATTTCATTCATTGATTATTCATTTCATTCGTTCACTATTCATTTCATTCGTTCATTATTCGTTCCTTTCATTCATTCATTATTCCTTTCATTGAAATTTATTAGAAATATTTATGGAAATTTAATTTATTTAATTCTTAATTTCAGTATTAAAAATAATTTAAATTATAATCCCATCTCCATGATTTTCAGATGATTCTTAAGCTTAACATAAAAAAAGTCAACATAAAACATGCAACTGAAAAAGTAACTGAAACACCTCATCAACGAATAGTTGTTGTGTCTGACAGTATTTTGTTGTTGTTGTTGTTGTTGTTGTATGCTTTTGTTGAAAGCACGTTAATTAAACGCGCAACCTTTTGATATGCATGGACACAGCGTGAACATGTGTCACGTGTCAATTCCACATCTCTGAAATGCATACGTATAGGTTTATCAGTTAAATTATGAAAATTTTGAAAGCCCTTTCAAATAAAGTCAACTCAAAATTAACCGAAACACACAAATACTTGGATACATTGGGATATACCTCTATTGTATATTCACATGTAGTCTATCTGTGTATGTATAGTAGTATAGTACATACATATGTATGCAAGTATATATATGTCAGCTCATAAATTCTAACAAACGAATTTCATGATGTGACAGAAACTAACCGAAAATTAATTTCCATTCAAATGAATTCGGAAATATTTTATTTATGTTGAAAACTATGAGTATGTGTGATATGCAACAACAACAAAAGAAACCGTAGCGACAGATACACATATACATGTACAGATATCCATACACACGTACAAACATCCAGACATACATACTTACAGACAATTCAAGCTTTCATTTCCAGCTGTGTGTGAGTTCAATTCGAATGCAAAATACATATATTCATATTTTTGTTTTTTAAACGATCTCTGAATTGTTCATTATGACATGTATGGTTCTTGTTGTATTGTGATTGTTGTTGTTGTTGATGTTGTTGTTGTTGTTGTTTTTGCTGGTCGTCATCGTCGTTAGTTTCATGTTGTTATGGTTTCATTATTATTATTATTTTTGGTATTATATACATGATTTATGGACTCATTCACATGGAGTGAATGAGAGAGAGGAATTCCGGAACCCGTGAATTCGAGAAAGTAGGGACCAATATAAAACAATGACATAAATCATTCAACTAAGTATTTCTAACGCTAAATTTAACCTTAGCGTTATTTAAATCATTGCTCTTCTTTAGAAGAATAAAGTTCTGCATCTTCTTTTACGATTGTTTAAATTGCACCTCTTAATTTTTCGGAATGTATACTCATGTGTTGTATAATGTATAAATTTATGAATTCTATGTACATAATAATGAATAGTGTGCTCAATCTGAGGTGAGTTTTAAATGACTGAGGTGAATAATATCTCTCTGGGGTATATTAATCCCTCTTGAAATCCTTATTGAAAGCACTTTCAAAATATGTACTCACTCAAACATCCTCGCACTCGAACATATGTACATATATGTATGTACGTACACAAAACGTGTAACTTAATAGAAATGTAAATTGTTCATCATATCTTTTTGCATATTTTGAACATTTATAACTCGGACAACTCGCCACCAGGACATACATTTAGTTACCATGTCTACATCATTGAGAGAAAGGGCTCTATTCTCCTACTCTATTACTATCTCTTTCTCTCTCTCTCACACTCCCAATCTCTGCCTCTTTTTTTCCCTCTATTATGACATTTATGTTTTCAAAAGTTTTTAAATTGAATTTTTGACATTTTGTTGAATGTTCTGAATAGAAAATTAGTGTTTCATTCATATTCTTCCATTTTATTAAGTTTAATATGACAAATTTAATAACTGTTTAAAGAATGGATGTGATCGGAAGAAAGGAGAAATAAAGAAACTATAATAGAACTCTAAAGAACAAAACTTATTAAAGTACAGCAGAAGGTATTCTTAAAAAGAAGAACATCCTTTATTTTAATCATTAAAACGACACAATTAAAAACCCAATTTCAATGAAAGTAAAGGAAAGAAAAAAGAACAGCTGAAGACGGTCTCGGAAGAAGATTTAAGATGCTACATTTAAAAGCTAGTTAATTACAAGAATATAGCAAAAAAGAAAGAATAAGTGGATATAACGACTTTTTAGCCAAACGAAGATAGAGAAGAAGAAAGAAAACGGGAGAAAATAAGAAGACGGACAATGAAAACACTATTTTAATGAACGACAGACGATTAATGGAACATTTTTTGATAAAAAACGCAGCTACTGAAAAGCAAAGCAAAAGAAAAGAAAAGGAAAAACCTTTTTTAAAAAAAGAGCCAAGAAATTATTTAAAATGATTTCTTTTAATACAAAAATTAAAAAAGCTAAAAGAAGATGTTTTTAAACTTTAAAACTTAAAGTAAGAAAATGGGTGAAGAAGCAATCATCTGAAAGAAAAGGCTTTTAAAAAAGGGAATTCGATGTGACTCTGAAAAACCAAAGCTATTATATACACATAAAGCTTTACAATTGTTTTAGTATTTTTAAAAAATTAATTAAATCATCGTAATGAGTTTTTCATGATTATTTAATACCACAATTGCAATTGAAGTGATTATGATTGCATATTAAAAAAAATTAATTTAATATAAATAAGTTGACCATAATAAATGATTACTCCTTTTTTTGGTTTTGTTATTAATATCACATGACTTTTTAGTTGTAACGGTATTTAAATATAATGCGATTTAAATGAAATTTTAAATGATACATTTTAGCATTAATAATCAATTAATTCTTCTTATTTTCCGCACAATTTAAGATACGAGTACATCCCTCAATCCATCAGAATCACTGTTCCACGGATTGCAATTAAAAACGCGTTATTTTGAAATTATGAAATATTCCTTAATCGTGTTTTTTGTTCTTGTTATTTTTTCCGTTTTAATGAGTACAGAAATTATTTATTGCACATTATTTATTAATTATTAACATTTTTTCAGTGAAATATATCGATGTTGTTTTTTATTCCAATATTATTATTGTTTTTTGGTGTTCTTATTGTTTTTGTTTTATTGTAGTTTTGTTGTTATTTTTTTCATATTTTTGTTGTGGTTTTATATAATTTTGAATTACGTACATATTATAAAACTATGTATAATAATAAAATAATTATTAAATTTTCTCATCTGCAATTTTCAACATTTACAAGTATTATATTTACATAACAATATAGTATAAAACACCATAGCATTTGTGTATTGTAAATGTGTGTGTGTGCTTATGTGTCTATAAACTCATACATTGATACATGTAATTAACGTAATTAGCTGATGGATGAACGCACAAATTGGCAGATAACCGGAGTATGGCGACTTTTTTCCAGCCTTTATTGCTTTATTATTGCGGTTGACTAAATACTGAAATATTTGCTAATTACATAATTTGTTTGAAATTGATAAATAAAATTGGAAACTGACGCAAAATCCTAAACAATGCCGTAGGTGCATTTTTTCAAACATTCAAAGAGTAAATTCGCTATGAAGAGAGGAAGCGAAAGAGGGATAGAAAGAGTAATATAGAGAAGGAGGGAGAGAGGGAAAGGGAAAGGAGATAACTAAAATGAAATTTAGTTGTATGTACTAACATATACATATGTATGTATGAATATATATTGAATTAGTATCGATTTCATTTTTACTTCCTGAAGGTGTTTAAAAACCTGAACAATTTTCATTCATACGATATAAAAATAAATAAATAAAACCTACCAAACAATAAATCAAAATGCGGTTGAATAAATATTTAATTTAATTCCTGTTTAATGGAATTGCCGCTATTTAATGAAATAAACTTATAAAAAATAAATTATTGTAGCTACTGAAAAAACTGGCTTGAAAAAAAACAACTAAAAAAATAAATAAAACCATTTTATAAGTAATTTAGGAGTCATTCAGTACCTCAATAAATAGTATTACTCAATAAAAAACCCATAAAATTTTGTTATCATAAGCAAATTAGATTAAATTAAATAACAAGAAAAGAAAACAAAAAAAAAACAAATTAAATGTTAAATTTTACTTTAAAACTAATTCGATTAGAAGCATTAAAATACTTTAATTAAAAAACTTTAAGAAATATTCTTCAAAAACAATAAAACACTTCAGTCATCCGTCATTTTTTAGCACATTATATTCCTTTTATGATAACCACATTATATACCTTTTATGATAACCAAAACTGCGAACGAGTGGAACGTTGGTAGAAAAAGACGGGAACAATAACAACAACAACAACTGCACCAGCTACAATAACAAATTTTTAACATTTTAACGGAAGTTTGCGTGGCCTTTTTTTGGTTTTTTCGGTTTTTACTTTTATTATTTTTTATTTCGGTTTTTACTTTTATTATTTTTTGTTTGTTGTTGTTTATGTTTACTTTTCCTTTAACGCCATTTTTTCATGTTTTCAGGCGTTTAACACCACTGTATGGAGTATGTGTGTGTATGTGAGAGAGAGACAGAGAGAGTGCATGTATTTGTTGTTGTTTGTACGTGTGTCTGTCCATGTATACGTTTCGAGGCACTCATTCTTATTACAAGAATTTTTCAATTTATGGCAACCAGGCGCGGCTCTAAATGGACGCCCATCGGGACCTTGAATCCTCCGATTGGACAGCTAAACATCACGATTATAGAAACATAGACACACAAACATTGAGAGATTTTTAAAGTTTGAAAACGTAATTTTATTTAAATACGTTTTGAGTGTGGAGGAGTGATTGTGAAAGGGGCGTGGTTGTGGGATAATAAACTACGTTCTTCTTCATTTCTATAAAATGTTATCGTTTTTCTTTTCAAGACTGCTTTCAATTCGAGTTTCAATTTTTTTCCATTATTTTTCTTATTATTTTCTCGGAATGTTTTTATATCTGTTGCTATTGTTGTTTGCTATTGTTGCTATTGTTGTTGTTTCTCTTATTGTTGTACCTTTATATTATTGTTGTTGTTGTTGCTGTTGTTATTATTATTGTTTTCTATTTGTTTTCTGTTGTTGTTATTGTCACCTATTTTGTTGCACTGAATATTTATGACCATGAATACGAAATGCGACCATTTTTCGGTTTCATTGCGCCGCACACGAAAAATCACACTTACACACACACATATCCAACATTTATACACACGCACGCATAAATTTCATTAAATGGGCACAAATTGAGGGTAAACACACACACAAGCACATGCACATGCATTCACTCACATTCCCAAACACGCTCACGCACTAAAATTGTCCCGTTTTTTTATTATTTATTATTAAATTTGAATTGAAAATTTTATATAAAAGAAATCCTGCTGCTTAAATTTTTGAATTAAAAAAGAATTGTTTTTTGCTGATTTATGAACAAAATCAGGGGTAAAAAACATGCTGACAACAACAACATAATCATACGATATAAAAAACCTGAAAGTAATTTAAAAAAAAATTAAATGAAAACTGTGATTTTCAGGTTTTTATTTGTGGGAGTAAAAAATTATTGGTTTTTTCTTCTCCCCTTTTTTGCTGTGGTTAAAAAGTATGCGGTTGACCTTTTCGAATATTCTTCATTGTCATCGAGAATTATTACAAAGCAATTCAACTGTTTGTGGGATTAAAAGCACGAGTTAATTATATTGCAGTCATTCTTGTCAGTAAATAATTCTATAAATACACTTAAAATGAGGTCACCACGCCTAATTATTGTGGTATACAAAAATAGCAAGAATAACAAACCGCCTTTTAATAGCAAAATGAAATCTTAAACTAGATAAGTGGGTTATTGTATATTTTCAATATAAGACTAGAATAGATTTAAATCAATATTCATTTTATTCACTCGCACTGTTTTTAGTATACACGATATTAAAGTAGAATAACCACGCCCCCAAAAAAGATAGCATATACGTATCCTTTCCTTTCTAAAGGAAGAAAACCTCCGAAATTCACGCTCCGAAGTTCGACTCGAAAGGAATCTGCTAACTCTCCCCTGTATCATTCTGAATATAGTCCCCACTTTAATACAGATTTGTAGATATCTAAAATCAACTATATCTTAAATTAAAATTAAATGCATAATCTTCAAATGTATGAACTTTCATTTGCATATTATTGTATTACTTTATATATTATAGATAATATATTGTATTTATTACAATAATAATATATTATAATAATATATAGCCTTTTGTATTTCATTAATTTTTTCGTGATTTTTTTATACTTTTTATACTTACTTCTCTTCCGTAACTTCATCGTTCTCTTAAAGTTCAGTCTATAGAAAAATAATGATGTTGAATTATAGAACACTACCAAGGCAACCAACCAACCGAAACCCCTTCAAAAACCATTATTAAATATGTACAAATAGTACCTACTTACTCTCTATATATGTACAATATATATATTATGTTGAAAGCAAAAACAAAACCAAAAACAATACATTAAACTTAAGAAGCTTTAAAGCAGTATAAAATATTTACAAAACAGTAGTATTTTTTATTAAAGAAATTTTTACAAATATCTGATAAAAGTTAACGATATAAGTATGTGTGTATATAATTACAACTACGCAGTTAGTACAGGTTCACATATTATATATGTATATGGATAAATAGATGTTGCATTCATAAACTGATTGGTCAGTAAAAATTTACAAAAGAGACGAGAATACCGTTCAAAGTGTTGGGGGAATTCGAAGGACGCGTTCGCAAAAATATAGATGCTTTTTATTATTGCTAATTTGGGTTAGTTATGTGTGTATATATGCAGTAATATTTATAGAGTATATAAGTATATAATACATAAGAATATAGTACATAAGTATGTAGTACATAAGTACTATATGTATATGTTGTCCATACATGGAATTGTTGTTTACATACGTAAGTTGTTTCGGAAATTATTGCGTTAAATAAAAATTTGTTAGATTTTATTTTAGTTTTTAGTAGTTTCAGCCGAAGGAAGGATGGTTTTATTATCTTTTTTGTTTTGTGTTGTCGTTGTGATTATTTTTAGTTTGATTTTAGTTTTAGTTTTCTTTCTGTTTTACATTTCTTTTTGTTTCTTTTTTTCTAGTATTTTACCTCAGGCTCATCAATGTTGCCCTTGATTTCGTTATCGATGGGTTTCTTGTTCTCCAGCGGTTCGCGGCGCTCCTCAGAAGAGTCCTCGTTGTCCTCCACTGAGTTGGGAGCCGAGGTGACGCCACTTCCACGACCGATGACGGTGGTGGTGGTCTCCTGATCGACATCCTCATCCGAGTCCAGAGGACGAATATTTACAACACGTACCTTGAAGACGCTTTTATCATCGCCATAAACGGTGTCGTTGATTTCGATTTTGTGGCCATCAACAATCTGAACGTTCAACATTGAGCGAAGATTAAGAAAAATATATTATATTGAGTGTGAAACCAAAGCGAAGCAACAACAACTCTACTTACCTTAACAGTCGAGGTCGTGTTGGAATTCTGGGGATTCACATTGAAGGAGAGACCGGTTCCCTCTTCGCTGGAGTCATCGTCTGTTCGAACCACGGCTAAAGGCCAGAAACGAGTGTGTAGACGACGGAAGATGTCTGTAAAAGGATGTAAAGAGAAAAAAAGAAAGATATTTAAAGTAACAATGAATTTATATTACATTTAACATTACAATTGATGAACAATATTAATTTTTGGTAGTTCTATATTTTGGTTCTTTTCACACCCAGTTTCTTTAATCTTCCCTTGCAATTTTTCTTTTTTCTTCCCCTTGAAATTTTTCTTTCTTTCTGCTCTTTGTCTATAAATTTTTAGTGTATTTTTTGTTTGGAATTCTTTCTGAGGCTGAGAACTGGAACAGATGGCAATAAATGCGACAACGAAACGTCGGCATTAAGCTCTCGTATCCCCCCTTGCCCTCAATCACTCCCTTTCTCTGAGATTGTCTTTCCCTTTCATCCTCATTTCTGTCGACTGTAACAGCAGCTGCTCTGTTGTGTCTGCTTCTGTTAATGCATTTTAATGTTAAAATCCGTAATCCGTAAACGCATTCTTAGACAGACTCTATACTTTGCACCTCTACTCTTTCCCTGTATATCTCTCCATATCTCTCTCCTTCTCCCCCTTTTTTAAGAAAAAACTGCTGACTCGTTTTTCTACTCTGTCTGTTTCAGTGATTGCTTTAAAGTCTACGCTCAAAAAACCCGAACATCTTCCATTTCGAAACTTTTTACGATTATTCGTGGTTTTTTCACTGAACATTCTTCGTTTTTTCCTCTTTTCTTGTTCTGTTTCTTCTTCTTTTTCTGCTCCTCCATCGTATGGATGGTCTTAATTTCTGCAGCTTACACCAACTGACTTCATCTGCCCCGCTAGCCTTGTAACAAATTCTTACTTCACACTTCTTATTCTTGTTCTTTTTTTTCTTCTAGCCCACCCCTCTCCCCCTTCTTCCAACACTTCATTTTCTTCTTCTGTATTGGAATTTTTATGTGAATTTTTTTGTGCTATGAGAGCAAGTTTAAAGACAAGTTGATAGACAGAAACATTTAATTTTCTTGAGAGGGGGGCTTAGAATAACGGTAATGCATCTCGTTACACAGCCGCCATTTGAAAAGAGGTGAGAAACCCTTGAAGTGTGTCCGACGGCAATCATAACTAAAAGAAAATATTTTAAACCAGTGATATTATTTATGCGAGGTGAATAATAAGAAAAACATAGCGGTACCTAACATAAACATATATTTATTAACATAAATTTATTAAAGCAATTTATTAAAGCAATTTTCATCCTGTATTAAATTAAGTATAAAAGCTTTTTTCATGAATTAAATGTGTAAAATGTAATTTAAATTAGATATTAAATTTAATTAATACAGATTATAGTATTAAGCATGATACTTTTAGAAATTTAATATAAAGTGTATATACATCATTCATAATTTTGAAAATCCTTTGAAACTTTTATTAATCTTTTTTTTAAATTTAATTAAACTGTCCTTTAAAAGTAATTTCAAGTAAATTTTCCGCCTTTTATAAAGGCCTTTTTTTTGCCTTTTCTGTTTGTTCAGTCAAATAATAATAAATTTATCCTTATGCTTTGCATTAATTTAATTTAATTAAATGTTAATAAAATAAAATTTGAAATCGTTCTGTGTTGTTTAAGACGTTTTTTATAGCCTTTACTGTACTCAACAGTTCCATTATATTACTCTCTCTTAAAGAACATTTTTCCACCATTTCAACAGAGGAAAAAGTGTGAAAAGTGTGAAAAATTGTTCATAACATAAATTATGCCATCCGATTTCTAATCCAATTACGTTGGCTGGACATTTATTGTTATTGTGTGTATAGGCGAAAAATTTATTGATCGAGTTTAATTGCTCGGAATGGAATTTAATATTTTGTTTTCTTTTTCATTGAATCACTTTGTTCAATTCGTACGAAATCATAAGAAAATTTTAAAATTTTCCACATGTATGAATTCTACAGAAATGTTATTTATACACATGTAAGTATGCATGTATTGTGTGTATATATTGTATGTATATAAGTATGTAAATATGTATGAATATATGTAAATACTAATGTTATTGGTTTTTTTGCTATACAAATTAATGAGAATATCCAGTCAATGGGAATTGTTTGAAAATTTGTTTCCAATTCAGTAAATTTTAGATGTTTATAGGAGCAGATAGTGTCTACAACACAGCAGATACTCGTAGAAGAGTATAAATAAACTTGTACATGGAGAAAATTGTGTTTATAGCAATAAAAGCAAATTCGTTTGATTTATTGCACTCGTATCTCCATCACTCAATCAAATCAATTAAATCAATAAAGAACAATTTAGTATAAGCAATAATAAGTCTATCAATGCAGAATATTTAAGTTATTTGTTCTCTAATTAATGAAAGTAAAAACTTCTCTGTTATTCGATTCGATATTTTACAGGTGCATATTTTGCACTTATGTTTATCTGCCGTCGAAACTAAGAAACACCTTTCTTCTATCTTTTCAAAATCAATATTATTTTTAAATATCAATATCATTCTGCAAGCTGACACCGAAACCTCTTCCAACAGACGCTGTTACCTGTTGTTGTTTCTTTGTTGTTCTCCTTCGTTTTTTTGTTCTCTTTCGTTTCGTGATTGTTTCTTGTATTCTAGTTAGTTTTTGCATTTATTCCAAATATCAGTTACCAGTTGTTGCAATCTTATTCATGTACGTGCGAATCTTTACAAAGATTTATGAACTCCCGCATGACAAAACCTCTGTTGAGAACTTTGTTGAACTTTTAAAATACAAAATAAGTTTTTCTAAGTGAGCACACAAATGAATCATCATTGCAGCAAGAGTGGGCGGATGGTGGGTTGCCGGAGATGAGAAAGAAACCCCAAATGAGGAGGATTCAAACATGGTTTTTCTTCACTTTTCATCTTCCACCTTTCAACTTCCACCTTCACCATTCTCAGTGATCCGAAACGTCGACGTCGTCTATCACATTTGCTTTGATAAATAACAATGATGATAAATCGCCAGATTTTAGAAAAGTTTAGAAAACTTGAAGACATGAGAAGAATAAAAAAGTAATAAAACACGAAGATGGGCACTCAATGGATCAGAAAACGAAACAAGACATGAGAATTTGACATGAATGTTTGCGGTACTTTTGTACATAGTATAAGTAATTAAAACACGAACAAGTAAGTATTGAAAAGAAAGATAGAAAATATGGAAAAAAGCAGGGGAAAAGTTAAACTTCTTCGGTTTTTATTTTAAATTTGTTGTCAGTCGTTCCAACGCGTATTTAGTTGATATCGATATATTAAATTTAAAAGCAATGCAAACCATGCAGCGCTTCAGTTCATCCGTCAGTTCATCCGTTCATCGTCCATCGTTCATCGGCGAGAATTTTATCGTCATCGTTTATTTGTTCATTCGTTCCATTTAACGCAACATGAAATATTAATTAATTCACGTTTTATTGCTGAGCCAAGCAGAAAGAAACGAGAATCGCAGCTCTGATGTTTCTCACTTCAAAAGCTCTTCAAAATCTCCGGGTATAAAAAATGGGGCTAAAATTTATACCTCATTCAGTTACTCACCATCGAAAGTGTCAAATAATCCCAAGCTGACGGCGAACGGATGCGGCTCTGGGATCAGGAATGGATCGATGGAGCCAGTATCAATGACGCCCTTGAAATCAGGAAAATCACTCTCTGCCTTATGCGGTACATCAATCACTTCAGCATCATCGTTGGGAATGCGAGCTGTGAATGAAAAAAGAACAGAGGAAGGGAGAAAAAAGCATTAAAAATCATTGTAAAAAAAAGCATACTTTTAATAGTTTTTTACTTGAAATATATACTAAAAATAATAATACATACTTTATAAAAAGCCTCGCAATTAATAATAAATACATAGTAAAAACTTCATAAATGCTCCAATTCATAAGCATATCACAAACCAGCTTAGATTTTACCCAAGACACAAACCCACATCATAATGTCATCAACGTCGGTTTTCATCCTAGAGCAAAATAAGCAAAAAATAAGCTCCACTCTTTGATTGTATAAAATACTTAACCAAAAATTATGCATAATTAAAACGGTTCACGCAAAATCAAAGAAGTGAAGCTACTAAATATAAAGCAATCTACAGAAAGATAGGGAGAGAGACACTGAGAAAAAGGGTGTAATGGGAGGGTCGTTGTTGGAGGTTCTAAGAAAGTGAGAGTGTTTAAAGCAGCAGAAGAGATCTAATTATGCAAACCGCCACTGAACGGAGGGAGGGGGGTGTTCGAATGAGCACCAGACCGGAGCCAACACCGCATCAATTTGGCATCTCATAATTATTCGGTTTCAGCGGCATTCAGCGTTTCGCAGCTGATTAACCAACCATTCGGCGCACAACTGAAATTAATTTATCACCCTCACCACAAATCGTCAGCCTAATCATCATCGTCGTCATCGTCGTCGTCGTCGCCGTTGTGGTTTTCAAGGTTGCGAAAGGTTGGGACTGAAGTCTAGGAAACTTTTGTAGTTCAGCCCCCTTGACAAATATTAATAAAGACGTGTTTCTTGTTTGCATTCCGAATAATTTGTATTATCTACAGTTGTTGAATTTTACGAGAGAAGTCACTCAGAGAAATTAATTTTGAGATAAATAATTTTATTTGAAATTTCAATGGATAAGGTTTACTAGAAATACTATATTTTGCTCAAATAAGCCCAGATTTAAAGATCTAAAGATTTCTTAGATCTACAACAAAGAGTAGAAGACGGTAACGGTCTAGAGATTCCCTGAGAAACTCTTTTGCGATATCAATTCGCTATTTTTTAACCACCGACATTAATTAGAATCAATTTTCTCCTTTTTTTTAACACCTCTGGCGGTTTTCTCTGGTTTCCTCCCCACTCTTCCATCTGAAATTCCATCCGGGAACGTGGACGTGTTGAAAAAATTATGTTTAATTGTTTAATTAATTGATGCAAAAGTAATTAGAACCGCATAACCAAAAAGCCCCAAGGTAACTCTAAATCGAAAGGAGTTTTCGGCAGTCGGCAGCATGTTCGCTGAACTGAGGAGTGGAAATGAGGGATGAACCACTCCCCCACCCACTGGCAATATATCCTGCTCAACCAGCAGATGCTGTCGAACAGGATGCCGAAGTTCGTCCTCATTTATTAACTTCATAACTCATTGAAACCGCAGCGTAACGTAATGCAACGCAATAAAACAAATTTAACGTAGTTGCAAAGTACATAAATTTGATGGGCAAATTTTAATATTGCGTAATAAAAGACTAGCTACAGTGAAAAATTGTGCTGCAAGGAATACAAAAATTGTTCTCCGTATTACGAAGAATTAGAATGATTCTAAGAATTAAATATTAAATCGCACAAAATGAGTGGTTTAATTAATAAAAATTTAATTCTGAAAATTAAGCTGATTGAAAATTGAGCTCATTGAGCTGATTTCAAGAATCAGATTACTTCTTGCGAAAGATTCTACAGAATTCCACACGATTCTAATAACGTAAACAACAGCTGCTGCGACGTTTGCACTCCTCCACGTTACGTGGTTTTAATTTCTTCCGCTTGAATTTGAATGTGAATTGAATTGAATTGAAATTAGAATTAATTGTGAGTTGTTTCGGTTGCTGAATGAGTGGGTCAAACAGAAGTGTGTCATCGCATTCGGTATTCCAAGCAAGTAAAACAACACCAAAAAACACTACAAGTACTATACTAATAAAATTCGATGACATGAAGAAAATAAATTAAGCTATCGGGATCAAGTGACTTAAGTAGCAACGTTTTTATTATTTTTACTTTCGCCCTTAAAATGTGTGTCTGTGTGTCGAGCGATGCTTCCTTTTTTGTTTCTCTTGTGACAGTAAAACGTCAATCGCATCACGTACTCGAGTGTTCTGGAAGAACAACGAACGTTCAACGGACGGCATTATTTCTGTCGCTTTCAAAATGTACTTTTTTTTCTTATTCCTTTTCTGCGGCTAAATCTTGAAAACGCCTGGAGAGCACGAAACTTCGATATTCTACGATTGCCTGCAGCTATTTTTTGTTCAGTTTTTCGTTAATGTTGTTTTCTTGGGTTGTTGTTGTTGTTGTGTTTTAGGACGTGCACAAAATATTAAAACTCTTTTCGCTCTTATGTTCAGTTATAGAAAAATCCGTTTTGCTGTTGTTTTAATTGTTGTAACGATGAGTGATATACTGTTGTTGTCCTTGTTAATGTTTTTACATTTTAATGTGTAATTATTTTGTTGAATTTTTACAGTACTTATTCTACATCCAAACCGTCACTTTTTAGTATCGGAATCTTAACAGAATCTTAATTCTTATCTTTTCCCTTTTTATCGAATATTTTAACATACTATAATAGTACTTTAATTATTCACGGTTTTCCGCAAAATGATTTATTTTAATCGCTTTAATCCGTTTACGTCATTGAATAATTGAAAAATGAAAAAGTGAAAATCGTGTTGATTTAATGAAACTGATATTAAAAATTAATTGCATATGCTAATGTTAAAGAAAAGTCAGACTTAAAGTTAGGTAGTTGAAAAACAAAGATTATAGATGCAATCCATCATAATTAATAGGAAATATAAATTTATTCCAATAGATTAGCAATAAATATCATAAAATTAAAAACCATTGATTGCTATTTAATAACAGGATAAATTTTATTTTACTGTTTTAAGTATTAGATGCTAATGTTATCACGATTATTATTTATAATTAAATAGTCATTAAAAATTATTCAAGAACGTGCGTCGCTTCACTATTTTTAACTTTAACTTAATCTTATCATTTCACTTAATCATTAAATCTTATCATTTAACTTCTTCCTCATCATTTAATAAGAAAATCAAATGATTTAAGTCTCGAATCGTAGTTGGAAATCGATAGACCATTTTACATTATAAACAATAGTGACTCTTCTTTAGTTTTACATACCGTACGAAAGAAACGTTTACCAACCGTCGAATGGAAGGAAGAAGGAAGGGAGGAAGAGCGAGAGGTATTATTAGTTTGAGGGGGAGAGGAAAAGAGGCTGAAATTCAATTTGAATACAGGACAAAATGCAGTACAACACCAAAAATTGGTCATCTCATTTTACAATATTAAATATTCATCCAACACTTGTACACAAAAATCGAATATACACACATATGATACATATATACACACACATACATACATATATATACATAATCCATCTAAACATATGTATCGTATGTATGTAAGGATATATGTACCTATAGTATACCATTTAGTTATAAATACGATACGCATCCACGTTTCTATGTAGATACTCGTAGATCTCCAGCCTGGTATTAATATAAACCTCGATGGCCGTCTGGTCGACTGTTTGGCCAACTGGTTGGTCGACTGGGTCCGAACACATGGTTCACAACACATGCAGGCGTTGGACAAACCGTTCTGAACTGTTGCAGAACCACAAATTGCTATTAACGAAAATCTAATCATAACCGGAAATTAATTTGACAGAAATCTCATTAAATTTATAACCACTTCAGATGCAACTGTGACTGAGCCGTCCTCACTCGGTACCCAGCACACGAATGGTAGCTTGTCCCTGGCGGGGATACCTCATAACACCCCCTCCCCCTCCATTCGACGTTCGTCGTCCATCCTGTCATCCTGCCATCTGTCTGACGTGTGTATCCATGTGATGGGTGAGTGTTTGTGTGCGTAAAGCGATGATTGCGTGGATCCATGTTTATCGGTTGCAAAACAAATGCATTTATGATGATGCCCGTCCCGGCCTTTTGAAGCCCTGTGGGTCGGTGCAACTAAGACTCGGAGGCTTTGCCTATTTCGGTTCGGTTCGACTCGGTACAAGTTGGCCTGAATCGGTTTTGTTTAGTTTGCCTCCGTTTGGGTCGATTTGGTTTGGTTTGGTCAGTTTTGTCTGATTTAGAGGCATTGCGAAGAAGCGGAGTGTGAACGTCTGTGAAAACTCGAAAGTTTCCTGGTAGGCGGCCGCCGGAGCTGAGCTGAAGGGGCCTAGGATTAAAATGCATCAGATTGAATCGGTTTACAGACGTTCTTGATAGGTGTAAAGTTTAAAATTGAATTGAGAAATTGAAAGTAACGCGTGTAACGTCGTCGTTGTCTACACTGAGAAACAAAAAAAATATACACGCTTGAAACAAACTTGAAGATGAAAACTGATTTGAAACCAGGGTTAAAAAACAGGAAAACAGCGATCTCCTTTTTATAAAAACCTTTTGAGGAGATGTCGTAATTATTACGAGAAGAAAAGCATATCAAAAAGTGGTCCCTGGATCCTCGTCTATCTTTTCCACTCACAACATCTCTATTTTTATATTCTCTATTTTATATTCTATTTTATATTCTTCTCCCACTCTTTGTCGTTTACCCCTTCTTTCTAACTGTATCTATTCCTTTTTAATGCTCTTACATTAGCTCTTCGCCTAAATAATCTTCGCTCCCATAATTTTCGCCGTAAATTAATTGCGTTTGATGCGATTACGTAGCCATGTAATAATACAATACTTCAAACGCTGTATGCATCCGGATGTACATGCATACATACAAATGGAAGTATGCCACCGAATTTCGCACCCGGTTGCGGTTCCAGAATTCGTTCCTCTCCTATCCTCACCTGTCTTCATCAACACTCTTCATCACTTCTCATCGCAGAAGATTCTTGCGCCCGACTCGACCCGTGTTAAAGTAATCATTTTTAGTCAAATCATTTTCGTTCGTTGATTCGTTCTGCATACATACTCTACAGCATCAATATTGCATCAATAAATTAATTGAACGAATTATGCGAGTGTAGATGAAATTATTTTATAAATCAAATTTGAATTCTGTTCGAATATCAGTAATTTTCGGCATGTCATTTTTATAGACGACTTTATATACACATTCAATGAAATCGCCTGTTTAAATGTTAAAATAATAACACTGACAACAACTGATGCAATTGATAGGTTTGCCGGGTGCATTATTTTCAGTTCTTGGAATTTCAATTTCTGCAAAACAGTTGTTGTTGTTACTTTACATTTAATTCCATCATTTAAATTGAATACATTTTTAAAACTCGTCGTTTTACTTGGCTGACAACGAATTTTAATTGACGTGTGTTTTTTTTGGGTGTATATTTTCATCATCAATTATTTAGAATTGCAACAATTTATTAAATTATCCTTGCATAATTTAGTAATGGAATTTAAATGACCGGCCAATCGACGAATAAATGCTCATAAAAAAACCTGCTCAAACTTTTTTGTAGTAATATTTTCGTTTCTAGTTCAGCAACTAATTTAACTTGTTTCAATTAAAATTTATTTTCAGAGTTTGAACGTACAAAAAAACGGAATGTTTCATGAATTTATAATAACCATTTCGTTAATTGCACGATTTTCCAGCGCTCGAAGATAAATCAATACAACTTTTCATACAGCTGCGAAAATTGCGGTTATGAGCACTAAAAAATTACAACCCACAAAAAACAGAGGAGACAGTTTTATATAAATTGTAAAGAATTCTTCGAATAAATTATGCACAAGAAAAATGCATACAAAAATTCGTTCCTCCGGTTGCGTTTTTTTCTTTTCTTTGCTTTTTTAAATGAGTAGCTAACTGAATTCAATTGAAACTTTTATAATGTGTCCACTTTTTTAAAAGACGTAAATTCCTACATTAATTAATTTCACTCTTCTTAGTGCTATAGTTAAACAGTAGTGCAAAACTGAATAGATTTGCTAGAAGTTACACGCTATAAAAAAGTTATTCTTCTCTCTTTGCCATGCGTTTTAAAAGACTGAGTTAAGTGAAAGGAAACTTCAACTTTTGTTGAAAAATTTAGTTCTGATGTTAGGTTCGGTACGATTCGAGTCTTAAGGAAAGAACTCCTAAAATTAATGCAGTTGTCGTTTTTGATTTTATTTAATTTCTTTTCGAAGCATTTTTTCAGCTTATCCCAAGAATAGGATTTGTTAAGAGGCCCCAAAAGGGTCAGGTCTCTTCCCGCATGGACGCATTTCACCATGGATTCATTTAATCCATCCATCCTCTGTTTTTTAGTGAAAAATTTATAATGCCATCTCAATCATTCTTTAGTATTGAGAACCCTTAAGTTTCAAGGAACCCTGTGAGGGTCCAAGTGAGGTCTGTTTCTCTCATAAAATCTTCCCATAAGAGATACGCTTAAAAAAATTGATTCACTTCATCACTTAAACCACAAAAACAAAGGCTGAAAACTGTCAATAATTGAATTGGATTTGTGAATTGTGATTTGTACAGTGATTTTCAATAAAAATAAACAACAGTTCAAAAAACGCAAAACATTGGTTGCGATTAGAGTTTTTGCAATATCATCAACAAAAACAACCCATAACCACTCCGGCAACAGAGAAAAAGGGTCGTTTTGTCAAAGGGTCAACTTCTGTGACCGATGATCCAATTCCGACGAAACCAGTTTAACGCCACAAAAACAACCCAAAAGGCAAAGGAATATAAAACTGAAAACTAAGCCGCTAACTCCGAAAAAACAACCCATTCCAAAATAAACACCACAAAAAAAGGGTACCACAAAAACAAATAAAAAACATTAAGCCTCATCCATTTATTTTACAATTTCTATCAGAATGAATGTGATTTCACAGAGAGTGGGAAGAGCACAGCAGATAGAGCGAAAAATTTAGTAGAATTCTATTAGGAAAAAATGGTGCCAACGTCGATTAAGACCGAGGACAATATTTTTAACGTTGCCCTGCTTCCTCCGACTCCCCCTCAAAACAAACCGAATTTATTAGAGCTGGATGCGGTGCTGGATGGACTACCGAAAACTCTGAGGACCCGTGGTGCTGCTGTTCATCTCTGTCACTCTCCTTCTCTTCTTCTACTGGTACGGCTGCTTTTCTGCCTTTTATCTAGGAGCTGTCAATTGAATGTGTCAGCTTTAAGGAGCGAAAGAGAACATCTTCATGGCCTCACTCACGCACCCATTCACACATGGCAAATACTGCAATTTAAAACAAACATAGAATGGGCCCGTAGTGTCGATAGGCGGCCCCTTTATTCGTAGTTGTTGGGCCATGGCGCACAATTCGGTGCCTCGTCTCGGCTCATCGGAGAACTCATACATCAACACACCGCCACCCTCGACAGCTGTTGATTTAACTCTATCAAAATGTGTCCCCTACCATACTTTAACATAAGTCCCCGATCCTTCTCTCCGTCACTCTCACACCAACACCGGATGAATGCTGAAAACCGAGAATGGCTCCGAAAATATCGCCTCACGTTGACTGACAGTTTATAGTAAATGACAGCTCAGCCTAACCGGCTAACTAAGGTAGGTGCTTGTCACCGTCTGGCGGGCGGGCAGGCGGACAGGGAACCAGACAGGCTGCCGGGTGGGCGGACCGTCTAACATTCGCGCCAATGTTGACTGTCTGCTAGTTTTGTGAGGCCGTCTGGTCTGATCTGGTCGAGTGGGAGGATGTGGACCCGGCGTCTAACGTTTGAAATCGAAATTGCTTTTGACTGCAGCTGCTACGAGGACTGCACAAAACACATTCAGAGTGATGTTGCTTCAAATGAATTTTGAATATGCTTTGGAGAGGAGTTCAGTCAACAAGAAGAGGAGAGAGAGAGGGGTTGAGCAGAATGACTCACCGAGAGCATATCCAAGGTATTCAATTGTAATTAGAAATGTCAACAATGATTTTGAGTAGCTTCGAAATGACAGCGAATTGAGTGTCTGTGAGAGCGAATTGTTTATTTCGTCCATAGAAGCTGTTTGGTTTCGGCTACGTCTGTTAACCCGAAACCTGTGCGTGTGAAGGTTTCCAATGTTGCACTGACGTTTTAAATGGCCACATATGCTACTTATTATTGCAACTAATTGGCTGCACTGCCTGACTGATAGATAAGGTGTTGTCCAGACGCAGTAGTAGCAAGGACACAACAAGGAAGACAGACAGGTTGGACTTTTCCTAAACTACGCGTATCTCGTCCAGATGTCGATGTGTTTTCAGAGTGGTCCATTTAGTAGCAAAGAGTTTAATCATGAGTGAGAGGGAGAGGGGAGAATTTTACAAACGTGTATTTGATTATAGATGGTTAGTGTCAGACAGACCATCACGATGCGTGCATCACTCACGCTGATTGGTTTCACGATAATTCAACGATTAGCAGCAACGATTAAATATCGAAAAAACTAATTTCTGTGAACCAATTTGACAGAACGAAGTGTGGAACGAAAATATGACATATTTTCTGTCATAAAAAAGTGGTAACTACAACGAAGTGTGGTCATATTTTCTGTATTAAATAACGAATCATCCGGAAGCTTCTAACGAACAATCGAACGAGCTACTAACGAGCAACAGCAAAGAAAGAGACGAGAAAATTGCGCTATTTCTACCCATGACTTTTGTATTCTATGCAAATTAGGGACGAATTTTTTAATTAGGAGCAATAATAATGTACAATACAATGCACATAAGCATTTGAAGAAAACCCTATTCGAACAACAACAACAATCATTTCTGCACTTAACTAACCGAGATGCGGCATTCGCTCGCAAGTTGCCCCAACAACAAAAAACTTTACACTACACTACACGATGACAACGATGCCGACATCGCTACATTGAACTGGAAAGCGACGTTGGCAGAACTGGAAGCTTGTTATAATATAAAAAGTACGAGATACAAATAAATAAAAACAACAAAATAAAAATAATAATTATAATAATACAAATAATATTAAATAACTTATAGAAAATAAATATCAATCTCTTAGTGATTACTGTTTAGATAAGCTTAAAATTCCAGTTATTGAGCCGTATTGAATCTCTAATCGTTTCCCTTTCCAGTTCTTTCTAATTCATAAATTCTTCGTAATCACCTATAATCACTATTATATATCATTCTCTAGAAACAGATTATAATCTAATATTTATTATTCGTTAGTATTCGTTAAGTAAATACAAAACAACTGAAAGCACGAAACACAGAAAATCTGTATTTCCATTTTTTATTTTGTTTATTTTAAAAAAATCAATGAAACTTTATATTCATTTTTTGGGTCCAAATTTTTTCTCCTTCTTCCCTCGATCAACATTTTTAACATTTTTAAGGAATGTTAAAAATTAAATAAACAGCTTTAACTTTGAGTGTGTTAAATTTTTAAAATAAACAAAATATTTAAAGCTTGTTTCAATTTAAATAGCGTCAGTGTAATTTTTTTCTGAGTAGCAAACAATTTTTCTATATAAGAGTATGAATATCTACGATATACAAACATAATACAAATGTAATCATTCATAACAGCTTTTATACAGAAATACAGATGTAGACACAGCTGTTTTTTGTTGTTTTCCTTTGTTTTGTTTGGTTTTATAATCACCTTTTCTAGATAATTCTGTATATTAATAGAAAGGTAATTAAATATGAGTCACATCACATCATGACTAACGTGTTACTGTCGGATTACAGTAAAAATAAAGCTGTTTAAATCGAATTGATTTCGTATCTTAGTAAAGTGAATAAAGTAAACAGATGAAGACACAATCCAGAAAAGATAATGAATAATTTTTGTAAAAACATTTATTAATATAAAGAAAATATTGAATATGATTAAAAATAAATTTATATATTATAAAAAGAATTCAAATGAATAAAAGTAATGAGCATTTATAGAAATAAAGAAGTAATGATTATTTATATAAATAAAAAAGTATAATATAAAATAAAGCTGCTTTCTGAATATTGAAAGTAATGCAAATTAATATTTAAATAAATTTATTTATTTTCATTGCTTTATTTTTACTGGTTTGTTTTCACAGGTTTATTTAGAAAACTGAATTGATTTTTCAACTTTTCTAAAGTCGACAGTGAAATTTCAATTACCAGAGAATAACGAGGAAGTTTAGACGACTTAAGATAATTTTTTTAAATTAATTTATCATTTGTCATGAGTGACAAATCCACAATCAACCGCCAAACAGTAGAAAAACTATAGATTTTTCAAATTCTTTTTCCTGGTTCTTTAATAATTATCTCGACAATCAATTGATTTTTATAATTGACTTCGATCAATCGATTGATTCTCAAGTGAAATCGACTAATCGAATATCATCACCTAATAATTGCTAATTATTGTACAAATAACTTAAAAATAATGTTAAAAATGCTATAAATAAACATAAATATTAAATAAACTAAATAAATATAAAAATGTAGATATTAAAGTACTAAACATAAATATAAATAGAACGGTATTTTTTGCTTTTCAATTTTATTTCGCTTTTTAATATTCCAGAAACGAAATTCTTCAAAATGTTTATGGTAATTTTATGGTAATTTTTAGAATAACAACAAAAACAATATTTTATAGTAGACTGTTTATAGAACCCGTTAAAATACGTGTGTCTATTACGAGTTATATTCCTTGCATTTGAAAAACAATTATTTAAAATACTTTATTTAAAACTTCATTATTTTAAAAATTAATTAGATTTGAGAAAGATATTCATTGTAATTATGTATTGTATGTATGTATGAATATTAAATTAAATTAAATTAAATATTTCTTTTAAGTGTTTGTATATTCGTTAACCTCTCTCGTTAATGTTAAGCCTTTAAACAGAGTTTTAAAATGACCAACTGTGATTATTATGAAGAATTGAATTGATTTTTATGAAGAACTGACTTAAATTTTATGTATTTCAAACTCTCCTTGAAATCTACGGAAATGAAATCACGTAATTGAATTGCTCTCTTATCTTATCAGCTGCCTTTTAGAGTGTTTCTTTTATTTAATCAGAGCTGCATTCTTTTCTGCACTCTTTAAATAAAGTGGCTTTTCCTGAAATAAATACTGATCATCAATAAACACATACAAATATATAATCACACATACATTGATACGGATTTATGAATATCGTTATCAGTATCTTGCAATAACATTGACGAGGTTGCAGTTTAAATAATCTGACGACAACAACGTGGAGTTTTTTAACACGCTACAAAATCAACTAAAATTAGTTCTACGATTAAATACTGTTCTGTTTTCTTGCAGAAAGAGAGAAGATAGAGACGGAGAGGGAGGGAGAGAAAAATATAGTGAAATAGAGTAAGAAAAAGGAGAGACTTAATTAATAATAATTAAGAGAGCACTTAATTAATTAATTAGGAAACCTGCAAACTTAACATCTGTTAATAACATCTGTTATATTATCTGCGAAAGCAAAACAGAAACGGTTATGAATAGAATATGATCTCATTTGTAATAAAATTGTTGCAAATAAAAAATTATAATATATAAAAACAATACGATTTGATAGAACCTTCTGCTACTCCTTTGACCAAGTGACTGAAATAAAACACGTAATAAAATTGCAAAATAATAACAAAAAATAAAAAAGAAGTAATTTTTAATAAATTGATTTTGAAGTGTATTCAATCTGAAATCATTTAATTTTCAATTTCCAAACAACTTCGTTATTCTATTCACCGTTCAAACGAAACAAATAAATTTTTTAGTTGTTTTTTATTATAATTTTTTCAAAGAAAAGCTCGTATTATGCTGAACAATCCGGAAATTTTATGCATTGGCTGCAAATTTATGATTTTATATAAATTATACTTTCGTTATTATTAACTAACTTGTTTACGTGAAACAAAAGCATTTCTAACAACTCAGCTGCCAGAAACAATAACTATAAATCAATTACTGTAAATAACTGTAATAATAAATAATATGAAAGACAAACAATTCGGTTTTTCAAATACATGGTACCACAATATATCCACAATATTACGATATACGATATACTCGTATAGCAACATCATGATGATTGAATGAATGAGAATTATATTGAGAATAGAAATTAGAAAAAACACATACAAATTCAGTAAAAACATTATAAACTCATTGAATAACTCCAAAATAGAGAAGAATAAAATAGATGGAAAGGGGAAGAAAGAGAGAAAACTAATACTATCACAACAACAACAACAAGAACGACGCCACTCAACTCACCACAATGTTGACAAACTACAACAAATTCAAACAAAAGAAAAAACAACCAAAGAGAAGAAACAAAAGCCAGAGAGCAAACATGCAAGAATTAAGAGAAATAATAAAAATAATAAATATAAAAATTATGGAAAAAATCAGCCACTTTGCATGGCAAATAAAAAATAACAACCATTAAATAAATTCAACTTAAGTTAATTTGTCGTCCGAACAAAAGCGTGAATACAAACGAAAATGCAAAAAAGTCGCCAAAAACTTAAACAGGAAAAGGAGGAGAGAGAAAAATAGGGACGGAAAGAGAGAGAGAGAAAAATTAAACAGTAAATTATTGTGCACCGAATGCAGTTTTATAAAAAGAATTCAAATAAAACAAAAAACAACTAGAAACGAAACGAAAGAAGAAGAGACTACAGCCGATGTGCTACTGCTGATGTTGTTATTGTAGCTGTTGCTGTTATTGTTATTGTAGCTGTTGCTGTTGTTGTTATTGTAGCTGTTGCTGTTGTTGTTATTGTTGCTGTGGTTTTTCTGTTCTTCTTCTTGTTATTGTTGTTAAATCTACCCTCATCAAAAGCGGTGATGATTCGAGTTGGTCAGCTAAAAAAAGAAAACCACTCAAATTAAGACTAATTTTTTGCACTTATTTATTGTTAAGTTTATTAAACAAAAACCGGTAACTAAAAATCCTGTCAGCAGGAGAAGATGACGTCGAAAGTGATTCGTCCGCGTTGGTCACCTCGGCTGTGGTCAGAAAAGTGCATTAAATAAATAAATACTATAAAATTTATGAGCCCGGAACTTGGACCAAAAATTCTGTGAAAAGAAGAAAAGCAACTCAACTGAAGTGCTTTGAACTTGTGTTTTGCACTCTTTCGCCTTACGAGATGACCTTAAGATCTGAATTTTAATCTAAAATAGTTAATGACTTACTTATTAAACTTACTTAAATTAGTACTTATTTAATGTAATCGTGTTTTAAAGGGGGCTTTAACTCTAATATATTTAAAAATATACTACTATTATAAAATATCATATATAATCTTTTATTCTATTTTGAATATTTGTCTCTCTGATTTTATATCATTGATATAATGTGCAATTCATAAAAGCAAAGAGAAGGAAATATTAACATAAACTCAATATTAATCAGTGAATAATTCCACTGCACACATCACAAATGTTCAAATATTTCAACTTGACACATGAAATCTACATTATAACCTTACAACATTACAACACTACCAACAACAAAACTCCCGACAACAAAAACAACAAGAATACCAACAACAATAACCACTTTGTTTGGCTATTATTTGGCAATAATAACGAAAACACCGAGAAAAATGTTTCTATAAAGAAAAATCATCACAGGAAATCATGTATTGTACTCGTAATGATGACAAAAAACAAGTTGAAGAGGGTCTAATTCTACCTTTTTAGAGAAGTGAGGGGAGGAAAAAGCGAAAAAGAAGACCGGCATGCTTCTGAACCATGATGAAGCGTATTTCTTTGAGATTTTCCAGTTTAGTAGATGGAAAAACCTTTTTAATGATCGAAAGCTGGATGTGACAGCAGCAGTTAGAATGACATGAAAAAAACCAACATGTTGCAAATCTGCCCAATGAATTTTCGGGAAGTGAGTGGCGCCAGTAAACAGAATAAAAAAGTTATAAAAATAACTGATATAACAAAAACACAAACAGAAAAATCAGTGGTTATACTTTTCAGAGATTTTTAGAGAGAGAGAGAAGGATTTGATTAATCATCTCCGCCATCATCGGTGAAATGAAATTCATCTTGTCAAGAATAGAAATTCATAAATAACTTTTGTCAGCAAAGATTTTGGATGGTCTTTTTTTGTGGCTATGAAACACATCATATTAAAGGGTGACCCATCAACTAGTTTCTTTTTGAATTAAACAATTAATTTAATTATAATAAAATTAATTCAATATTATGGTCAAAGCTATATTATATATTTCATTAAATTCTATATGTTTTATTATTATTATTATTATTGTTATTTAAAATTTCAGTTACTTTATACAAATACGTTCCATTTAATATTTAATTCCTTAAAGCACTCAATACTCGTATACTCAAGCATAATAATTCAATCCAATTCATTATAATTGACTCTTAATTAATAATCATTAATAGTAATCATTTTACTACGTTTTTAATCATTTTTCAACCACTTCGAATATGATTTTCTTTGAAAGATTTCAATTAATATTAAATTAATTATGTTAAAACAGATTCTACGGGTGAAAAGAAGACTGAAATAATAATAACCACAACATTTTATTATAACTGAATGAATCGTGATTAGAATGGAAAAAAATTTCATTTGAAATTTTTACTAGATTCACACACACTCAAATAATTGGATCTCGTTTAAATGTTTAAAAAGCGTTCAAGGTCAACGTGTGTAGTTTATTTCTATGAGACTCATTTTTACGAGACATTTCATTTTACGAGCAACATAAATAAAGCACACAGCTAACATTAAGCTCAATAATCGTTCTCTTTCTTGTGTCGCTTTCTAAAGAAGTGTGATTTTTTAAAAGCAATACTACAAAATAATATAGAACAAAACTTCTAATGAACTTATAATTAATAAACTGACTAACTATAGAAATTCGATTCATTTCATTTCTATTATCATTTAATTTCTATTATTATTTAATTTCTATTATCATTGTTAATTTTTATAAAAGGTTAATTGCCTTTTTTTTGTTCTTGTCGCAATTAAGTTTCTATCACCGGATATCAATTAAAACTATTATTATTATTTATGATAAAATGTTAAATTAATAAACAAACATGAGAAATCGATCTACAGACAAGAAACCTACTTTTATATGGAGGGCCATTAGATGGTTTCTTTTTCAATATATATTTTTTTTTTACTTGATTAATCCAATTTTTCTAAATAAAAGCAATTTTAAAAAGAAACCAGCCGATGTCCCACGCCGTATTAATTTTTGTAACTACAATAAATAGGAATAATGATGATTTTATTTAGTGATTATAACACATATTTAATAATTATAAAATATATATAAAAATACTTCTAAAACCTTTAATATTCTTATAGCTTTATATATAAGAATACTCGTAATTTATTTAAAATATTGGAAATAATATCTTTTTTTAAACTGAGCAAAGAACTAACCTGGCAACGCCAAAACACTGTTCAGCACCACAGCCACAGCCACAAAAATACCGATGAAGCATTTCATTTTGATGAATTTTTCTTATTTTCTTCGTAGAGTTTTATTGATAAAATTCTTTTGTATTTTGGAGATTGTTTTTTTGATTTAAAAATTTGGTTTTTGATTTAGTTTAATTATTTCTAAAATAGTTTGGGAAAAACAAATGATTCAAAGCGAAGTCAATACTAATATTAGTAATGATAGAGGTTAGAGAATACTTGTAACGTATTACGATCGTCTGATTGACTCTTTACGGATGATGGTGATGATGAGCGAACGCGTCTGCTTTCTACGGCGGTTTGTCAAAAACTTCCTTCAGTTTTTCAAATAAAATTTTTTAAATGGATTCGCGTACGATTCGAATTAACAACAGCATTTCTAGGTAACGTTCTAGATGGTTGCTTGATGGATGAGGGAACGAGGAGAGGTAATGGTAAGGGGGAAGGGGAGTAGGTGGTGCTGTCGTAGGGGACAACAACAGAATGTGTGCGAGTGAAAAGAAGGGAAGACGAGCAATGGTTCAGTTGACGTTGCTCAACGGTTGTGCAAAAGAGTAACACTAATAATAATAATAATAATAACAAAGCCAGTAGCAGGAGAAAGAGAAGCAGCGGCCGGCTGTTGCAGCCCCTTCGACTGCAAACACAAAATAAAGTAAAATAGCTAAAGTACAAGTGAAACAACAACAATAATAAATAGAAATAATAATAACAATAATGATAATCGTTTGTGTGTTTGTGTTTATGCAGTATGAGCGCCAGAGTTGAGAATAGAGTGAACTGACAATGAGAACGCGTATCTCTTTAACGACGATTCAACAAAGCAACGCACAAGCAAGTGAATAAAACCACAACAACAATAACAACAACTTCTATAACCACATATGTACATGTTTATGTATATAACGCTATCAACCGTTTACCGTTTAATATAACTTTTATTTGTATTTTTTATTTTGTGTAGTTTTGTTTTGTTTGTCAATGACGTTGAGGTATTTTGTTGTTGTTGTTGCTGTTATTGTCTGATTGAATGACTGCAGTCGGACTGCACTGCTTTGTTCATTCTGCTTGTTCAACACTGATCAGTGTTGCCGTTCGGACACATGTGTGTCCATGTACATGTAACATTTAATCTGTTATTTTGTGTTGTTTTAAGTATTTTTAAAAAAGATTAATTGGTTTTGTTATTTTCTATTATTTCAAATATGCAAATGACTAAATGACTTGTTTCTGCATAACTTTATATTCCTTGATTAACCACAGAAACCTTCAAAATTGTCTTTTCTATGAACAACATTTCTTTATAAATATGGACACATTTATTTTTAAATGGATACATTGTTCTGAAGCATAGGACACATTTAATTTCATGCTAACGGCAACACTAGCAGCGCATTACTCGATGCACTCGTTATTGTACTTCGTTGTTACTCGTTGAATTGAGTTTATTGTAACTTGTTGCGTTTTCCGTTGTTTTATTCCTAAATTTTGTTGTTATTATTGTACTTGTTGTTGTAATTTTTTTACTTGTTGTTATTATTGTAGTTACTATCTACCGAAATTACGCTCTGGATTGTAATTGAATTTAACTAATACTAAATTAGTTGTTGTTTTTATTGTTCTTGTTGCGTTGGTGAATTCAATTCTGTTGCATTTTAATATTTATACTAATTTTTGTATATATTATATAATATAATACAATAAAAATAAATACAAACACAAAGAAATGCATGAAACCGTTTTCTTTGATTTTCCAGAAAAATATAAACAATGCATTTAAATTGTGAGATCTTTTCATTCTTTTTAATAAAGTAACTCGTAAATAAGCTGTTTAAAGTAAAAATAAATCAATCATTTCAATATTGTACACAAACTAAGATAAGAATTTGTAGGAAAACAACAACGAAGAAGAAGAAGCAGAAGAGTATTAAGAAGAATACTCTTGCGAAGAGGAAGAAGAAGAAGAATGCGCCTGTTTTTAGTTATTTAATAAAAATAATCAATTCTTTAAATTAAAAATCTGAAGAGTGAAAAGCGAAAAGCGAAAAAGGGGAAAAGTTTATAAATGTCTCTATGATAATAAGATATGAACTTTGGGATAATATATTAAATATATACTGAGAGATATCGGAAGTGTATATAATCATAGTCACATTAGAATCATAATTAAGAGAATGGATATAAATAATCATGTTGCTGAGCAACAGATTTCCAGGCGTCTCTTCAGCGAAGATTTTCATGAAAGTTTTGGTGAGTTTTCTCAACTCTCCTGTCAAGCCTCTCCCCCCCCCTCCCCACCTACAATCTCTTCGCCAATAATCCTGCACTATATACAATGCTATATAAAATGGTTTAAACACAGTGTTTATTTTCATCATCATCGAAAAGCTTCTAGCCAACCATTTCGAATCAGGCAGGGGGGAGGGGGAGTGTGAAGGGAGGGTGTATAAAACACCCACATAAGCGTATGCAAAAAACCACAATCAAATGAGGTCAACTGGTTAAAAATAGTGGGGGTCTAAGAATTGAAACTGAGAATCCCTCTAAAAACCATAAAATATGGTTTCAAATGATCATAAATTTACTCGAAACGAGGTTATGCGAGGTGAGTGCGAATTTTTCTGAAAAAAAGAAACACTCACACAAATAATCACATAAATGAACACAAATAAACACATAAATGAACTCATAAATAAACACATAAATAAGAACAACTGAATGAGAATAGATTTCGTTTTTCTAATCACTTTTGAGCGAGTCCATCAAGAATTTTAAGAATATCCATGGCAGGAATTTTCAGCATATTGACGGAAGACTTGATTCGGCATTGAATAAATGATATACTTCAATTCTTTCATCGATTTTACATAAGAAATCGTTATAAAGTTTTTTTATCCCACTTCAATTCTATGATATCATCACCATTATCACCCCTATCATCATCATCACTATCATCATCACCCCTATCATCATCGCCCCTATCATCATTATCATCACTATCATCATCATCATCACTATCATCATCGTCAAACATTAAAATTGAAAGCAGGAAATTATTTCTTATTAAACACTTTGAATTGATTATTTAATTATTATTAAACTAAAGAATTAACCAATAATTCTAATCGCTGTCACGATCACGTTAATCGCAAAGATGGCTTTGCATTTATTAGAATTAAAATTAACTCCTGAGAGAAGCTTGACGTTTAACACTTGACATTTGATTTAACGAAAAATGAACGCTAGTAAATGAATTTTTTATTCTTTTGTTGTTGTGGTTTTTTACTATTAACACTTGAGCACAGTTTTAAAAAAAAAACCATGCACTCTCATCGTCGTTTTCATTCGTTTTTTTTTCATTCTGTTGACGTGATTTTACTATTTTTTTGCAGTCACCGCAACGACTGAGAATCCGCGTCGTGATGCTGCGGGCGTGATTTTTTTACTATCTCCATCGAACCACTTGAAGAACTCTTCTTCTTCTTCTACTATTACTTCTTCTTCTACTATTACTTCTTCTTCTTCTTGTTCCCCTTTCCATGACGTTAACGTTTGTCTTTGTTACTAATTATTTTATTAAACAGCATTTTTTAAACGATCTCACGAAAGATGCTGTTTCAATGTGATCACGATACATCCCTCTCTCTCTCTATCGTTCTCCTTCTCACTTCTACACTTCCCTTTCTTATTCCGTTGTTAAATAATATTCTGAATCATTCAATCGTTGTTTAAACCACGGTAACCGTATAAAAACCAGTTTACACTCATGCAGTCAAAAATCGAAGCGTAACGTTTGACGATCTCGTCGGATTCTCTCGCGTTGCGTTGGACAGACTTCACGGTTTCGGACTAAAGAGCTGTCTACGAATTTCTTGGATTTTATAGCGTACGAGACAGACGCACGTTGATCATTGTTTTTGTTGTTTTTTGGTTTTTAGGGAATCTTCTTCGAAAATATTTAAGAATGCGACGAAGCAGCAAGCAACAGCACAGAAATCGCATAAACAAAGCAAAACAACGAAAGCACAAACTAAAAGCAACCCAAAGCGAAGAAACAACAAATGCTTTTTATTTACAGGCACATTTTTGAAAGGGAAATGAAGTGTGTATTGTGGGGGGGGGGGGGGGGAGGGACGGATCGGATTGGGCAGGAGGCAGATGGAGAACAGGGAGAATTGAAGTGCTTAAATCGAAGACAACAAAGTCTTTTTTATAAATTAGTGTTCGTTAATATTTAGTTATTCATTTGCACACTTTTTGGTCCCTCGAAAAGCCGGCAAACTGCGAAACGACTGCGCTGCCGCTGACCGGACACGTGTTTGTTTGTGTGTTTCTTTGTTTACATTCGCTTCGAGTCAATGAAATTTTTACACAAACCAAAACTAATCAATAAATTAAAAAACGAATTCCTTTTTCTCTCATTATTTCGGAGTCAACGCGACGTATGAGCAACAGATCTATTTTTTAAATTTAAAAATTTAATACAGTCGATTAGCGTAATTATAATAAAAATTGAAATTTAAAATAATTTTAGCTTACTTATAATTTCTTTTTTACTATAACTATTACTAAATTGACCACAATTTAAATAAATTAATAATAAAAACAAATAATAAAAGATTCCGCTGCACAGACACCAACCCTCTGTGAACAGAATATGACCAGAACGAGAACACATTTATAAAGTTTAGTAATTTGGTATATTTATTTGCTTATTTTTAAAATATATATAAAGACCCATTCATGGCAAAAACACAAACCACAACCAACCTATTTGCTAATATTATTAAACAGAACTCTGATGGCAGAAACACAACGTTGCCCTAGTTTCATAGAATTCATAACAAAGACGCACTACTGTGAATTCATAGCAAAGACACGAATCTCGACGAACCTGAAACACTTATTTCATGTTTTTATTAAACACAACTGAACCAAACGTTGCCATAGTTACAAGAAAATCGTTTGTTTACTTCATAGAGGCCGAAAGAACGAAAGAAAGAAATTTTCTCTTTAAATTATGTTTCGTCGTGGAAAATTTGCATTTTTAAACACAAAAGATGATCGCATCAAAGTCGTCAACGAACGCATCAATCTGACTGAAAAGCATCTGATCGAGATGTGTTGCAGTTTTGCCACTTGCACCGGCAAATTGGCCAAGTTAGTATATATAGTTTTCATTACCTTTGATTTAACACATTTACTGAAACTGGAAATTGGAAACTTTTCACAACTATAAAAGATATCGCGACTCATATGATGAATTAGCCAAAAGTTTCAAAAACTATGCCGACGATGAGGAAATCAATGAAACTCTGAGTGAAGGCCTGAAGAGTTTCACTAATGCGACTACAATTTTGGCCGATTACATGGATGTGCAGGTGCACCGCCTAGAAGCTAAGGTAACCAGCAGCAACATCAACCAACTTCGCTTGGAATCTAAAAGACAACACGTTTCATTCTTCCAGCGCAGATTGTCAACGAGTTGGCTCTGTACGAGAACGTCTGTAAATCAACGCGCGACAGTTTACGAACTGCGGTTATAACGCGCGACAAGGAAGTGCTGAAGCAGCGACAAATGCTGGAACTGAAGTCCAAGTTCAGCGCAAACAATGTATGTATTTATACCAAATAAAAACGTAATTTCTTGTCACGAAATCGATTTATTTAAACTCATTGCACTGGACTTCTTTCGCAGAGTGCAGCCGATTCGGAGCTGCTCAAAGCCAAGCTTGAGGTAAATCGGTCCAACAAGGAAATCGACGATATAATCAATAATTTTGAGATGGGCAAACTTAGTGACATCAAATCTATTTTAACCGATTTCGTGCTCATCTCCATGAAGTACCACACGAAGGCGTTGGAAGCTCTTTCCGCCAGCTACTACGACGTGTGCAACATCGACGAACGTAGCGATTTCATGGAATTTCAGAAGCTGATGAAGACCAAAGAGGATGCAAAAGAACGACAATTGAAAAAAGCTGGCATCGGCCTGCGTTCTCAGTCCATGGAAAGCCTTAAACGTGATTCACATTTGAGTCCAGCAAAGCGACGCAATCGTTTGTCGCGAAGCACGAAGAATCTAACCGGTCGATCAGATGATGAACTGGATGATGATCAGGAGGATGAAGATGAGGAGGATGAGGATGAAGAAGAAGAGGAAGAAGACGATGAAGATGAGGTAAGAATAATAAAAATTACTTGGCCAGTTTCTCCGTTTAGCTAATGAAGTATCCAAATTTAATGAACTCTTTATTTTTCAACTTCCTTTCAATTATTTTAGTTAACATAAATTCTCTACATAACTGTATTTATTACTTTTTACTCTTGTTATAAAGGCTGATTCAAATCACCACGACGATGACGACTCTGACAGCGCTACCGAGGATAATGTTAAGGAAGCCCCCTCAAAATCCAACCTAAAAGAAGATCTGAACTATATTAAATCCAAATTCCAAAGCAAGCCACAGGCTTCACATGTAAGATTGCAAAAGCAATAATTACATGTGCAACACTAAAAAAACACCACCACAAAAAAACAACACATTCCATCCACAGGGACGGCTACGAAATTGGCCGTTTCTGTTCCTCATCTTCACCCTCACTATAAGTGTTACCAAGGTTTTGCTAAACAGTTTGATAACGCTCAAATATTTAGGTATTCAAGAGCAAATTGAAACAGAACCCAGCAGCATCCTTCGCGGCCAAAAGCGGCGGTGTAGGTATTCCGTCAAGCAAAAAAGGTGCGTCCACAACTAATCTAAAGCAACGCCGCAAGGTACAATTTAGCGACAATCAACTGGAAACAGCCGGTAGATTGGTAACGCTTGTTGAATCGAAGAAAATCAAAAAACGGAACGTGAATCATCCAGCTGCAGCAGCAGAGATCGAAGATGTCATTGATTGCAGCAGTGGGGCCAGTGGGAAAACTTAAATAATCGTAATCATAATCACATCACAGTCTCAATCAATCATCACTCATAATCAAAATGTAACAAAAGAACATATCTAACACAATTACTAAAAATTACACGTGTATATATTTACTTCATGTACTTGTATTTTATTCAATTTTATGTAATAAAATAATCAGATTTATATCACTAAAATTTACATTACGTTTTACATATAGAGTGGGTGTAAAATGTATAAAGAAGTTTCGCAATGCAGTTTTATGAGGAAAATTATAAATTGTAATGAAATTCTTAATTGTGCGGAATAAGCAAAAAAATTTAACTTGATTATAATGTTGCTATTTTCTGCATTTTCATGCGGAATGAGTTCTTTGGGACTTTTTACGCCATTTACTCTTCCGGTTATTCTAAGTTGGCCTGTGGTATGTAATCCTTTTTTCCAGTTCATCTATACGATTTTCCATAACATCAAATTGAGTGCGGATTTGATTCAACACGCTTTGTAATTTATCCTGCATATTCTGCAGCAGATTGTGTACCTGTTTTTTTAAAAAAAAGGTGTTTTTAAAAGCAAGGTCTCAATGCTTATCGTTTTTAATAATAATAATAGATGAAATTATTAATTTTTAGGTTAGCTTATAAAGCGATAAGGGGGATTTATTGGCAGGGTGATTTTTCTTATAACCTCAAGAGAAGGAAACTCCAAATTGATTCTACTTGATCCGGATTGTTTTCACGTCGTTCGCAAAAATAAGATTCAGGAGATACAGGCCGAAATATCAAAATTTTAGAGGACTATAACTCGGAAAGTAGATGAGTGCGACCAAAATTGTGTTTAATTTTGGAGTCCCGACAACAATTTATTAATTAATATATAAAACGAAATTCGAGCTGTGCTACCTTCTATACATTTTTTCATTACAATAAAAGGCTCTAATATAAGAAAAATCAAAAACTTTTTATACCTCTGAAATCATTAAAATTTGTGGAACATAGTTTCTGCAATTCGAAGTCGGTGTAGAAGTATTGGTAGACGCTGAATTCAACGCTGAATTTCTGCAATTAGATGTCGGTGTGGATTTGCATTTGGTGTTGGATTTGCAAACGCTGAATTGGAATGCTGCAGCAATAGTGGAACATTATTATTATTATTATTTCTTCCAGTCGAAATAGATGTGGAATCATTAATTTTCGCAATGCAATTTTATGAGGCAAATTGTAAATTTTAATGAAATTCTTAATTGTAATGAATGTTTGGTAAAATTTAAATTCCTTGTTCCGAAAAACGTGCGGTAAAAAACGAACTTGTTTAAGATGTTGCAATTTTCTGCATTTTCATGAGGAATGGAATCTTCTTTGTGACTTTTTAAACTATTTACTTTTCCGGTCCTTCTACGCCAGCCTGCACCATGAGGTCTGCAATACTTTTCTCCAATTCATCTATCCGATTTCCCATATCATCAATTCGAGTGATAATTTGATCTGACATGCTTTGGAATTTATCCTGCACATTTTGCAGAAGATTTTGTACCTGATTTTTGAAAAAACACAGCTGTTTATTAACAAGTTCTTAATGTTTATCATTTTTAAATAATAATAATAGAGATAAAGATATTCTATTTTAGGTTAGGATATAAACCGATAAAATAAAGCGACCAATATTGAGGTAGAACCAAGAGAAGAAACATACGGATTGATTCATCTTGTTCAGGATTGTTTTCACCAAAAATAAGGTGTTCTTAATTATTTAAAAATAACACATTAAAATACACATATAGTATTTTACCGCGCCTATTAAAACCTTTCCAGATATACTATGTATATACATGCAAAATATGTTCTCAGGTTCACTAATCTACCTGTAATTCTTCTTACGTAAACCGAGATGCTTCAGGGCGACAGAATGAAAATAAAATTAAATCCTTACTAAAAAAGCCCGAGTTCAAAGTATAGAGCTCGCACTAATTCTTTCATTTATGCACTTAAAAATTTCAATTTGTCTCCACCCTTATGATCAACAAAGACTTGGAGATCTTTAATATGAATGTCAATCAATGACTAAATCCAGCCCTCTGCCAAATTTCTAGACTTCTACATTGACTGCCTAACTTCAAGCAAATTCCAAGTGCATCACACTTTATAATAAAACAACAAATGCTCTTAATAATGAATAATGATAACAGCAAGAAAATACTTACATATACCGTCAACTCCTGCATATTCTTGGGATCTGCCGCATTGCTGCTAAGCGAATAGTTTTGCTCCAAGTCGCTATCCACCTCAATCTTTAAATCTGTCATTATTGTTTAATGTAATTTCTTATTTTAAGAATGCTAAAAATGTTTTTAAAAATGCTCCGTATCGCTCAGACCAAGTTGAAATCTTCTCCACTTCAGCTGACTAACAAAATTGAAAAAAATTCTTCGCTATTTTTGACACTTGGTTCACGTTGCCAACGTCTCCGACGTTGCTGTGTATTCATTGTAAACAATTGAAAGGTGTTGGCTTCTTTCAACAAGCATATTTTATGGCATTTCATCAAATGAACAAAAAGAGCAGATTAAATAAAAACCCATAATAAAAAAAGCATTAACGTTTGAGAAAAATAACTACCTAAAGAAATAGATTAATCAGACACACTGATGTTGGTTTTCTTATTTTCTGTTTCTTGACTAAACTTATTCATTTTACAATTTATTTGTATATTTGCAATTTATTCATTAGTTTTGACATTAAGTTTTAAAACAATATGGTATTTATTCTCTTCTTCCATGTTATAAGTTACCATTTCATGTTAAAATAAATTAATTAACGAACGACAACAACAAAAATTGTGGATGAGTAATTGTTGTTGTGTGTGAACGTCCATTTACTGGCCGAACTTCTCATTAAAAAATGTAACGAGTTTATTTTTATTTTGTAAAGAATGAATTTGTCAAAAAGCAACCAATATCTTTAGCGCAAATTTAAACCGAGAAACAACAAATTAATTTCAAGTCATTCAGTAATTTTAAAAGAAATTTTTGCAATTTTTAACTTACGAAAAATGCTCACTAAGGAGGAAATCGATAGCTGGAATGAAATATTTCCCAACTGCAATATCAAACAGGCAGACCTTTCGAACCCCACGGAACCATTCGTGACCAAAGCACTGTCGGCTTATTTGCAGATGTTTGGCTATGATGTGAGCTCAAATATGATTTCCTAAAAATAATCCATTTTTAATACCAACCTGTACCTGTACTCTGTATATTTAACATACAGGTGCATCATAAAAGTGATTCAGACAACTCGAACGAACGTCGTTTGTTTCTAATAAAACTGGCGCGTCACATCGATTACATTTTGAAGATCACGGATAAATCTTATACCTTCACCTTCTACGACCTGTTACATCCCAGTTAGCTAACTATAAACATAGTATTTACTATCAAGGCTCGACTAATTCAGTTTCTTATAGCACCTAAAAAAACTTCACATATGCTGGGAATTCTGCTGAATTATTTGTACTACTTTAATATGTATAAAACGGAGGTTTTCACCAAAGCCGGTGATTGCATCCGAAAGCATGATGAACTTATGAAACGCATTCAAAAGACGGAAGAAGAAAACAAGTCGCAAAGAGAAAAAGCAGAAAAGGTTGGTTGTAGTAATACATGTAACAAACCTGAGAACAAATTCTTTTATATGTTACTTAGATTAAGGAAGAAATTGAACTGTGCTCCGAGAAATTGCTGATGCTTAAATCGCAATTAGCCGAGTTTAATGTAACTAAAAAAAAACAAATTGAAAAGATGCATGAACTCGAGGCAATCTTTAATGAAGAACATGGAAAATTGGAAGAATTGAATTTACAGAAGCGTAACCTAAAGAAAAAGATTGTATCGGACAACGAAGCGAAGGAGTTGGACTCGTAAGTTGTACAAAATTGGGCATTTCCAACATATTAGTATAACATAAAGTATAAAAAATAGGCAATTAAAACTTCTGAAGCAAACAATTAACGAACTAACCACCCAAGAAGCCAGCACTGAATATAGTTTGAAGGAAAATGCTGATACTATCCAACTCATGGAGAGTTTGTTGAAGGATATAGCAGAGGCACAAGAGATGTTACCACAGGCGCAGAAGGAATTGCTGAAGGAAGTAAACAAACAACTCAAGAATGTTAAATTAACTTATAACGCTAAGAGGCAAACGAAGCAAGATTTGGTACTACAAATTGAGAAGCAGCAAGAAGAAATGCATACACTGCAGGAAAAGCATAAGATGCTAAAGACCCAGCTACATATGCAAAAAGCAAAGCAGCAGGAAAAAAGTGCTGAGCAGGAAAAGTATGATTGAAACTTGAATTTAAGGAACTACTACTAGAAATTAACTTTTATACTTTTTCAGTGAATGTAAGGCCAGGAGAGAAAGAATTGCGCTATTGAATGAGGATCTGCATTCGCTAAGTTGTCAACAACAAGAGCAACGGGACATCAGTGCTTTTTTGCGGGACGCTAATGGAGATTTAATGTCTTCATACACATCTAAATAACATTTTTTTAATTTTTTATTAAACGAATTAAATACACGAACTCAAAAAGAATTTCACGTCTCCATCGACTGTTTCTCTAAATGCGCCTTTAACTGCTGATTGAAATCGTCCTCCACATTATCGTCGTCCCAATTATCTTCCCATACATTCAATTCCTCCTCGTCTTCGTCAACAGCGTTGAAATCTGCTCAATAATAAATATATAATATTCACACTAATGTTAACTGCGTGCTCACCTTCCGCAGGGAACTCCTCAAATTCGTCGTCTTCTTCTAGAAGACCAAGATCACCCTTGGCGTTCTTGTCCTTTTCTTCCTTATCGTCCTTCTTTTCTTTTTCCGACATTTTTCGGAAATTTTATTTTAACAAAAACGTGAAGATCTACTGCAGCTACAAAAACTTGAAAGCAAATGCAGAGTCATACGTCAAAATACAAACGAGTTCATCACAGCGAGTAGTTGGCAACACACAGGGTTGCCAAACTGTTCGATACGAAAAACCTTCAATACTATTGATAAACTATAAATATAAAGATATATATATCTTTTTTCGTAAAGATAATATGCTCTAAAAGCGTATGCTTTTACATTCCATCTTGTAACCGAATAAAAAGTAATGCTCTGGATTCTCCTAAGCGAAATGCATAAAAAGGTCGGATGAAATCTTCCTTAGCCCTTTTAGGAGTTGGGAATAACTAATAAAACTCTGGTAGTGTTAAAAATTACTCAAAGGGACTTAAATATTTTAAAATTTAACAATTATTATGTAAGTATATTTAAAAAAATAAAGAAAAATGTATGCATTGTAAATAGATACGATTGTAGTGAAAATGGAGGGAAAACAATATAGTTAAAGGAAGACAAAAATGCCGAAAAGTGCATTTTACAAGCTATACTTGAATAAATACAATAAAACACATTCGAAAAAATCTTTATATATTTTTTGTTTATGGATTAAAGATAAACCGATATATATGCACAACATGTATATTATTTCTTTTAATTATCGAGATTGCATGCTCCAATATATTTGATTATTACTGACATAATATTAATGGGAAAAAAATGTCTCATTTCTTTTCTAAAAATGCACTAAACTCATTCCGAGTCATGCTTAGGACTTTTTTTTTGGCGTTTTCCGTTTTCTTAATCATGTGATTCTGTATAACTTCTTTGAATATGTTTAAAAATTCATCCACCTGAAGAATGTATAATTGCAAGTTATTATTTTTATATAAAAAATATGTGTGTTTTATATTCATATGTTTATAATTAAATATCAGGGTTCGAAATCGCTCGCTTCCAAAACTCGTAAATAATTTTCAATATTTATAATTCATTCATTTACTCTTGAGCTCAACAACATCGCTGAAGATTTTATCTGCGGCTCCCGTTTGGAAGTGTGGCAGAGCTTTTACGAAACCTGCTAAATACATTAATTTAAAGAAGCAACAAAATAATGTAGAATTGGCCTTTAAATGTAATTGCTAATTATGATTTTAGAATTCACTTAATATTAATTAAATTAACTAATCTAATAAAATAATAAATATTCAACTCACAGTAATATCATTTTCATTTTTGCTGTACTTTACAAATAAGCATTGCGGCGCATGCTTAGCGTGTTCCTTCCACGGATCATCGTTGGACTCCCAGCCGTCTAAAGTTTTACCACAAACGAAGCATGTCACTGTGTCATTGTCATGTTCATTACCATTCCAATAAAAGCCTGCCTCAGCCATCTGCCAAAGATATAAAAACAAGTAATTGAAATGATTCCTTTGGATTGGGAAATATGGACTAACAAAAAGTTCAAGTTTTTCCGCACCTTTGCAATGTTGCAAGCCGTATTCTTGTCAAATGGCCAAGAACGAAAACTTGCAATGCGTTGCTCTTCCATCAAATAAAGGTCTTTAAATTGATCGAAATTTACTTTTTGTAACATGTTTATATTATTCTTTTTTAGTATTTAAAATATCTTCCAAAACAGCTTCACAATATTTGAGCGAACATCAATCGTTGTTATTTAAAAATTATATTCACAATAATCATGTGTCAAAGCAACTGCAGAGCCCTACGTCAAAATATAAAGTTACAAATAGTTACAGGGAGTACTTGGAAACATACAGGGTTGCCACTAACTTACGATACCCACGATGCCACTACGATACGAAAAACATTCAATAAAAACTAAAATTATAAATATGAAAAAATTACTATATACTCATTTAAATCGAAATTTGAAAGGAAAGAATGTCTTTATATTTTCGAACAGAGAGGATGCTCTAAACCGTATGCTTTTATATTCCAGCTTGTAACTCGTATGTAACAAGTATAAAAAAGCTCAGATGAAATCTTCCTTCGCCCTGAGCCCTTTTGAGGAATTGAGAAAACATCGTAAATAACTCATCTTAAAGCGGACGGTATCAGAAAATCTATACTAGGGGCAAATTGAGGGACGTGAAATATTCCAAACTAAATAGAAGGATACTCAGCAGCCAAATCAAAGTCTCTACTTAGAAATACTATTAATTGGTATTATCAGTGATTAGTGCAGATCATGTGCATAAGCGAAACTACGAAAGTAATGGTATTTCAACAAAATTTTGTTTACATAAATAGAAGTTATTTCAAGTTTCTTTACAATCGTATGCATTCGGATATTTTCAATAGTTTAGGAGATATGGTGATAAGAATTTCTATTTTCGTCCGGCTATAAACTCGATAACTATACGAGAGAAAAAAGTTGTCTTTGTAAGTGGTATAAAAAACTAAAATAACAGCATTAACAAAATTGAAGTGATTACGCACTGGTAAAGTTATTCTTGTTGCTGTGTTCCAGCAAAACTCCACGCAATTTGGGTAATTCTCCATTACTCGGCAGCTGTGACTGGATGAGGCTCAGAAATGTCCGATATTTTTTCTCGTAATAAAGATGGTTGCTATTGCGTTGTGTTTTTGGTACTATTTCTTAATAAAGACCAGAAACATTTCTTCTTTTTTATTGAATTTTCGGCCAGATTTGATACAACGTGACGATTATATTCGTTGTTCGCTTTAGAACGATTACGAATGAGATTTTAAGAATTATTCAATTCCTTCGGCCATTAACCAATCATCCTTTCGTCAATCAACACCTTAAAACGGCAGAACAAGCCGTCATTATTTAGATCAAGTCAAAATGCGGTTTTGTTTGGTTTTTAGTTGTAACTGTATTTTGCATTCAATCATTACATATAGTTTCGTCAGTAAAATTTTATTGAAACTACAGCATTCTATTTATAATTATTATATTTTGATTTAGAGTTGCGCTTGCAGGAAATACTATATATTTATGTATGTAGTTGTGGATATATGCAGGAATACTTTTTTATATATGTAACATTTATATTTCTTTATGTGTATACTTAAGGACTTGTTTTGTTTAGAACAATTTTGTTTGTTGTTGTTTGCTTTTTGGCTATGCTATTTCGACGTTTTTCAAAATGCATTCATAATAATCATTGTCGTTATAATCATTGTCGTAATAATCATTCGTCTAATATTTGTTTCAATGAACATTTTTGTGCTTATTATTTTCCAAGCTTACTAAGAAGAGATTTGTATTGGTTTATAAACGCAAATATAGAAGAAAAATATATACATATGTATATAATTATATATATACGATATGTACGCATATAATTAAAAATTGGAAAGAAATTTATATTGTTTTGTTTTTAATTTTTTCTTTACAAAAGTTTCAAGGTACAAAAATATACATAATTCTTGTTTGTTTAATTAAAAAGCTTGCCAAAATTTCACACAAATAAATATAATGCATTTTATTGCTTGTTTATATAATAGTAGCTGTTGTTACAAAAACAAAAGCAAAATTATTTACTATGCAAAATTTGCAAACCTTTTCTTTAGTTTTAGTCTTAAAAGCATTTTCTTTACATACTTGCATTTATTAAATTTATAGATTTTATATTCAACATTCAACATTTAGTAATAAAAAATTTAAATAATTTTTACCAGTATACTTGTTGGGTTGCTTAAAAATACTTGTACACGTTTAAGTTGAATATTTTCCCTTTCTTCTTTTTATACCACATTTAAGTAATAAAAAACACAATTTCATTTGTTTTACAAGGAATAATAATAGGTAATAGCTTGCGTTTAACATTCTTTATAGCATTTTTCCTTCAGGGGCTTGCTTTTCATCACAGACTTTCTTTAAATTCATTTCTTATTATATGAATAACAACAATTTTATTATTTCTTTCTCATTCTTTTAACGTTTCGTTTGTCGCCCAAACTCCACAAAAGTTAGTAAAAAAGTATAACTTTATATGTATTTAATATTACCATTATTTCAGTAGAGCATTCGAGGGGAGAAGGGGGGAGCAGGAGCGCGGAGTAGGAAAATACAAAACGAATAAATATAAAACAGTTTTAAGCCTTAAGAAGAGAATATCACATAAAAAGGAAGTGCGAATATTTTTCGTATTGTTGTTGTTGTTGTCTATTGCGATATTGTTGTTATTGTTATTCTTGTATTTTTCACTTCGATTGAAGATTTGTGCTAACAACTAACTGACTGATAGTGTGCACAAAGTTTGCTAAAAGGAACATGTAAAGTGTTCAAGAATATAAGAGTATCTGCAAAAAACTATTCATCCATCGGACGTTGTACATAATAATAATAATAATATTCAGGTTGTTTCTATTTATTCGTCATACGAATTTGTGGATAATTCTTTATATTAAAAAATTTACAAAACTATTTCATTCCGATTCTGATTTCAATCAAATCAAAATCAAAAATTAATTGGACAGACAGATGTGCAAAATACTAAATTATTTTCAATATTAATACTTGTGTTATTCTTGTAAATCCTTTAGAGATTTCGATTTTGTTTCGGAAAATCTGATGATAATGCTTATAAATGTTTCTTCTTCTCTACTTCGTCTATTTATCAGAAAGAACATTGAATTCAAAAAGAGGGGGCTGTGCTATTAAACGATTAATTTCAACTTAATCCTGAGCTAATATTGAGTAGTTCCTTTTTTTCTAGTCTTTAATGAGAGGTGACAAAATGTATAGCATCGACTAGTTCTCGAAAGCAAAAAAACAAAAATAGTAAATGAAATAAAAGAACTTCCAAGAAAAATTCAACTTTTATATCAAATCGAATTTTAATTATCGAATAACGATAATTTAGGAATAGTTCGAATTTGGAAATATTATCATCAAGTGTATTAGTATATTAATAATATAATAATACTGATTAATTTTCTTACATTTTCAACATCATGTATTTAAAAATTACTTTTCTTTTTTCAATTTTTTTTTTCTTTTATATTTAATTAATTTTTTTTCTATAACGTATATAGTTTTTTTTATATCCTGTTTTTGTGTTTTTGAAATTATTTCGTTTAGCCAAATAATCGCACAGCCCGGATAAAGTTCAACATGATACTAACAATAGTTATATATACATATATGTATACATATGTATATCTATCAATAGACAACGTTTATATAAAATGGATGAAAAAATAAACAAACAAAAAAGCACCAAATGATAGAAAAAAGTGTCAAAGATGCATTTGTAGAGAATAACAGTGTAAAGTAAATAAATTAACTTAGAATATAGTTAATACTAAATTTCATAACTGTAGTTTAGATAGTAGAGCTTAAACAAAATTTGTAAATAGTTTCACTGGTATACAAAAAAAAACATTTAACGAATAAAATAAAGCATAAAAACATTAGATATACATAAACTATTAATCGCGCTCCTTTACAACGCTTTACGTTTTTAACAGTTACACAGTTAATTCTAAGGTTCTTTCTTTTATAAATACAGAGAAATGCTAAAATTTACATTTAAATGGTTAGTAATAATTTACTTTATATCGTAATTTTGTAAAACCAACAACTACAAATACAACGCCATCGAACTTACCATCAAAATCATACACAATTTCAACTCTTCACAAATAGGGCTCAAATGCAGTGGGACTCAAATTAAAATCGATTTGTCGAATTCCATCATCATCATTCAATCAGAATTTATCAAAGCAGAGAATGAACAATTGCAGATCTTGCTTTTTGAATTTTTGGAATTTCGAATTAATGCTAATATTTCAAATATAATCATATTGTGTCAGATTTGTCATTGAGAAAAATCATCATGTATGGTACATAGTTATTACTACCATTCATTAGTTTTCCCAGTCTATTCTATTCGATTTCAGTTTCTACTCTCGTCGCATACGTTTTGGACGCGACAGGGCAATCGAATCTGATACCGCACTGTCCGCTACTATGGCTTGTTGTGCCGCTGCAGCTGCTACATTTGCGGATGCATACGTGGAACTTGTCGTATGGTTGCCTAGTTTGTCAATACCGCGCACCTTTCGGCTGGCCACAGACTGAGCAGTGACCTGCAAGGAAATAGCATGCGTATTCAATTTCTCAGCGAGCAGCAACTCCCTAAGACCCTTCATTTTTTGACTATAAAGAGTAATCACTGGACGCTTTAACATGAACTCAAATGGATCATCCTCTAAAATTTTCAACTCAGTTGATTGAGCTGATGTATGCGCTTCGCTGGTGTTGTTAGTTGTTGCTTTTGTTGTGGTTGTTGTTGGTGGTTGTGGCTGGAGCGAAGTTTTATTGACTGGTGGTGCTGGTGTTGTTTCTGAGGACATCTTTTCACTCGAGGTTACAGCGTTATGTTCAGTAACTTCTTCCGTGGTTGCTTCGTTTTGTGGTTCTTTGTTGCCAGAAATAGTTGCCTCATCGTTGGTAATATTATTGTTGTTGTTGATATTGTTGTTGTTAATATTATTATTATTAGTAGTTGACTTGTACTTTTGCTGATCAGCGAATGGCTGATCGCCGCCTTGCAGGAGAAAATCTGGATTTAATATTTTAACACCGCAAGCTGCTGTGAGGTCAGCCAAAGTAGTAGGAATTTCTTTTTTCTAAAATAGAAATAGATGCTATTTAACTGAAATTGAGATTAATGTATTTGATGAGTATAAAAATGCATGCTTGTAAGTATGATGATAATGTCAATAAGCTGATAAGTTTTCATCCTTTAGGATGAAATATATGGTCCCTGCATTGTATTTTACCTCTTCTTTTTTCAAAGCAATGTTGTTATTTCCCTCCATTTGATTTTGCGAATTGTTTGTCTCCTTCTTAGCCTCATGCGTTGCCTGTTTCTCAACAGCTGTTGCCAGACCTGCTGCTACTTTGGTTTGGGACGTTGCTGCATTATCCTCAGGAACTTTAATTACCACTTGCGATCGTATGTCGTAGTCGAATTTTGTTATATTATTGACTAAAGGCTTGGCCCAGCCAATGTGTAAAATAGGCGTCAAACTGTCCTCCTCCCACTGACAAATGCCATCGTAGAAACGCAAAAGATTTGCAAACACTTCCGAGTCGCGTAGAATACTGCGCGCCGAATGGCCTGAGCTCTCAGTTTTCATCACATATGGTATCATCTCGTTGGCAATATCGAGCAACTCTTTGTAAATCTCATCGTCGTCGCGGCAATTGTACGTGTACAAGCGAATGACGTCGGCGGCGTTGGCCCACGAGGCGAATGCTTCGCGATACTTGAGCAGACGATTGTAGTAGTTACCCTGGTACGTGTAGGGATAAACATGATGATTGTTGTAATATTCTCGCGCCGATTTTATGGCTTCACGATATAACTGCTCACAATTCATACAGTTGCTACTGGGATTAATTTCCTCCAACTCCCCGAGAGCACCTAGAAGCAAAAATAATCCAAATGTAAAACAAATTTGGGCAAAAATATCAAAAATTCAGAATTTCATTTTTGAAATTCTATTCTATTCTTAAATAAATGAATAAGAAGGTTATCAAGCAACCGAGTTCAATACCACATATTTTTCATCAAAACCTTTTAAATAACTCTTGCGCTGTAACATGGAAACTAACTAAAGATTATTTATGCACTCACCTAGCGCCATCGGGTACTTTTTCAAGTGGCCCATGTCATATAATAACCACAAGAGTTTCTGTTGGAGCTCCGCTACCTCTACGCAGTCGCTGTTTGTCGTCAAGGATATATTGATAGCGGAAACAATTGCGGCCACTTCCATATTACGATCACAGACCACAGCTAAACCCCGCAAATACAACCAAGAACCAGACTCTATTCCTGACATGATATCCTGTCCACGTTTGTCCTCGCTACCTTTGCCATGCCACGTGACTTCAATGGTCTCCACGCGTTGCTTATTCCCAAATACTACCCACGCGTGATCTTCCGAGATGGCCAAATGTACCCCGCGATAGCCCAGTAGCTGACAACCGGCTACAACGGCTAAAGCAACACCGAAGCAGTCCAGTTTGTTTCCAGAAAGGTAACTGTATAAGTTTTGTAGATGAGCGCGATCTTTATAGCTGCTGCGTATCAAAGAATGCCAAATAACATCGGAAACCTTCTTTATTATCTCTCTAGTGGCTTGGCGCGGGCCTAACGCTTTTGGTTTCTCTACAACAGCTAAAATGCTCTGGAACTTTTTGTACAGCCCGGCCACAAGCTCATGCGTTACAATTGGAAAAGGTACACTATTACCCATGATGACATCTGCATGGACGACGGATGCTAGAATAAAGTTTTTTATACTTTTACCGAAATGAATTTCTTAGAAACACACCTGATGCTGCAGTTAATCCATTGGCACCGATTCCCACTCCAATCGAAGTGGGAGGCACGCTATCCATTGCTGCCGCTGCTGCAGCAGCTGCCTGCGCCGCATCTCCAGTGGTCAGTGACAACTCAATATAACCCGCAACAATAGAGAGTAGAGTCAGATCAGGCTCAGTGCCTTGTGCAGCGCTTTGCTCTAAGGAACGCCGAAAGAAATTTACCACATCGGCAATGGACTTCAGCGGAAAAATACTGGCAATAACTGGTGAATGCAGCGACATTGAAGGGCTGGCGCTCGAGCTGCGCGTCACTGCGGCCATGTTTCTGTTATTTTATTTTTTGGGTTGCCTTTGAACGTTCGAAAAGCTTAGCGTGGCTTAATTAACAACTTGAAATCGGTGCAGATGCAAAAAATGACCAAATGCTCCGAGAGTTCTATCAAGAGTGGAAAAACAACTTTTTAACTAGCTGCTGTTGCTCTAAGGCAGATAGCGTCGCCTTCCTATTTACTTTATTTGCACCTTGTTCTGGCTTTTTTTTTGCAATTCTTGTTTGGTAGTGGTTCGTTTTTTATTTTTTTTTCTCTTTTATGCAATATGCATTTTTCTGCACATCGTTGCCGTCGTCGAGCTTATCCTGTCGTGTTGCACATATACACGTATACACTTCACACACGCAGGCACACACGAAACAGGTAATGTCTTCCTTCAACGCCTGCCTAGTGCTTCATTCAATTGGTGCCGCCTGTCTCCACTTTTAGCAGCTGGTCCTCTTTGCGCTATTGTTATGATTGCTGTGGCATTTGTCAACATTTGCCAACAAATTCCGACGTTACTAATTCGTATTATCGTTGTTTAGGCCACGTTTCATTGCCTCGTGTTTTTACTCGGCTATTTGGAAAGTAGTAAAATATATTTACTACTTTGATTTTTCGAGAATAAAGATGTTCAGTTTTAATTTGTTTGAGCTTTTAATTTATTTGACGTCATCACTTTACCACGTTATAGATCAATCAATCAATCCAGCATGCATTCCCACAAAAATGTGGCTTTCTATATTTGCGTTTTAATTTTCGCTTTTTTTATGTTTACAAACAATCCAAATGATGTCGCTTCCATATTCCGATAGTTCGTGTCAGGGATTACCAGACCAATGTTATTTACAATATCTGTTTGAATGTTATTTACAAAATCTGAAAATATTAATGCAAATTTGATTCTTTTAGCACTACGTAAACTGTAATTCAGATGGCAAACTATTATACTGTTAACTCAACAAATATATATTATATAATTGATAACTTTTGTATGGCTACTTAATCACAGAAATTAACGGCAAAAGTTTGGACTGATCATAAATTATTTTGACAAAATACAAAAAAGAATCAATCTGGTAAACCTATATGAATTTGACGAATTTCGTGGTGGAAATTTTTGGAAAAACTTTTTTCGCTTTCGATCAGAGTTGTAGATAAGTGTATTGAAAAATATTTAATGTTATTTATATATTAGTATTCATAATTTTAAAGTAATTTGATAATCCCTATTTGGCGAAGATGTAGTTTACGGGACTGGCTCAGTTCAGTCCCCTAAACTACACCTTAGCTCGCCGCCTTGTCCTGAATCTAACCATCTAAAAAATGTTTGGGGCGTGGCCTTAGTTTAGGATTTATGGGCGTTTGAATGTTAAAAAATCTCAAATTTCAAATAGCGATATCTCCTAAACTATAAGGTTTACCAGTAAAAAATTTATAGCGTTCGAAAGGTCCTAGCAAGGTCGATATTTTAAGTCATAATCCTTTTTTGATTTTAACAAGTATTTATGGAGATAATTTAGTTTTAAGAAAAAATAGTGGAGGGTGTATTACAAAATATTTTTTTTTTTCTCTTCTTTGATAATTAAGGTATATATTAAATTCAGGTTTCTTAGAGCCCATAACCTCCCCTTTTCAACGGTATATAACATGAAAGGATATCTCCCACAGTTTCGACCACTTTTTTGGTTATTTATATTTTTGGTTAAATATTCAAAATTAGTGTTCGGTGGATATCCGAACACGCATCTTAGACTTGACTACAGGAAACTTTTGTACCTTAGCGCGTATTGTTCAGTATTTAATATTTAAAATTTTTCGCCTGCGGCGCTAGGAAATCCTTCATACATACATTACCAATATTTAAAATTGAAAAATTTTTATGAAAAATCGCGCGATTTCAAACACTCCATGCCTCAATATTACAGAAAGAAATAGCTCTTCAACGGATATCTTGCGAAATTCGTGATGTTGAAGCAATTTAAGGAGAGAACTTCGGACTATCTGTTAGAGTTCTTGCGGACAGCTGGGCGTATATATAACCCACTAATGCCAAAATCACATATAGAAGATGATCCAGAAGAAGAAGATTACGAAATTTATGTCGAGGATTTAGAGGATTAAGTCTTTGTGCATGTATACGTATAACTTCTAAACTGTTGAAGTGTTATGAAAACTATGTATAGCACATATAAAGACAATAACAATAACCTTTCCTATGGTACCACTGGTGGTACTATAGGTTATTTACTTTAGGAGTTATTGACCTTTTATTAGGTCATCTTTCGTGAACTTCAAACGCCCATAAATCCAAAATGGCTGCCTAGCCCCGGAAATAAAGTACATACTTCCGGTCCTAACGGTAAAATCTAACGGTAAAAAAAAACTGAAAAAAATCGGAGAAAGTCCCGTAAACTGCATTTGTTTCGATTTCGCTTTTTCAAAAACAACGCCGGGGAAAGTTACGCAAGTGTCACAGCATAAAATAATTTTTCAGGTTCATGCCACCCTGCAGTAGAAAAAACAAAAACAGAATGCATGCAAACGTCAAACTTCTGTGTTGTTTATTTACATAAATATATCCAAAAATGACCACCACTTTTGAAGATTTCAGGTGTCGAAAGACTATCGACTGCAAACAGGGAGCGGTTCGCTCCGTCCGCTATAATGGTAAGAATCATGAGTTATTGAAATAATTTGTATTATGAGCGATTGCACCTCTGCATGTTGGGGCAGACTTAATACTTGTATTGGCGCGGTTCTGGCCTGATCAGAGTATTAAGCTCTGGAATATACTACCAGCCCGTATAAAAACACATCTTCAGTCCCTCGTTTTAAGAAAGAACTAATAAAATTCTTTAATCACGTGTGGCACAGCAATCGGGATCGTGTCGCTTCCGTGTGCATGACATACCCAGAGCGAGCGGCGTTTAGTCCGTGATTAGACTGTGTTAACTTTTAAATCTTTTCATTTCTTCTTCCCTCTTCTGACCCATCTACACTACCGTTGGATTAGGTTCGTGGACCATTGCGATGTGGATTCATTGCTTACTTGTCACTTAAATTGTTTGATTAATCAAGTGAACTTGGTGAACATGGTGAACCAAATTATTTTATTCAAATTAAAAGGTTTATTTTGGCAAACCGTTCTTGTACAGCTTTAATAAACACTATATAAATAAATAATGGGTTTTGTATTTCTCCATTCTCTTCAGTGGACGGTACTTATTGTCTAAGTTGTGGATCAGACAAAAAAGTGAAACTTTGGAACCCAAAGAGTGGGCTGTTGCTGAAGACTTATGGCGGTCATGCGGATGAAGTCACCGATGCAGCAAGCAGCTGTGACAGCAACAACATTATATCCTCCAGCTTGGACAAGAGTATAATTTATTGGGATGTATCAACTGGAACACCGGTGCGTCGACTACGTGTCCACGCCGGTGGCGTGCTTTGTGTACGCTTCAATGAAGACTCGTCGATTGCAATCTCAGGAGCCCGTGATAATACCGTCATGTGCTGGGATATACGAACGCGGAAATTAGAACCAGTACAAGTTTTACGCCAGGCTAAAGATTGCATTACATCTGTCCTGTCAAATGATCATGAGATAATCACGTCGTCTTTAGACGGATGTGTGCGCCACTACGACATTCGCATGGGCGCCCTTACGTGTGATGACCTACACGAGCCGGTTACATATATTCAGTTAACCAATGACGAGCAGTGCGTGGTTGCCGCTTGTCAGGATGGGATTGTGCGCCTGATTGACTGCGGTACTGGTACCGTGCTGTCGGAATACAAGGGTCATCGAGCAGACGATTACCAAATCGAATGTGGCATCATGCCCAACGATGCTCACATCATTTCAGGTACTAGTGAAGGTCATGCAATAGTATGGGATCTCCTGGATGGAAAAGTGTTGCAGCGCATACAAATTAGTAAGAGCAGGCGTGAAACTCGTCCAATTTGATTTATTTAATTAGAATTATTATATTTGTAGGTAAAAATGGCGGTGTGATACATTCATTAGCAACACACCCACAGATTAATGAAATAATATTCGCGAGACGTCGAGATATCTACGTGTTCGCACCTGGTCCAGATGAAGCCGACGATAGTAATTCAGTTAATTGGCTCATATAATAGGCTACTTCATATTATATATGTATATATACAATATTTAAAAAATCCGTACGAGCATACTACGAATCATAATTTAAGCATAGTTGTACCAAAGACAATATAATACAAAGATGTCTCACTCAGTACGTTGAAAAATTTCAAAAAAATTTTGTGCTGATCTGATAGCTTTTGTGCTTTTGAGAAAGAGCTTTCAATTTTGTTGAGATGCGACGCACATTCTCTCTCGCCTTTTGCATGGGTACATAAAAATATAATTCGCGCTCAAAACACAGTGTACACAAACGAGAGAGAAGCGAATGTTTGTTTTTGTAAAATAAATTTTTAGAGTTTGTACGAATGTGCAAGAATACCGCTCGCTCGACAACAACAAGTATATGAATGACGACAACAGCGTTCTTTACCGAACCAGAAACGAGATTTTTTGTGTTTTTATTTTTACTGATGTTTTAGCTCATTTTTGTGACTTGATTGATTTTTACTTTGGCTACTATTTTAATAGTGATTTTGGTTTTTTATTTGGATAATTTGGCAATTTATTTATTATTTATATTATAATCGGTAATTTGTAATTAATAATAATTAATTAATAATATATTATACAACAATGTATACATTGTACAAAACAAAGTCCAAATGCGCATCGGTTTGAGGAAAATAATAAATGTTATTCTCACAGGTTTAGTGTTTTAGATCGTTTGATAACCATAATACGCCGTAAGCATCGTTCTTGGTCATATTTTAAAAACAAACAATCAAAAAAAAATCAAATCTTCAAATACTGAATCATAAATAAATGTCATTTAATATTTGAAGATTTCATTTTTTATTGTTGTTTTTACTGATATAGGGCCTCTAAAAGTTTGTTATGCCACCACCCTTTGTTGTTATAATTAAAATAAGATGTTCTACATTCTGATGGCAACTGCTTTGATTCTTTACACTCATTTGTAGCAAACGCGCTCTCTTTTGTGCTCACTTTCTTGCAAGTTGCAGCTCTTACTCTCACAACTTGATCTATTACTCTCACAACTTGATCTCTCGCTCTCACAATATGTTCATTTTACTCTCCCAAAGCTTCAGATGGGATTTTCCGAAAATCCCAATTGAATTTTAGCTGCTCGGTTCTTTTGTATGGAGTGAGACATCTTTGTATTATATTGTCTTTGGTTGTACCATTAAACAGGATTAATAAAAATCGTTTCATAATGAAATCTGTCAATAAAATACACATGATTAGAGTACAAATAAAGGTATTCAGCACAAAACACAACGTTACGTTGAAGTTGGTGCAAATCCACCTTTATGTTGAATAAGTATTGAAATGCTGATACCGGTACAGTACAGTCAAAAGTACCTAATATAGAGTTAACAATTGAAACAGCTGAGCAAAGAGAGCAGATGACTCTCACAGCCCGGTAAAACGCAAAGTGCAGATTTTTGCTTATCAGAGAAAAATAATTATTTTAACTTGTTATATAATATTAATATACATATATTTAAAATATTTGAAAGCTTATAAATTTAATTGTAATTCGAATGAATAGCATTTCTTTTGATAAAATCAAATAGCTTGAAATGGAAAGCAAACCACATTGCTTTGCCGTCATTCATATTTTACTCAGCTGTTTCCCGCCATCATGAGCAAAGAATACACAACCAGGAAAAGGAACAAAGAAAAGAGTAAAATTGAGAGAAAAATGGAATTTGATAGGCTCTCAACTAATTTCAAACAGTATTGCAAGTTAATAAAGGCGTCAAATTTTTATAAAATAATATATACAAATAACACATAAGTTTGAAATAAGAGCGGTAGTAATTTTTGCCGCAATTTAGAAATATTTTAAGTGCTAATATTTTAAAAACACACTAAAATGAGTTAAAAATTTGGCTTATATGGAAGCTATAATCGACCTAACCAATGATATTGATGTTATGGTAGTTGCTGTTGTTTTCCGTGCTGACTCCAACAACAACAATTTGTATTGCTCTCATCTAATTCCGGAGTTATAGATCTTTTAAGTTTAAAAACTGCAGGCCTGTATCTCCGAAACTTTACAATAGTCCTATGTGTTATTGATATTGTTGGAATGGTAATCGAATTATCTATCATTTATGTAAAATGTTTTTCCATAGAAGGTTCACTTTGGAGAAAAATTAAATTTTAGATTTTTAGTAATTTTTTTCCATTCATAAATTTTCTTCTAAGTACAATGTATTATTAACATACATAACTACATAACTATGTCTGTTCCAGGAAAAATGTTCAAACCTCCAGTTAAGCTTATTCGCTGTTAACACAAGTTTTACCAAACTTTTTATTTGACAGAAACGTGAGGTCTAACAAATAACTATATAATAAATAAATAAATAAAATAATATAAATAACAATTACTCATATTACCTTCAAATATTCGGTCAGCTTAAATGCAACACTTGGTGGGCATGGCCAACCCTGCGACACAAACGATTTCTAGAATTGAGCAAAGAGAGCGAACGAAAATTATCGGCTCTTCATTACGTTGTGAGCGATTACACGCGACGGTTGTGTGCGCGATTGTGAGATTTGAGGCCTTTTAATAAAATAAAAGAATTGCAACAGTATTAAAGAGTGTAAGGAAAAATCGAAGCAAAGGAAGAAAATTCCAACTGTCAAAAAAGAAGCGTCAGCTTTGATAAGAATGTACAGAAAAACCAAAAAATAAACTCCAAATAATTTCGATCGTGAAGCCGATTGATGATAAACAAGTGTAAAGATTGTGGGAAGGAGTAATAGTTGTTTGTGTGTGTGCCCTCTTTAGTTATAAAAACAGCAGCCAGCCTGTACACGACACTACCGAAATCAGCCGATAAAAACGTTTTCGAAGGCGAAGAAAAACTATTGCAAAAACAAAAAACCAGAGACCAGCTGACAAACGTAACGTAACGAAATTGTTATTCGACATCGTAAAGCGTTTGTTTGTGTGGGAAAAGAGCCGAAGTACAGTGAAGAAGTAGATACGAAAATACAATTTTCACTTTTCCAAGCAAAACTTGGCAAAAAACTGTTTTTATATCGTTGGCATTGAAAAAAAAAAAACAAACAGACAAAGTGTTTTTGTTGCCAATCGTTAACATAGAAAAATTGAAATATTTTGTTTAATAGAAAAACAAATCAGAATAAAGCAATACTTTTGAAACAGTGTCCGAAGTAGGTGAAAAAGTTACTAAAAAATATGTCTGTTCCCGTTGCTGTCAAATCGGAAGAAGTAATATTGGAAAACGCTGAATACAACAGCGCCGAGGAACTCGACGAAGAGTTACAGTGAGTATTATGAGTTAATTATTTAGCAGTAATAAAAAAAAGTGATGCAACTGATCTCGGTCGTGTATTTTATGTTACTTCGTTTTTTTTATTGATTTTTTTCACTCGCCAGTGCTGCTTCCACTAAACATCTGTGTGCGTGTGTTCGAAAGGGCGCGTAAAACGAGAAGAGAAAAACATTCGTCGGTCGTTTTAAGGAAGAGTAGTAGTAGTAGCAAGAGTCCTCTCTTGATTCTCGGTGATCAAAAGACAAAACATGAGATTATTTTTCTTCTTTTTCTTTGTGCTGTTCGTTATTGTTTCGGTTTCCATTTCGTCTCAGGAGCGCAACACTTCCATTGTTTTGCCGATTCCATTTTGTTGAGTTCGCCGCGCGTCCCTTAAAAAAATGCTTTTTGTTGGTAGTTGCGATACACGAACTCTAACTTCAAATTAAAGCACCAGATGTTTTTAAACCCTTCCTGCCGGTCATTTAAAATGATTGTGACTGCTTTAAATAATTTCAATAATAATATTTAATTAAACTCAAATATCGTATATTAAAAGAATAAATGACAACAATTCGACCACGCCCATTTTTTTTAGCAATTGTATTGCTAAAACCCGGCTTGTGTTGTGTCTGTCACATTGATTATTTAATAAATAGGCTTTAAAAAGTATTTATTTAAGTATTATAATGTTTTATAAAAATATTCCGATTTTTTAATGAATTTTCATATTACTTTGATATATTCACGTGTGATATATTCATGTGTGTATAAAAATATTTAGTTTTTGTGAATTGCGCTTTTAAATGTGCAATCAAATGTTATCATATCAAAGCATAACAGCTGCTGTAATTTTAATTATGTACTTGCATATACAGATGCATACAATAGCGCCAACAACCAACATGTTGCTGGATCTGTTATCCGGCCGGCGATCATGTGGTTTTCATACCCGACGGTCTGCTACTGCATATATACAAACACACGTACATGTGCTGTTTGTTGATCGCCAGTATTGTCGCCCGTTTCGCTCTCGTGTTTATAGTGCGACGTATTCTTCGTTGAAATATCGGATTGATGACGACTACAAAAGTACTCCTTGTGCTGATAACATACCCAACAACAAAGCGGCAATACAGCTGTTAAATTCAGCTAAGCGTAACAACAACATGCACAAAAATATAATAGATTCCGTTAAAAACTTTATTGATTATCTTCTTCTTTACACATCTATAAAAACATTCCACAAAAACATATGGAATCGTGTTTTTGTTAAATTTTGCGATGTACTGATATAAATAAACTTATACGATTTCTATACGCTTTCCTGTACATCATAAAATCCGCGAATGAATGAAACTTTTAAGGTTAACAAGGTTTTTTTTTTAAATTCTTTTTATTCGCCTGTCAATCAATCAATTATTCTTTGTACGGTAGTACGTCGTACATGGAAAGAATGAATTTGTCTTAATTCTCATTCGCCCCCGTCCATTCGCCTAAATACACACAACAATATTGTATTTCGTTCCATATACACATAAGTATGTATGCAGATTTTAATTCGTTACAAACGGTAATAAGTACGCGTCCAGCAAACGCACGTAAACCGATTACATTGTATGCACAATCAAATTTTACAGCTCTTTCTTTGCTACTTTCGTTCTGCAATCATCTGCTGTACCCTTTCGGTTGTTTTGTTTCTTTTACAGACGGCGCCTTTTTAAAACGTGGATTATTTCGCATGTAAATCGCCACTACTGCCATCTCCACACAGCGACCCAACCATTCTCCTCCGCCCACTCTATCTTCATGTATTACTATTGGCGTAGTCAGGTAGGGAAATGGGTGGGCACAGGCAGATAACATTCTCATAATCCTATGGAAATTCAACTTTGATGAACAATCATTTGAAATAAACGAATTCTGTGTCAGACTGGTTTTAACTAAGCCCCCACAAATAAAAGACCCTCACTACGCTCATGTGTATTACGTATATATGTACGTTCCATCATACTATTAAAGCTTTGTTACGATTGACTGCTTCATACAGCATCTTCAGTCTTTTCTTGCTGGTGGACGCAGATTGCTTTAATTAGTGGAAACTTAACGTAACGCAATGCAACGTAACGTGTCAGCTGTTCCAGCCTATCTTGCGGTTGCAATTGTTGCGATAACAACAATCATTGGTTGCGCTCATGAGATGATCCGTAGTCCCCCTTATCCGTATGTATCTCTGCTGGTTTTAGAGTACTTGAATCCTTTTTTTGGGAGCGTACAGCTGATTTTTCAAAACACGTGGTCTTTCTTTGTTCTGATATATCAGGGTAGTCTCAGAATTAAAATATTGTGACTGTTGTAGATACCAAAAATTGCAAAATTGGTAGCAGCTACGGAGATAGATTGTTACAGTTGACACTTTAGGTTACGACTTGAATAAGTGGACTTTTAGGTGTAAGCGACTATTTATGTACATATATCCGAATTCTGAATATTCGCGGGGAGGTTGGAGAATTGTATTGCCATTTGGGGCACAATCAACTTAAACAGAAGGTCTTTCTTGTGCTTTTACAATGTGCATTAAAAATAAAATAAAAACTAATAAATAAAATTTGATTTCTTATAAGAGTAAATTGCACTGTAAGCACAAGTGTAGGGTGTTGGGTGTGTATGTGTCCGTTTTTAGTAAACATTTGTTTTATTATCGATCTCTAATTACTTGAAATGTTTTAATAAATTATTATTTCACTTAAATTGCAAACTTTATATATATCTAATTCTTTATATGTATATTTCTCAATTGTTTTATAAAAATATGGCAGCATCGCCAAGCTTGCGATAGCACTAAGTTTTTATATCTGAGAGCAGCACTTGTGTTCGGCGCCGCTTCGTCGTTCGTGTTCGTCACTCACCACACAACACACCTGTCTGGATTCTTGGAATCTTTACTATTTACCTGGAACGCTGCTACTGCTTCGTGTTGTAGTTCGCGTAGAGCTCGTGTTGCTCTTGTAGTTCGTTTCGTGGATTCCTAATGTTTATGAAAAGCACATGATTTTTGCTAATCTGCTGAATGCACTTGATTAAAATGTTTTTGTTGTGATGTTAGCTTAGGTAGTGATTGCTTTTTTTTCTTGATCTTAAAGAAAAAGAGAATAAAGAGGTGAGGTGAAGTTGTTTTGCTATTCTTATTGATTCTAATATTAAATATTGTCAATAATTTCTATGAAAAAACCATTTTCCTGAAAAATACTTAAAATAATACGTTTTCATCATTGGTTTCATTCGAAAAAGTGATGCATTTTTTTTTATTTAGAATTTATGTTATTTTTAATATTGTATGAAGTAAATATTGCATTTCAGCATTTCATATACATTTAATATATTTATTACATATGTACTCACATATTCATCAAATATTCATCTGAGTTCATATTCGTCTTCCCTCCCGGGTCCCAATTCACAACAACACCCATGTTCGGACACACACACACACACACACCGGAGAGAGTGATACTATAGACGCCAATCCTAGAGACGTCAGACGAGTCCTGCGTCATTGTAACTTTATATTGTCATTGTTTACAGTACATTGAGAAGCTTTTTCTCTATGATAAGAAATTGAGCTTTATTTTCGTTGCTATTTTGTTATCGTTTAGTTACTTTGGTAACTAAAGAAATAACAGAAGCAGATGGATATCAGCAGCTGTTGTTGAGTGGTTGAGGGTGGCTCGATGACGGGGTGTCTGGTGGTGGGTGGCTGATAGTTGGCATGGATGATGGTTGGAAAGCAGCAGAACGGTTGCTGCAATCAGTCAGCCAAGTAGATTTACTATAAAATGTACAGTACACTGGAAAATAGCAAAAGATATGACGCTATTGTTTTTGTAGTTGATATTTTTCTTGTAACCTCTGTACACAAAAATAGATATTCACAATAACAGTGCACTTGTGTCATAATATGTACAAATGACGACATACAGTACTCTATCGTTCTAAAGGGGTAGTTGGTTGTGAAAGAGAGTGAGAGAGAGGTAGAGAGAATGAGAAAGAAGAAGAAATCTCTACCACAAAATCGACAACATTAAGAGAGAAAACACTCCACCGAAAATGTATGAAATTGCATCGTCTTTTGACAGACTACGCATATTTTTGCATTGTTAATGTTTAGTTTTATGCGTAAATGTACATACGTAAATGGAAATTATTTAAATAAATAAAAATAAACAAAGTATTTACTATATGTAAATAGCAGGTGATTAAAAAAAACACACAAATACAACCTGAAAATATACCAAACAACATGCGGCAATCATCCATCCATCAGTTGGTCTGTCTGTCGGGCGACCTACTCAGCCAAAGCTTAGGTTTTTATATATATTTACAACGTTAGAGAGGGAGAGAGAGAGAGACACGGAGAATCACCTTCCTCGCACTGCTTCCTCCTCTTCTTGCCTAGAAACGTCCGCCTTGCAACTCAACACTCGCGTCACGGAAATAATGCCAAAGAAAGCCCACAAATGCAATGTAGGAAGTTTTCAAAAAAAAAATTGTTTTTGTTATGGTGTTTGTTTTTGTTTATTTGTTTTATTTGTGTTATTGCTGTTGTTTTTAACTTAATACAAATAGTAAAAATTGTAACTACGACGCGTTTTTTGTTGCTGTTATTCCGTCTGGTTATCGGTTGTTTTCTAAAATTTCATTTCGTATTCATTTATTTACAATTCCAATTTTAAAAATTTTACTTCGCATAATTATTTAAACAATAGTGTACTTAAATTACAAGAGTAGAAAAACAAACAAAAATTGCACGGAGTGACCACGATGGAGGAAACGAATGTCTTACATACAGTTTTGACATTTTTTTTCTTGTATAGCAAAGTTTAAAAAAGCAACAACAACAACAAGAAAGTCTAGAGCAGCTGCAGGAATCTATAAATACTTGAATTTCGATGTGTTTTATTAACATGAGGTAATAAAGAATTATTTTCTCTTTTGCTTGAGACAAAAAACTGTTATTTTTTAAATAAATGAAATTGAAATCATTATGGGTGTGTATGTTCGAGGACTATATATTGTATAATAATAATATAAAACAATATAAACATTAAAAAAGGCTAATAACAATCCAATTGGCAAATCTGCTTTTTATATTTGATTATGTTAACTTGTCAATGAAACCGGAGAACACAATAACATATCAAAAACCAATAAAAACACCACCAGTAACAATAAAGAGTGGGGTTGATCTCTTAGCCGAAGATAGCGTGGGTAACCAATACCAACTACAATAACAACAACACCATAAGTGAACAGCTGTTTTGTTCGCTTTCAAGCAACTAGTAATCATCGACACCGCACAAACATACTATAGACAGCCCCATACTAGCAACGATAAAATAAAATATGTACAGTGCACTCGCGAAACGGTGAACATCTAATAAGGTGAACGGTTACGATATCTTTTCCATTGACGATTCTAAAAGGTGAACAGAGCATGAAAGGTCGAACACGTGAAGAAAATTTTAGAGAATCTCATTCGCATAATCATTTCAACATTAAAATTTATGTTTTTAAATAAAGTATAATATGGTTTTTGTATGGGAAAACGATTGCATTCGTGGGTTGCAAAGAAGTTTCCATAATAACTTTTCACAATCTGAAGAGTGAAAAATCTCGTAACCGTGAACATCCTCGATTTTTATGTGTTCACCGTTTCGCGAGTGCACTGTACATACTCTGTGTCACTGCGAACTCGTTTTATGATATTAGAAGTGAATACGAAGACCAACAATAATAAAATTAACGATAATGTAATTCTATTAATATTTTTGCCGTAGCGTTGATATTTTTGTGAATAATTTCTCGAGATTTGATGACAACGAAACGATTGCTTGCATTCATTCGCGAATAATAATTAACGATTTCAATGATGTATTTAATTTTTGTTTTTCTGTTTCTTCGTCTGATTTGTTAATTTTTGAATGAAAGTGGTTAATTAAGCTGGTTGGGGTGGCAACATCGTATCACATGACATTTGGTCTACTCTTTGCTCGTTGTTGTTGCTTTGTTTGCTTTTTATAATTTCTTGCATTTATGCAAAGGAGTGCATATTTCCAATTCCGATGATTTCCATGCGAAATGAGCGGCCGACGTCGTTTTCAGCCTAACGAATGAACCGGAGCCGCCGTCGTCCGTCCGTTCGTCCGTCCGACTGTCCCCTTTAAGTAGCAACAACGCGGCGCAGTTCAATGGAGTTCATGTAGTATGTACATGTTTTTTATTTTTTTTTTCTTCTCTTCACATTTGCATTTTTGTGTTTTCATTTCTTTTTGTGGTGGCTGGTTATTGTAGCAATCTGCAGTATGTCGCGGCTCGCCGTCGTTCGTTCATGTGTCGTTTGTGGGTCTGTCATTTATTGGCGTGTTTAATAGGTCAATGCTTACGTCATCAGTTTGATATGTACCTCGTACATGTATGCGCCTGTGTGCGCGAGTATTTCTCTTTGTATTTGTTTCGGTGGCGACGACGGCCGTGTGTTGCTGTTGCAAAGCCATATAATGCACCAGCCAGGCAATCAGCCTCCTGCCTGGTTGCTTCCGTTGTGGACCCCCTACTTTTTTCTGTGGGGCCTCCACCTCTTGTGCAACATGGCGGTGAAAGCAGGTTACAAGCTCTGGCGGCATGCTTCGTTCCTGGGTAGGGAACGTCCATCATCCATTCCACTCCATTCCTCTCTTCTCTTATTTTTTTTTTCTTATTAGTTTTATAAGGTTGTTGAAATTTAATTTTTGGTTTAGTTTTTCCTGTACGATTGCGTCATGGCAAATCATATTATCGAAACAGATGTTTGAACAGCTGTTTCTATAATATATTCTATTCACTCGTATTTAAGGTTTAACATATCACTTGAAAGCTGTTTTAACCATACAACAGTTATAATTTAATGGATCTATTTTCGTATTGAAAACAAATCGAATCCTCAATTAGGAAGTAACCAGTAATCATTAATTCACTCTCACTCTTTCGCCTTCAACTCCCTCTCCCCCCCAACAGGGACCCCCTCTTCACTTCCTTTTAAACTTAGATGCCTTCAATTGTTGCTCTGATTAGATTCCCTCTGATCTAAAGAATGAATGCATAGAATTCATTCACCTCCGTTGTAAAGCATCCGCTATGTCGATTCTACACCCGACATTCTTTGTTACGTACACACTGAAATAATACACATGTACATAGGCACAAATGTTTTTGTTTCTCTGTTAGTTTTGTTGCATCACCTCCAGCTTTTCATCTCATCTCTTTTCATTTACTTTCATGTGGTCTTTCATAGTAAACCACATCCGGAAAATTATGCAAGCCACCTCGTCGTCGCCTTGATGCGTGGCATGCAGCAGCAATAAATGGCGAAAACGACCTTTAAAGATCTAAAAATAATAGATAATATTTCCATCTCGCTCTCTCTCTCTTTATTCTGCAACTGCATGTTAGATAAAGCTTAGATATATTGTGAGATAAACAATGTTATGACAACAGAACAGAGACTGCCATGCAAAAAAGTAAAATATTGTATATCTGGCAACACTGTAGTAGCAACAGGAAAAACCCAGCAGCGGGCTCTTCTCTCTCACTCGCATCACGACAGCACAAAGTAATGAGCACTTTTTCCGCGCAGTGTATCCATCCATCCATCCAACAATCAATCAATTACCAGCTCAGCTGTGGAACGATCATCGTCGTCATCGTTCGGGTTCAGCTGCTGCAGCCGAGAACACAGCGTAGCAAGCAATACGGCTGGAATGCGCCACCAGCAACAACTCACTTTATTCTTCTGATATAAAAAATCAAAGCCGGTTTTTTTACTTCAAATATTTTCAGTGTTAATTTTTCATGTTCTTGTTTTCATTCGTTTTGAGCACAATAATAACAACAATTCTATTAACACAACTACTTGTAAATACAAACATCTGATGCGTTTTAGAATTGTATTGCGAATACACACACTCTACGCATGCATAGAAAAAGCACATACACACACACACACACACATTTGAATTGGTTTTGGTGTTTGCTTATGTTTCGAAAATATGGCTGTTTTTGTTCTTTCTATGAACTCCTCAAATCTGCATACATTCATTCGATGTTGATCTCATTCATCAATTCAAGCACTCACTCATTCATGCTGGTTTCTTGAATGGGGAAAAGTGAAGTGTTTAGTTTTGTATGCTTTTATTTATTTATATTTTATGATTCAGTATAATAATACAGTGCAATATAATGAAATACCAATCTTATTATTTTTCTCTTTCTTTTTGTAGATTACAACTTGAGGACACCGGAGGTGAATCCTATACCGTTCAATATCAAGAGGAAACCCAGTATTCAACACATCGCAACACACGTAGTCAGAGTTCTAACATGAATTCAAGTGACATGAAAGAGTTGAGCAACGATGGCGCCCCTGCTGCCTCCAAGAACATGTTGGAGAGCGAGAAACGCATGCGGCGTGAGATAGCGAACAGCAACGAGAGAAGGCGGATGCAGAGCATCAACGCCGGATTCCAGAATTTGCGTTCATTACTGCCGCGACATGAGGGAGAAAAGCTAAGCAAGGTAGGTGGTGGGGTTGCAATGGTTCTTTTTTCTTATCTACAAAGGTTTCTACTTTAGCGAACAATGTAATGTATGGTTGTAAAGTGGGTATTTAGGAGGTGGTGACTACCTTACTTTGTGTACATACATACACATCTGTATCATGAAATCTCAGACGTGAGTGTGGAGGATTTTTAAAATCCTTTCAACAGTCAAATCCTTTCAGAAGCAAGCAATTCTTCAGTACAAAGTAACGTGTTCAGTGCATTAACAAACATTTCATTTTTCCCACAGCTGGTTGGTCGGTCGGTCGGTTGGTTGGTTTGGTCGGTGGGTCGGTCCATCATTAAATTCTTGATGTTGCGTCAATTCGACGTCCTCGTTGTCGTACGCATTCATTGACTACCGGCGACATATGAAGGTCTCATTTTTGCAGCTTACATTTTTGTTACTTTTTTTTTCGTTACCTTGAGACTACGACTGGTTATTTTTGTTGTTGTTCTTGATGGTGATGTGGCCCAGAATGTGTTGCGATTTTGCAACGTGTTGTGCTACATTCGCGAAAGCGTTGCGTTAAAGAATGAACGGTTCCTTGGGTTTTTTCTTTCTTTTTGTTGATAGTCGGTTTACTTTTTCTCCTGCCTTAATACGTTAAGCACTCTACACATGGCTTTTATGAATAGCTTAAGTAACTTTAAGTTTTATTAAGTAAAAAGCTTTAGTATAATTAATAAAAGACATTTGTTATACTTGGAAAGTAAAATAATTCGAAAATCTAAGGCGAATCTCTGTATTTTTCACGAATGGTTTTTATGAAATTCGTGCTGATTTATCTTCAGGCATTCCATCGTTTTCTGGTTTCCAGTCTTATTTACTGAACTATAATTTTTGATCTATTAACTTTGGTCATGGATCTTGACTCAATAGTCTCTTCATTCCATTTTTAATAGTCTTAAAAGAACAATCAATAGTGTCCCACCAGCAATTGTATGTTGCAGCAATTGTATGTACTTAATTTACTACGAACATTCGAATGTATGTATACGTACATAAATGATAGATGGATGGGATGGACAGTAAGTCGGTTGTTGTTGTTCAGTCACTCAAGCTGTAGTGTAAATAATATATTTTGATTCCATAAAATAGAGGCTAAAATACCAGCTGCTGCTGAAAACCGCTTCCAGAAAGCAACTTTGCCGGGCCAACAGAGCCAATGCGCATGTCGTCAGAAGGACACACTGCAGCGGTGGGGTGAAGCTGGGTGGTGGTTGGTTGAGCCGGGACAACAGCAGCAGCAACAAAAAGCGTCTACATAATAACGTCGTGTAGTTCATACGGCCTCGTATACCACCAGCAGCTTACCAGGAGCAGTCAGTAGCAGCAGACAGACAGGAAGTCGTCCATGAGAGCTTACGTTGTTGGTGGCGGTTGCTGGACGGTGGTGAGGAGGCAAAAAGCGTTGCTGATGGTCGTTCATGTTTGTTGCTGCTTTGCAGATGTAGTGATTTGATTTGGGGTTGATTAGGAAATGGTTCCAGCTGGAATATTGATCGATTTTCCAGTCGAAGTATTTCACCTCTCTACTTAGTTCAGAAATGGCGCCTCTTTCATGCTTTTAATAGCTTCTGTGTCTCGGAATCTGGCGCTAACGATGAGTCTTCTCTGGGGGGAGCAGACAGATGGGGATGGTGGTGAGTTCGTTCAGGTCGCAAGTGCTTTACCGAGCTTTTAATGTAGGTTAGTTCTTGTTTTTCCTTCAGCTCAGGCGTGGATCGAAGCTACGTAAATTTCCTTCACAGGCAGTTTGCAGTATTTTTCTGTTAGTCCTCTCCGCTAACAACAACAACTTCCATGTGCATACAGTGGCCCCAACAGCCCCTGTATTTCCCCGCTCGGGTTAAACTGTCGCGTGCTCTCTGCTGCTCCTGCTGCAGTATTGGAAAAGGTATGCTTTGGCCTAAATGCAGGCAGCAGCCGCATGAGTGAGCTGGCTGGGTGCTTTGCTCAATATCTCGCTCTCTTTCTTTCTCTCCTCTTTCTTGTACAGCGTCATCCTAGGAAAGGTTGTGGCTGCAGGTTCGGTTCAATGACTTCAAAATTGCAAAGTTCATTCAGTACACTATATAAAGTTCATTTGCCGCTGTTGTTATGTTTTAGTACACGTAGTTTTTTCCCTGTATGTATTAATAGAGTATTTATGCTTCCTCATCTCTCAGCTCAGTTCGTTTCTTCGGTCCTCTTCTTCTCCACATTCACTGCGTCGCTCAGCCAGTCAGATGTGAGTCATGTGACTCGAACATCGTACGCACGAGCACGCACGTACTATGCAAAGAATGCAGCAACAGTAACAGCAGCAGCAGCAGCAAAAGCAGAGAGAAGCAAGCAACGACCTGATTTAATTTATTGCTGACATTCCAACGACTTGAACGAACGTACTGACATCATCGGCGCGTCATCGTTTCCAACTGGGTTCGGCTGCACCAGAATCAGCAGCCGCAGCAGCGTCGGGGGCGAGGCGTCACGTGATAGCGTCACACCCCGGTCAGCCGTTTGTTTGCCTTGGAAGCGTTGGCTGTCTGCACGTTATGCTGTGCTGCTGTTGTTTGCTTTGTGGTTGGCATTGTTTCCATTAAGGAAAAAGCATCACTCACTTCCACCCCCGCCCGCTGCATTCACCGTAGATGCAATGTTTTTGTCGCAGTTGAGAACAACATGGAAACGCCCAAATGTAGGAATCTAAACTATAATAAAGCATTGATGATTGTCAAGTCCACGAAATTTTACTCTGTTGACTCGGCTCGAAGAGTAACAACACTTGACTCGACTGAGACTGGCTGCTGTGCCAGAGTTGTTGTTGTTCGCATTTTGCACATTCTTGTATTGTTTAAGGAGCGTCCATTTTACGCTCCTTAGCATTCATACAAAGTTGCATAAAGTGGAAGTGATGAAAGAGTTGGTGACTTTTGAAATCATGTGAAGGAATTTGAAAAGTTTTTTCCTCTAAGACTTTATAATGGACACTCCTTCGATAACCTGTCATTATTCGACATCTGTTAGGTTTCTCTATATGTTGTTCTCTGCTCCTGGCAAATTCTATGGACATACTTAGATCCTGTATCCAGGACCATCCGTACAACTTTCATCCATCACACAATCTTAATTGGACAGAATTGTTGCTCTGATCTATAATGTTCATTCGTTAATATTTGGGATGGTTTCGAATGGATTTCATTCTCTGCCGACCTTCACTATTTACGAATTCCGAACTACATGGCCCCGACCTTGATTAAATGATCTGATGTGATCGCTCATAGTGTTTTCCCTACGATACTTTATCTCTTTTCTTCAACGCAAGATCCAAATTAGCCCCCAACAATTGACAGTTAACTGAGTTATCGAAATATTTTAAAGGCCTTTCTTAAAGATTGTTTCCTCTTTGATGATGATTTTGGTTTTCATATAGAAACAACGAAAAATGGCACAAATTTGTTACAACTCTCACAACTTTCAGAGTTAACTGCTTGAGTTAAGAGCTAACTGTTTAAAGTATTAGCGGTTAAAAGATCACATCATGGTCAAGTTGTTGACTGAGCCAATGCTTTTTACCAGTATTACTTTTACACTATATACAAGTGCGACATACATACTCAGGCAGTTGCAAATGCGGCAGACATTTTCACCGGTTGAGCTCCGTCCGTCTTCAGAGAAAGCTGTTGAATGAATGCGCCGCTTTCAGCTGACTGCCAGCTGAATTGCAACGGATCGCTTAGTTTGTGGGTTTTATAAATAGCAAAACGTTAGACTGCGCCGTCCTCGTCGTAGTCTGCAGCCGATGGCGGTGATGAACAACAGCAGCGGGGTGGAAAATGTCAAAACTGTAATTGCAGTTGCTGTTACTTGTGCTTCACTGTTGTTGTTGTTTTGCTGCTGTTGTTTTTGCTCATGTTGTTATTGGTTTTGAGAGAAGGTGAATTTTCCTTTATTTCTCTTTATTATATGTTCTTTTTTGGAATGTCGTCTCGCCGGATTTAATGACGTTATTTGTTGTTTGTTAGTTTATTTTTTACTAAACTCTACACGTTTTCCGCAAGCGTTGTTTTCTTTTCTGAACTGCTTTTTTAGTGTAGCGTCAGTCAATAAATTGACCAATGTTGAAGGGGAGGGGTGGGTGGGGGGAGGGGGGGAGGGAAAGGTGACTCTTCTTCTTACAATTCTTCTCGGTGATGATAAACTTGATCATTAATAATGTGAACCATGGAATTGCTATTGAAATGTTTGAAAATAGAAAGGTGGTCATTATGAAAGAGTTTTGTTGTTCTTGTGAATACCTGCGAGAAGGAAGGAGGAGTGTTTATTAACAGGGTACTGTCTTATCTTCATTATTATGCAGTAATTGAAAATCGGAAAATTTTTTCCAATTGTGATTCAAAAGTACAGAAGTTCCCCCCCTAATTTTATTTCTTTATAGATTCTTTCGTTTATAGATAGAAAGATATTTCTAGATTCTATCTTTTATTTTCCGCTCTATCGCTCTCTCTCTCTCCCTCTCATGTATTCACACACCCAAACATTACATCATTACACACACAGTCATGTAGTTCGTATTTTTTTTGAACTTCTGTTATTTGATACACAACAAATCTGGCAACGCAGCCAGCCGCGTATTAAAATGAGGTGATCTCATAGCTTACACGCGCTCAACTACAAAACAATTTGTTAAAAATAACTCGAATGACTCAATTGATCAGCTGATCTGTCGGAATGGAGGAGAGCAAGAAAAGCCAGCCATTCATGCGCACAAACAACGTTCAGTTATAAAACCAACCCACAAAAAAATCAATGTAGTCTCCTTCTGCCCTCTCCACCTCCACATCGTTATTCTTTCTTGGTTCGGTTACTGCCGACAATTTGTGCCTTCTGAAACTTGAACAACTAAACTCAGCTGATGTAAATAATATCAGCAGCAGCAACTCAGTTGAAAAAAGAATTGCGATCGGCACGGAAAAAGTTGTCTATGTGTGTGTGTGAAACACAAAGAAAATTCATGAAATAATCTCCTAAATCCAATTCAATTGTAAAATCTTTTCTTTAGCAGTAGCTGCCGGCGTGCTGCACTCCCGGCCGGCCGGCAACAGAGAGGAGATATTTTATAAAATGTTAACGTTGTCTCTTTGTTGTTGTTTTTATTCCAATATAATACACAAGTTCCAAGTGTGTGTGTGTGTGCCGGCATCGATGCCATCACCATCAGCTGGGTGGCGTGAATGCACACGGATCCATCGTCTCCCTTCCACTTCTTTGTAAAAGCCCACATGCTGTCGTTTGTCTCTGTTTGTCGTCGGCGTGATTTCAGAAAATGTTTCGTTGTTTGAAAAATATTTTTAAATATTCTTAACTGTTCCTTGTGTGTGCTCTTTTCGTTTCCTTGCCTCATTTGTCATGTGTGTGCATTTGTTATGTTTTGTCTTGTTCTCCCACCCCCCCCCCCCCATTCCACCTCCTTCGCACTCCCGCACATTCTCTTGTCATGAGTTGCTTTTTTGTTGCGATGAAGATTTTGTGGATCGCGTTTTTATTTTTAATTAACACTGATTTCATTCCTCTTTCGATTTCTAATTTTATCTTTAAACATGTGTGTTTTTTCCATGAAGATTGTTGTGGCTGTTTTCTTATTATAGTCAAAACAGCTGCTTCTGTGTTTGGTTTTTTTCGCTGTGCGCTTCTGTTGTTTAAAACATGCGCTCATCGAACAGCTGATTTGGTGAACTTCACCTTCAATCGTTTTTTCTGTTCATCGAAGTAATTTTTTTTTATGCTGTTCATTTTTACTAATTATTAATAAAGTTGAAATCGATGCATTTATTTTACTTATATTATTTAGTCACTAATCAATCATTCATTCAATAATTTCACTTTATACAATGAAGTTCGAACTATTATCTGGTAATTTTTTTTATTCATCAAAGGTTTTGACACTTCACTTGAGTAATCATGAACAATGAGTATAAATTCTTTATATTATATATTTTTATTTTATACGTATTTTTATTTGTGTATAACTTTTTAGATAATTTAATGTCTTGTCTAGTGTTGACTATCATTGACGGTGATACTTTTCAGTCATTATTTTTAGTTATACTTTTATATTTGGCCACCAACCATTCGCAGCAACCTTTTTTTTATTTAAAAAATGAAAGTTATTTTTCAACGTGTTTTTGTTTCTTTGGGTTTTACTATGATAATTTTTCTGGTTTCATCATCTTTTCATTCATTAAAAATAAAACTAGCAACCATCTGATTATCAAACACACACACACACACGCACACACTATCTCTATTTTAACGGGAGCTAATGAACTTGTTTCTTGTTGCTCAATTTTTTCAAAAATGTCGGAACACGTGTAACTCTCAATTTGATTTTATTGCTAGTGTGTTGTTGGTGTTCTTAACACATTCAGTACAAAAAACAGCTGCTCGTTCGCTGCTTTGTTCAGGGTTGATGGAGCAGCATGGAGAACGATATCAGCATTAATAAAAATACCTCAACAACAACAACAATCTCGCAAAAGCAAATTATAATACTACGTTTAAACCGACTCTAAATGGCTCATTTCGGCCACAAGCCACAAATGTGGCGACTTCGCATAAAAATTAACAAACAACTTCAACTCTATTGAGACAAATGAGAAATCCATGTTCACAAAAAGGAATAAATATACGATATAAACCTAACCAATACAATTTTGAGAAATCCAGCTGAACGGTCTGTGGAAAATAATTACAAAATCCCTGAAATTTTGTCGTCATTAAAAATTGCGTTTTTGGGTCGGTGTAAACGTCTCGCCATGTAAATTACATCGCCATTTTGTCAGCCTCGAATTTATAAAAAGAACTTGTTTAGAAAATGCATCTCTGGGCCGGAATGCTGCCGATGTGCTGTCGGCCGGCCGTGTGGGTGGATGACGGTGAAACAGCTGTTTTGCTATCACGTTCTTATTTCCTTTCAACATGTTTGGTGTTTGGTTTCATTGATCGGCGATGAAATTAAAAATAGCTACAAGTAATATGAAAATAAATGAACAGAAAACCGTTAACCTCGCCTCCTCAAATCGCAAAATTTATTGCACTGCTTTTTTTTGTTTTGTTAGTTTTTTTATTGCCGATTGTGTTCCTTGTATTTTGTTTGTGTGTTTATTTCGAGAGTGTTTCTACTACCGCCATTTTGCTAGATTTTCAGATGTTTCTAAAAATAGCAGGAGCCACAATACAGCCGACGGAATGTGAGCTTTCTTACCGTAGACAGCTGTGACGCCGTTTCTGGCGTCCAAATCTGCATCGAATGCTGCAAAAACGCATCCAACAACGTTTAAAATTGGTTCTCTTTCCTATTTTGTCATTCAAAGATGTGTGCTTTTTGTGGCGGCGCCTCAACGCCAAGGTTTTTCGCAGTCTACGAACGATGACGCTCTGAAAACCATGTGTTCTCTTCCCCTCTTTAGTATACTTGCTATCTAATCTTCTTCACCTCCTCCGCTGTCTTCTTCCATTCGCTTCTTGATTTCGTTGCGATAGCTTTTTGTGTGCTTATTTCGATTGCTGTTTTTTGCTATTTTAAGACAGCTGAATACTGTGTTTGTTGTTGGTTTCTCTGCTAAATACAATCTCTCTTCTGGGTACCCGGCGCCATCCGAAATTTGCTAAAGCAAAGAAAGAAAACAGCTGAATTTGGATATTTTTTTGGTGCTGCGCAATTTTGAATTCGTCTGCCATCTTCATAATCTACACATCTGAGTTGTTATTGTGACCCAGCCCCAAACTGCGAACGGACGACGGCGCTGCTGCTGATCACTTGTGACCACCTGGATGTTTGAATGAGAATTCGCTTATTTGTGTTGAAGCTGCACTGCTCTGCTCTGCTGTGTTTACTATACTCCAAAATTTATTCATGGAATTTTTTTGAACTCTGTTGCCTGTTTTATTCAAACGAAACGCGAATCAGTTAATAAAGCAGAATAAGGCGCATAATATTTATAATTCTATTTTCACTGTTCTTTCGTTTTCATTTTCTGTCGTAAACACGTGTTTTAATTTTTATTTGGCTGCAGTAAAGAAACAAAAATTGGTCAAGGTAAAAGATATCTTCTTATTGTTTTGGTCATTTCGGTTTCTGTAGAAGATGTCACGTTGTTAGTAACGAATTATTGTTGTATTACTTTTTCTGGTGCTGTTTTTGCATTAGATTCCACTGAAAATGTTCTACTGCAAAGTGGAAGGTCTTCTATTGTAAATTGTTACATTATTTTAGGGTCTTCAACGAAACAGCTGCTTGTGGGAGAAGAAAAGGAGAAAACAAGAGCATCTAAATAAAGCAAGACAACAAACAAACGCGGTGACTTCCGCCGAAAACATCAGCACTGCATATCGAAGAACCAAACAAAATTGATGTCTCGGCGACGGCGTCATTAGCAGCAGCAGCTGTTTCTTGCACTTACTGGTCGTGTTTTGCACTGTTTCTCCTTGTGCACATTGTTTTTGTTTTTTGCTTAGCCAGTCAGTAACTTTTGAGGCGATTTTACTGGCCTAGCATTCATTCGGCAGTGTCTCGGTTGGAAACTAAAACACGAAGTCGTTTCTCCTCTCGCAAACCACGATTTGTTTTTTTCGCAAAACAATCAGCGCAAGGAAGAAGAAAAATCCTTATGTAAGAATTTTCCCCAGCTTATTTACTGTTTTAACTTGGGCAATGATTCTCTTTCTCTCTCTGTTTTACACTCTTCATATGGAATTGCATTCATGGGCTGGGATTCACAATTAAACTTGGATGTTGTTGTTTTGATATCTTTATACAGCGTAGTAGTAGTAGTAGTAGCTTGCCGCCAAATTGTGGCGTGTTGATGCGGCAAAACGTAAGACGAAGAAAAGCCAAATATATTCTTTCATTTTAAATGTAAAAGCCTAAAATGACGCGACTTTTAACTTTTTACAGCTTTTCTTCATCGTACAAACACCTTGTGTCCAGCAAACGCGGAATTCATAATTTCTTCGGATTGTAATAAAAGATACAAACAAATAATTAGAACACATTTGATCACGTAGGCAAAAATGTTGATTGAGTAAATAATATAAACTCTGCTCTGCTCGGTTGTACAGTTTGTGAGAGTGAAAGAGCGGCCATCAAGAAACACATGTGATGAAATGGTGCTGCAGCAACATTGTTGCCAACGCTCGCCATCATGTGTTGTGTCGTGGGCTTCGTAGAATTTTTCGTTTTCCACTTTCGTCGGCACGTCGCGACTCGCTTCCAGTCTGTTAACCTGCATAGTTGACATTCCTATTTTCTAAAATAGCAAACCGCATGGAATTTTCTGTCCTTTACTATAGTAGAGTGTTTTTGCTTTGTATATGAAAAACCATATGATAAGTGAACGCCTGTATACATCCACTCCACACACACTAACATGACTGCAACATATGGAATTGCTGCCTCTCTAGCAGCTGCTTCTGCTTCAATGAAACACAAACGGAAAGCAAGCCTCTCGTATGTAGAAGAAAGAGTGAGTGATTGCGTGAGCGAGATAACTACACATGCACATTCCCTCTCTTCGAAATAACTACTCTTCACTTACTCTCTTCTTGAATTCAATGTGGATTCATTTTTCATTACATTCCTTGGCATTTCCGTTTTTGGTGCTCGTCTTTGGTCGTTCGTGGTACAAAATGAGATGTGAAACAAAAAACAAACAATTTTCGAAGCGAATATTGAAAAAGTGTCGGAGGCGAAAAAAGTACAGTCACCACAAAACGACGACGGCGTCGAGGTATAACGACGAATGCTGTTTTGATGAAAATTCAACACGAACTCATACCAGTGCCGCCCCAACATTAAATACACAACAACAACAACAAAATACTGTACTGCAGCAATATTCATCAGCATCATGTTGCTGTTGTTCTGTAGTTTTAATATAATTTCTGGTGTTTGTATTCTTTGGTGGGGAATGCTTACTTTTCTTGGGAATGCTTTTGTTGGGTTAACAATATTGTGTGTGTGTGTGCGTGTGTTTGTGTATATCGCTATATAAACGTGTGCGGTAGTTTGTAGATTACCCGACCGGCTTGAAAGCGTTAAGTTTGTTGTTTTTGTTGTGTCTGTGGGGAATGCAGACGCGCGCGCTTCTACATAATTTTTCCAATAAAAAAATTCGCTATTTATTGGATTTATTTGCACTCTCTCGCATTAGTATTTTCTTTTATCTTATTTACATGTCACCAAGCAATAAATGTTAATATATGTAGTAGTTAGAAAGATCAGGTTCAAGAGTACTAAATGTATACTTACTAGTACTTAATTTACCTTAAATACGTATTCATTTGCAAAATAATTAACATATTTTTTTAATTTAGTAAATAATATTTTCAAATTCAAAGTGATCTTTCAAGCTACTTTCGTAACAAGTTTTGGTAGCTTGGTTTTTATGAATCAAGTTGAGTTCCTAATTGAAAGAAATTACCAACGAGTATGGCAACGAGTGTTTCTATCTTTCAAATCCTGTTGTCTCTCTCACTCACATACCACACGAAGCGAACGCAGTATTTAGTTTGTGCATGCGGTTACTTATTTACATTCATCCCGTGTTTTTGTTTGCGTTAATAAAAACTTCATTGTTTGGTTTTTATTTGCCGGCACAATTTGTTGTTGTTGTATTTGCACAATTTGTATTATTGACTAACTGGACTGCATTTATCATTCTTATCCATGTTTTATTCGATTTGATCCCATCGAAGTATTGCAGTCTCAAAACTATATACAAAATCCGTGTAGTTCATATTATCGAAAGCTATTTTAAAGAAAACAATAAAATATGAAACAATTGCTTTAATATGATTATAAACTTATTTACCATTTTCTCTTTTATTAATGCATATATCAGTAACAAATTAAAAACAATTCACATATATTTACACCGAGTTCGTTAACTCGGTATTCAGTAATTGTTAAGGTTTCACATGTGTTGTGTTATTGCAATTTAAACTAGTGCCTGACCTAACGAATTACAAATTCTCTTTAGGGCAGCACTGATCATTTGCCGGAAAGTGTTAAATGATTTACTATTGTGAATTTCCCTCTTCTTCGCTGCACTTTTTGTTCATTAGCTTACTTTTGCTATTTCCATCTGCCAACATAATAAATCAGCTGTTTCAGAACGTCACTTACCACATTAACATGATTTTACAGAGAAGTGCATTCACTTTAACGAATTGCTGAATAACGAGTTCCGAAAATAACGAGCTCGGTGTGAATTCACATTGTGGTCCATCTAATAGTTATCTTATTTGAATCATCATTCAAGTGCTGTCAGTGACACTTTTACAGTTCAATTTATGATTAATTGTTTAAAAATGTTTGCTTATGTTAAATTATTTATTGCAATAGTTCGAATATTTAAAAATTTTTATAAGTGGAGCGGAGCGAAGTAAAGCTTTTTAATACAGCTGCAGCTGTTGCTGATGCTGGTGGCATCTGTGGAATGTGATGCTGCCCGTGGCCTCCTCGCCATAGACAAGTCATTTTAGCCGAAGCTAACTTAAGCCGGTTTTTCATACAGATTTGCCAGGAATTTTCTTCAAAAGGTCGTTCATTCACATGAAAATTGTTTTTGTTGTTTTATTTCTCGTCGCTGGTTCTCGTTGTTGTTGCCTTTGGTTTTGGTATTTAGTGCATACATAAGAAAATCAATTCTAAACTGGTTACAATTTCAAATAAACTACATATTCTATGCAAGAACTTTAACGACCCCAACCGACCGACTGAAAGACCGCCTATCAAGAAAATTTCAAATTTGATTTTATGACTCAAACGATGTAAATGGGAAAATTTACTAATTCTATTTAAATGTGGGGTGGTTTCTTGCCGAATTATAGTACACATTTCATTAAATTTAAATGAATTCAAAAAGAAATCAGCCGATGGCCCACCCATTCTTATTTATTACTTAGTCTTTTCGTATTTTTGTATAATACTTATACGAGTATGTATCTAAAGTCAGATTTAAGAGGTGATAATTGTATTCATAATCCTTAAAATTTACATTTATATTCATGATCCCTTTAAATCGATATTTTTATATAAACTCCTCTCTAAATAAGTCAGTTTTACAAGATATTCGTACATATTTCACCACGTTACATGGATTTATAATACCATAGATGACCGACCACCGCCCGGTCCAGCCCATTCAGTTTCTTCAACTCTTATGGTGCTCATATTCTGAAGGACACGAGTTCTTTCAACTCGCATCGTTGTCGCCTATTGCAGTATAAACTATGCTACGACTATAGCAACAACAACGCCCACGGTTGGTTGTTGCACTCGTCGTCGTGTCTGAAGTAGACAACTTACGTCGCTTACCGCTGCCGCTCTCAGCACCTGATCAATCGGCATGCTTTACTTCACGTGTTATTCAAAGTGTAGTTTATTGCTGTTGCAGTGACTGGTTTGGGTCGGTTGGTTGATGTGGTTTGTGTTGTTTTACAGCGTATAGAGAGAAGTTTCCAAGCCAGCTCGTAGAACAACATTGAAAGGCGGGAAAATCCAAAAGTTGCAATTGGAACTCTTCATGGTTTGCAAAGGAAGAGAATATTAAATAATAGATTATTTTTTTTAGTTATTTATCATTAATTTTATTATTGCAATTTTCAGTTGAATCATTCGAATTGTTTAAATTTTGTTTCTTATTTATGAAGAGCTCAGAGCTCACGCGGAATCTGTTGCGATGAGGCTCATTTTTATCTACCTCAAATAAGTGTTGAGAAACAAATGCATCCACAACGTGTTATCGATTCTTCTATAATCCGATTCGCTATACTCCGTGATAATACAGTTTTTTGTGCCTAAATTGCAAGGACGTGGTGGTGGACGTTGCCACGTGCTCCATAGTGTCCGAGAAACAATTGAATTGCTGCATGAGGCATTTCGTGGTCGTGGTTTTTAAACGGTTTCTAATTTTAGCCTCGATGTTTCTAGAAAATATAAAATGTGTTTCAGTGTAAAATATATGAAAAGACGGCTGAACCTGGATTATAGCCGGCTTGCTCGGGAACGGGCTCATTACGGAATTTCGAATCCGGTTGTGTATTTACTGCTTATTAATTACTGCTGCCCTGCATACGTTTACAACGAATTTGTTTTAATAAGCATTTGTGTTTCAATTTTTTTCTTTCTTTTTTTACATTTGTCCATTTCCGAGCGACACCAATTCAATTCCATGGAATTCTTTATGAATTCATTCAGCTCGTTCGTTTCTGCTGCTGCGATTGCTGTTGGTTGTGACTGAGTTACAACATGTGATTGTTGCTAGTCGCTGTATTGGTTGGTCTGTCTGTCTATCTGCCTGCATGCCTGCCTGTCTGTCTGTTTGTCTGTCTGCTTGCTAAACTGATCAACAATGTCGTCGACCAATATTGGAATGCGGTTTGCGAGTTCTCTTCTCTCTCTCTTTCGCTGGCTCTTTTTTCCACTCCGTTCTTTTATTTGTTGAGACTCAAGCTGGTTGCACAGATGGTTCAATGGTTCTCGTTGCACAGATTTCTGCCCACACAACGTCACATTTGTTGTCTGTGGTGCGGTCAACATTCTTGGTCAACTTTTCTTTTTTCGAGACCCAACTGCCTTCAGCTGTTACTGAATAACTTTTAATTTTTCATATTTCCATAGTTTATACACACACACACACACACACGTTTTCTTTTGCATGCATTCAACTAACGGTACTTCTTACCAATCCTTATAACAGCAGCGTAAGCAGAACAACACGTTTGACTGGCATTCCTTTTGTGCTGCAGAGGAATGCTGATGTTGACTGAGACAGACAGCATATCATTGCACAAAGGCAAAATCTTTTCCAAACATATTGTTCTTGTGGTTTTAAATCACTACATTTTTACGGAAATAAAATTGTTTCTTTAATTATTTCTGTTTTTCTTTTATATTTCTTTTAGGCCGCCATCTTGCAGCAAACATCGCAGTACATTTGCGAACTGGAAGATCAGAAAACGCAGCTGTTGGCCCAAAATAGTCAGCTGAAACGGCAGCTGGGTCAACATGAAATATCCTCAGGCAACGGAAACGGCGGCGGAGGTGGTGGGGGAGGAGCCACCGATCCTATTTCTATCGACAACCTCAGCGGTGTAGCCATCAAGAAGCGTAAACTCACTGACAACGTCATCACCATGCAGACTGTCAGCGACTCGTCGGACGAAGGTCTAGGTTCGATGTCTCCAGAACCAATGACTTTACTAACAGCTGCCAACGCCAATTCCAAGCAGGTGGCCGCAGCCAATATCATTGCACAAACAGCTGCCAAAGAGCTGCTCGATCTAAAGAAGCAGCTCGAAAAAGAGCGCCGCATGCGCACCATGCTAGAGGACGAGCTACAGATGATAAAGCGTCAGCTGTACTCGGTGGCGACTGCGCCGGCCCAGAGTTCTGCCGCCAACTACATTCCACGCGAGGTCATCGAACACACCGACAACATTGTTCATTGTGAAGATGAGCTGCCCGAGGGCACGGTGTCCTACGTAGAGATCGACGAAATGACCGGCCAGCAACAGGTCGTGGTGTGCACAAGCATCGAGGAGCTGGAGGAGTCTGGCGTCCACGGCGACATCATTACCGAGGACAACCTGCACGAAGAGGTCATCCTGTCCACCACGGAATCTGAGCAGGAGGAGAACGCTATCGCAGCGGCCTACGCCGAGAGCAAGTCTTCAGCCGCATTGCAACCCATTCTACAAGCCGCAATCAAAGCCACACCGAAAGTTGAAGTCGAACGCATCAACGAGACCATCGTCAAAGTAAAAACTGAGAAGATCGAACAGCCAAGCGGATTGACGCGCTCGCGACAGAATCTTGAAACCATTGTTGAAGCCATACGCCACTTGGAGGGCGATCACTTGTTTGGCGATGTCGCGGAGCAACAGAAGCAGCAACAACAGCAGCAGCACAAACTACAGAAATCACAGGAAGCACCGTTGGCATTGACGACAACAGCCAAGCAACTGCAACTGTCATCCCAACGCAACACTCTGGCGGAGTTGCGTCCTTTCCTGCAGCTAAAAGCCAACAATAAACAGATGACAATCGTGGGCGGCACTTCGATCACGCTTGCGTCGGCACAGCAGTTGAATAAAAACAATCACAACATCAGCAGCAGTACACAGGCAGGTACGTCGGTTGTGGTCAGCGGCAACAGCAGTCAACAGCAGAAGGAGAGTCAAGCGCTCGTCACGCCGACGGCCATTCTGAAAGTTCAAACCAGCCACAACACGGTAGCATCGACGGCGCCTCCACAAGTCACCATCACATCAACGGCGCTGAAGCAGTGTCGGCCGGGTGTCATTGTGGCCAAGCAGCTGTCCTGATTTGGTGCGCCAGCAGCAGCACCAACAATCGCTGAAAAGCAGCAGCAACCAAAACATTCTTCTTTAGATATTGCCTACGATAGCATTAAGGGTGGGCCTGGGGGTGTGTTGGCGGCAACACAACAACAAAGTGTCGAAAACGGGAGTGGAAGCGCGCAAATGAAGACATTGACATCGATGGATTTTGATTTAGAGAGCGGTGGCAACCCTGGCGGCTGCGCCTCCTCAGCTACCGCAATTGAGACTGCGCCAGTATCGAATTATCACCACTACAACAGAAACAACAGCAACAACAACATCATCAACAAAATAAACAACATTAAAAAGATCAGCCGCAACAAATTGCTTGCAGCTACAACAGAGAAGCGTAGTTTGGCTAAGCAACCACAACAGCTACAACATTTAAATTTAATTAATATGCGTAAAAATATTAAAATAAGTAATAATAATAATAATTCTAATGATAATAATAATAAAAATAATAACAATAATAATAATAATAATAATCAAAATAAACATAATGAGGAACCGCATAAAACAATTAAAAATAAAAATAGTACTTTCATTACTGCTACTATTGCTGCTACTAAGCCTACTTCTATTACAACAACAACTACTACTACTACTATGTATAAGAAATGTTTAAATATTAATAAATCAGAGCATAATATTATTAATAAGTTAAGTAATAATCATAATAACAATAATGATAATAAAAATATAAGTAAAAATGATAAAAATATTAAAAATCATAATAAAAATGATAATAGAAATAATAATAAAAAATATAATAATAGAAGTAATGTTACTAAAAAATGCAAGGCAAATCTGAAATTTAATCCTCGTCATCCGCCCACTTCTCCTCCTAATTTTGCAACTGCTAGTACTATTTTATCTCCGACGACTACTATTCCTACTACGTTATTCACTACTAATACGACAACAGCAACTAATTTGAGAAAGTCTAATGCTAAACTTAAATTAAAGAAAATTAAAACTCAGAATTGATACATTATTAATTCCGAGATATAGAGACCGAGAGTGAAGAGAGTGAGGAGAGATAGCGAAAAAGAAAAAGGAAGGAAGAGAGTGAGGGAGGAAACAAAGAAATACAGAAAAGAAGAAAACGAACTTGTGTAAAAACATAACAATTTCTAAATCCTTTTTAGATATCTTAGAACTATTGTTGCCGCTGTTTTTGCTAAGCTGGTTCATATGCATAAGTACATATATGTATATAACATATAAAAATGATCAGTTTTTGTAAAAGAGCAACAAGTTAAACTTTTCTTTGTTTTTTTGGTGATTTTTCCTTGCAACTTTTCGCCAAATAAGTTATTTTTAATTGATTTCCTTGTAATTTTGCGAAACGAATACGGAATAAAAATAAAACTATTACCACAAGACACACATTCAAAACTAATTATGTTCAATATTATATCTATTTTTGAAGCATTTACTCAATTTTAAAAGCCAACACAAATAACACACAATTTTGTTTCAGCACAAAATCTTTTCAACTTTTATGCTAATTAATATTTGTTTTTTTTTAATTTAAATAATTAATTTAATCACATAGTTATTAATATTGAATCAATTCAAATGGAATTTTAAATTCTTAAAATGTTTTCCATTCGAATTTATAAAAAGAAGAAATTTAATATTGTTTGTGCTCAGTTGTTTTATCTATCTTTGAACACTTATTGTTTTTCCTTTAAGTTGTTCGATTAATAATAAATTGTGTTTTTTTATTAAAACCACGATAACATCATGATTAGCATTATAATGATGCTGCTGTTGCTGGCGTCGTCTAGACTTGAAAACATGTGAACTCTTTACGAAATGCAAAATTATATTTTTTAACATATATCATGATCTCGATTATATAAACTAATAATGTACACTTCGATTTTGAGTATATAATGAGTACATATTTAATTTAATTGCGTGCATATTCTAGTAATCCACTCATCTGTGAGTTCATATATTGAAGTAATGCATAAAAACAAGTGTTAATATAATCGAAATTGTGATATAGATTAGAACAAATATGTAATTGAGAGAAATTCGGAATACTAAATGGCATGGATGCTCATTACTAATGGCAGATGTCACAATAGGCCTCTCGGGGCCGGACTCAATCATCTACATTATAAACCGAACATCAACAGTAACTGTCATTATACTGGCAATGACTACAATTTGGAATGAAATGAATTGCTTTAAGCTTTTAACCTTAAACACAGCTTTAAAACTGTTAAGAAATTCAAATGATATCTCTTCTTTTTTTCTCTTCTTTATATTTTGTTCGTTTCTCATTTTTTACTGTGGAATTGTTTGTTTCTTTTCTACAAATACAAAAAATCATGTAAACATTGAGTATAGTATACGAATTATTTAAAATTAAGTTTTAAGTTGATGAAAAATTATCCAAAATGCAGAATCAATGAATGAATGAATATCAGCGGTGGAATATTTTATAAATATGTTTTTTTGGGTGGATGAATTTGCGTTGATTCGTAGATTACACAATATTTTAAAATCTTATTTTATTTCGATTATTATTTAATTCGAGAAACAAAAATGTTCTCAGAAAATTATCAAAAATAAAAGAATCATCAAATATGAATACTTAATAGTTTTAATTTCTATTTTTTGCACATTAAAACACTTTCCGGACAGCAGAGGAAAACAATTTCAACTGTCCAAATGGATTACTGATTTGTGGGATTAGTGAATAGTCCGGATTAGCGAAGTCGTACTGTATGTAAAAAATAATAACAAAAGAACACGAAATTTAGATCTAAGGAATAGTTGAGGGAAAAGAAAAGCTCAAAATGTTATGCATTTTGCTGAAGTTATTGTTGTTCTTTTATTATAAGAAAACTATTTTCTTTTTCATCATGTTTCATATTTTTGGTTTTTTACTGTTAATTTATTTCTTATTGAATAGCTCTGTGTATCTTGTCTTTCATACTAACAGATTTATGAATAAATACAGTAAAAATATAGGCTTAAAAAAATTAGATTTTTTCGTTAATTTGTTCAATATATCGATTCTATGCTACAATACAATAAAAAGCTTAAATCTAAATTTTTGTAGTACATATTCTAATTTGAGTTTGTATCATTGTGTTTTTATTCTTTGTTTTGCAAAATTTTTGTGAAATGTTTTTCTTGAATTTTTAAAATGTGCTTTTCATGGTTTTTAAAATTTACACGGTTTTTAAACATTTCAACGGTACTTCATCTGTTGAACCCTCGTTCTCTCGCTCTGTCTCTATCGGCATCTCGCTCCGTTCTGATAACTTGTCTGTAACTTTTTACAATTTTTTAAAACTTTATTTCATGGCTTTATATATATATGTACATAATACATACATACGTATATGTATATATATTAATTTTTTTGCTATTCTAAGAATAAACAAGTTAATAAACAAATAAATAATTTCGTTCGTGTTTGCAACACTTAATATTTATATTTAAGTAACTGAACTTAATAAAAAAAACACTGAAAGAACTATAATTAACTGTGTATTTATTTCTATATACATAAATATAAATTTCTTATGATCTTTCTAGATTAAAAGCATTCTGTAAAAAAGCAAAAAAAAAACGTGTTATGAAAACATGTTTGAAAAAAATTATAGACCATATAAAAAAATTATTAAGAAATACACACAACCATATTTTTTAACACTTATGTAAGTAAACTGTTAAAATATTTTATTTTTAATATGGACATAATACGAAACTGTCAAATATTTATAATTAAAAGAAACCAAAATTAAAATTAAAAGCTTATTTAAACGACAGGAAAATGAAAGATAAACATTAATCAAATCGAAATATAATTATATACATTCAAATATATACATACATACTTTATAATATATATAACATATAAATATAATATATATAAAATATAAATATAATATATATAAAATATAAATATAATATATATAAAATATAAATATAATATATATAAAATATAAATATAATATATACATATATAAAAATATAATAAATATATTTAATTCAATGAATAAATATAATAATAATAATAGATATATAAATACATAAATATATACATATACATATACATAAATAAACATATATACATATACATATTTAATTAAATGCAACATACATACTTACATTAATAACTACACTCTAAGAAACTCTTGTGGTGTATAAAATAAAATGTTTTTCTTTTCGTTTAAAAACTATAATTTTTACTGTATTTGTTGTTTTCTTTTGTTTTTTGGCGTTCTAGTTGTTTTATTGAAGTGACGAGATTTCTATTTTACCTTCTCTCCCTCTATCTCACTCTCTCTAAGAATTCATGTGTAAATTCTCAATTTTTACTTTCCGAATTGAAAAACTGAGGATCACCAGGAACAAGAACCGTGTCTCTTTTCTGTTTTTCTTTTCATTTCTAGTCTTCATATTCATTTTATTTTTATTCAGCATTTTTACGCTGAAGCGACTGGGCCATTGGCTGGTTTCTTTTGTAATTAAATAATTATGTGAGGAAAACTTAATTAAATAATTAATTTAAATTGAATTAAATAAAAAGGAAACCCACCTGATTTTTGGCGGTTCCCTTTATAATGTTTGAATACGTTGAAGAGTTCCTTTGAACTTAAAGTTTCATTAACAATTTAGGAAAAAAATCGCAAGGTTTCAAAAGCTACATTTAAAAAAATATATTTGGAATTGATGGATCTTTCATTCATAAATTTACAAGAACAATTAAAATTAGGTTCTCCTCAGTCGGTTCTTTATAGAGTTTATTTTAAGTTCCTTTTATTTTTGCATGGATGCAAAATAAATAGAATAAATACTCCAAAAATCTAGATTATATGAACTAATGATCAATTGAAATAATTTCAATTATTGGTTTTTTATCGCTTAATCATCACAGAAACCATTAAATTCAAAATGCGATTTTATGAAGAGTGATCCAATATTTATCTATTTACTGTCTAAATTTGAGTACAGAATCTTTCCACACTGTCAGTACATATATTGAAATAATAAAACGACTAAAGAGAATAGATGGGCTCGTCCATTCCAGAATAATTTTCATCAACTCTATTTTCAAACCCTCAATCATTGTCAACATATTCATGTATTTGCTTTTAAAACGCTTTTTCGAAATAAGATATTGAATTGGCGGCTTTAAATCCGTTTCCTCAAAATAATTCTGTTTAAATGAAAATTATTATTTCGGTTACAATGCTTTTTCGCCAAAAAATACATTTAGTGAATTCAGTGCTATATCTATGTATGTAGATTATAGATCATATTATATATGTTCTTTATATGTAGTTGGTCCAACCATCCGACAATTGTATACGTTATTGATTGATATAGTATAATAAATATTATTAAAAAAGAACCCTGCATATACGAGTATAATATTAGTTTAAAATGTGCTCTCGAAATCATGTCATGTCATTTCGTACTCAAGTTTCACTTCAATGAATAAAAACAAACCGAAGAGGAATATTGACGAAGTAAATTTATTATTACTTTTTACTACATTCGTATATAATACAGAACATAAACAAAAGTTTAACAAAAAATATAGCAAAATAAAAATAAACAAATAAAGAAAATATTTAAAGTACATACATACTTAAATTATAAACATTCATAAATAATGCAGTTATAATAAGATATTTAATGTATTTATAAGAACGTGTTCAACAATTCAGATTGGTAAAAAAATATTAAATAAACTTATAAACAAGCTATTAAAAAACTACAAATCGTCAGTGGTGTTATTATTGTTAATATTCTTATTTTTATTAATGGAATCGCATAAGAAAAATGTAAAGAAACAAATCCAGAACATTTAAATAAATTTCAATAAAAAGGAATCTTTTTACATTTAGAATTTATTTAAAATCAATTCTTAAACATATGAGTTTATATATATAGATGTATATACATAAGTTTAGTACATATGTGTATAAGTATTTAGAGATATGCAAGTAACGAAATCAGATTCATCTCTGAACGAAATGAACTGGTCAAAAATGCAAGAAAGGCTCATGGTCACCAACCTAGATTAAAAGAATTTTATCCAAAGTATACTTACTTGCCCAACACTGAAACATGGATAGAAATCAAGATTACGCCGATCGAAAACGTCACGACGGCAATGGAAATGAGTTAGTGTCGCCACACACGATGTTCGCATCAAACTTTTCATGCGATGTGAAGACAATATTTTATTACTTTCTTCGCCGATGTGTTAATTTTTTCCTAAGAAAAAACCCCATAGTCAAGGATGATAAAAAACAATATTGCGCTACGCGCAATTTTAGACTTTTATTTTTAAGGCTTAGTCAAATGACGTCACAGAAGCCTGGAGCCGTATAAAACTCCAACAACAACAAAAAGACCAAAAAAATTGGAGCGTTCGGTTAACATTTAAACTGTTGTAACCAACTGTGCAGTGTGTTATGATCCCCTTGTGGGATATTACATTGCAAATTTTTATTTGGTCAATCTGTCAAATAAATGAATAATTTTTATTCCCTCACCAACTCCATTTAGTGATATGTTATATTGCAATCTATTAAGCGGCAATCTATATAGCCTTTGTAGTGTGTGAGAAAGAAATTCAAACAAACGTTTGCAATGTAATATGGGTCTAACACTAGAAACAAATAAATAGCAATCTTTACAAATACAAGTTGACGTTTCATACTGTTGAATTAAAATTTAGCTTCGTCGGCAGCAAACATTTTGGTTGGCCTTATGCGGATATTACACTACAAACATTGTTCGAAATAACTGTAAATTTGTTTTTGCTTTCTGTACAAAGCTGTCAACCTCTGTGTTTGTATATTTACGCAGCTATTTTTAAAATTGTGCATCGCTTTAATTTATAATACAATGAATAAAATAACAATAATATTCAAAATTGTTGAAATGGACCATATCCGCCGTCATCTCCCTATATAAATGGACATTTTTGCGGAGTCCGCGCAGGGCGTCAATGTTATCTTGCCAGAGGTTCAGGAGCATTAATTCCGCCCCCATCGACCACAAAGTTCTCTCTGTTGATTTCTGCATCTGAAATAATTAAATTTTTGTAATTTATTAGATATTATACTTATTTAAATAAACATATTAGTTACGACATAAAACATTTGTTTTGACATTTGGCAGAATAGTTGGGTGGCACTTTCTCTTTATCTCTTTCTAACTTATTAGCACTAGAAAAGGAGAAAGATAGTGTGTCTGTAATTCCGAACTTCGAAACAGAATTGCAAACTAAAAACTGAGGCTAAAAACCAAAAGCATTTTATTTAACGCTGGAATCGCAACAACAATTTCAAGGGAGTTTAAACAGTTTACGAGTGTTTTTAAGGCTTAAAACAGTTTATTCCAATTTCCTGGAAAACCCATTTTATGGAAACACCATATTACGCTCTCAGGTTTCAGAGTTGAGTTCATCGAGAGAGGATGAACTTTTCCGAAGCAAAACAAAATGTTTGCGGTCGACGACAACAAACTTCGATTTTTCTAGTGTGGAACGGTGTTCTAGTGTGTTGAAAAAAAATAGTACTCGCGTTTAGGATTGAAATAACTGCACTTTTATTGATAAAAGGTAATTCATAATAAGAAAAAAATACACAAAGTAACTCTGTAACTTTGCTTTGTATTTGTAAATATTGATATTTGTTTGCTCCATGTGTAATTACAATCCTGAACAAAATTGAGAGAGAGCAGAAATGGTTCATCGACAACAAACAATGTTCATAGTGTAATATCCGCATTATAGAAAACAAAAACAATTTGACGGTTTAGTCAATCAAAAGTTTGCAATGTAATATCGGCCATAGAAATACCATGCGGCCATATTCTGAGTCAGCTGTTTTCTTCTAATTCCTGTAATGTGGAGATCTGCCATGTATAGACTCAATTGACTTAGATTCTATATTAGCAGGTAATGACCAATCTGCTTTGCTTTGTTTTACCAGAATAGTTAATCTTGCCAAAATAGAGGATAATTTTCCTTTCACTGTAATGTAATGTGATTTTATATAAAATAATATATTAAATGTTGTAGACTTTAAGTGCCTTATCAAAAAAAAAATAACTTAATCTAATATTACGAAACTCATATATCTCTGTAATAGCGGTCCTCGATGGCGTGGAAGGTAACGCACTTGCCTTTCAACCTTGAGGACGGTGGTTCGAATCCCCATACGCATGGATGTTTAAATTGTGTTTGTTATCTTTCTCTCTCTCTACCTATCTATCCCCTCTATCCCCTTATCAGTCGATGGCCTTAGTTGCCAGTACTGTCCTATTTGTGTAGTAATTAATTACTGCATAATAATAATAATAATAATAATAATATCTCTGTAATAGTCTTATTTCAAGTATATTACCTGATGTACCTTATTATTATTCTAAGTCAAATAGCTATTAAGCTTCCAATAATTATAAGAACATTTGCAAAGCTCCGGGAGCAAGAGCTTTATATAAAACTTAACGAGAAGATCTCTTAAGATCTTAATTAATAAACAAACCCGTGAAACTGTACTATTGGTTAAAATACTACAAAATATCATGCACAAGGCAAAACTTTACAGCCCTGGGAGTTGCCAAACTTGTAAACATGCATAGTTTAAGTTGTATATATTTATTGTATAAGTAAGTTGTCATCGTCTCAATAAAGTTGAATTGAATTTCAAAACAAAAGCTAGACTTTGATAGTACAATAAACATAAGTTTTACCTTTGTTGATATGTTACGCTCTATTCAGGGTAAGTTCATGGAATATGCTATTCTAAGACGCTCTCAATCATGTATAATTAAGCTGCGATTTGCGTTGTGCCAATAGATGGACATGGTGACCAAAGTGGGCAGGATTCATTCATCAAAGTTGAGGTGGTAAATGTTAAACCGGAGCCCAATTTTTATGACCAAGAAGAGGCGCAATTGGATACAGCAGATAAAAATGATATATATTACGATATCACTAAAACCGAATATGAAGTGCAGACAATTTATTGGAGTGGAAGTCCGATTAAGAAGAGGGATGGTAAAACTGTTCTTAATGATGTAGTAAAAGAAGAAATAGTGAAAGTAGAAAAAGAAGAAGAAGTGATCGAAGAAGGAGATGCGGAGGGAGAAATCGAGGAGGATGCAGATTACAGTGATCTACACGTACTTGAAAGCTTTGTTTTGGAATCAGAGGAGGACGAAGAGGAAGACAATAATGATGAAAGTGGTAACAGTCAAAACCACGATGTAGAGTCTGTAGATCTTGAAATAAGTGATGTCGAAGATACAACACTTAAGAAAAAACCAGACCAATTATTGCAGAAAAAACACCATTTCTTTGAATCCTACTTTATACGTGCGTGTCCGATTTGCGGCACAGATTTTGAGAATTTGTCATCTTGGAAAGCTCACATGGACAACGTACATAACCACAATAAGAGAAAATATTATAGTGCGTATTACAGCTACACTGAGAATGGCAAAGCCAAGTGTAATTCCTGCAACATTATATTCAGTAGCAAATTGCACTCATTAAGGATGCATAGTTTGATGCATCTTCCTAATAGGAACTTTTTTAAGTGCAAACTCTGTTCAGAGACCAAATCGCAACTTTCTTCGATGATAAAACACATTAAGAAGCAGCACCTCGGGCACTTGCAAGAGCAATCAATTAACATACAAACGCAGCATGCGGGCCTTTACAAGCACAAAATTCGCTACGTGTGTCCCGTGTGTGGTGTTAATTTTGCAACAAAGAATTGTTGGAAAGAACATTTAGACCAAGAGCACAAATTCAATTCACTTGGTGGATTGTCATTTGAATTAGTTGACCAGCATAATCCGTCTACAACAAATCACATGAAATATCGTTGCATGACTTGCAAGATGATATACCCTAGCACATCACCCTTTTGTCTCTTATACAATCATGCGTTACAGCATCTTCCTTTTAAGGTTTTCAAATGCAGCTACTGCGACTATGCACACTCTAAAAAGCTGCAAATCATAAAACATGCATGCGAAGCATTCCCAAAAGCTAACCCACAGCTTGCAGGAAAAACACCCAGCAAAACGCAGAAAAATGTTCAAAGAATCCTGGATACAAATGAGACACTATACATCTGTCCTAGTTGCGGTGAACACTTTGAAGAGGTCGCCTTGTGGGCTGTGCACTTGACACGGGCGCATAATTTGGATCAAATGAAGGCCTTAAATATACAAATAACACTGGCGGAAGATGACAACCTAAAATACAGTTGCTTGATATGCGATAAAGATCTGAGTAAGGCTAACAGCCATAATATTCGAACACACGCCTTCAGACATATGGCCCATAAGATATACAAATGTAAAATCTGCCATTCAGCATTTAATAAAAAGCCATGTGGCAACTGTGCAAGTTCATCGGAGTTCGCCGATACCGGTAAATCTAAGAAACACAGCACAAGGGAGAAATGCAAAAAATCTGAATCTGCAATTGATTCTTTTTGCGATTCCCTACAGCTGAAATCGAACAATGTGCAGAACTTGGCGCAAACGAAAATTGCTGTACGTACTGAGAAAACGATTGTCTGGAATCAATACGAAGAGCACATAACTTATGCATGCCCGGAATGCAATCTGCCGCTGGCTAATAACGAGGCCTGGCATGCACACATTAACAGCCGCCATGACTTCTTCTCAGAGAATCAAATGAAAATAGCTCCCATAGCGGGGGTAAAACAAAAGTGGTTGTGCGAGGAGTGTGGCGTCACTGTGCATGGTTGCCTTGTGCATGCACAACGGCACAAACTCGTACATTTGCCATACAGAGCTTTTATTTGCTGTATCTGCCAACACCGCTCAAAAACACAGAATGTGCTGATTCATCACATAAAGCGGCGGCATTTTACGTCCGGTTCATTCAAGTGTATATTCTGCTCCTTGATTTTTGGGACATATTACGAGCGTTTCATACATACAAAAGCAGAGCACTGTGGTGCCGAATGGCCGGATAATATTTGTAGGGTTTGTATGAAATCTTTACAATCACCTTCGTATCTAGCGCAGCATATGAAGTCACATGATTTTGATCAGCAAGCCAAAATATGCCATTCAGCATTTAATATAATGCCAGCTTGCAACTCTAAACAAACTAACGGAGAAAGAGGTGAGAGATTTTTAGTTGCACAGTTAACTGTATGCAACTGTTATGCAAATGCCAAATATTATTATATATCTACTTTATTCATATATATTCATAAGCGAATTATAATTTTCAGAATGCAGAACCACCGTCAGTGCTGAGAGTAAAAATATTATATATGGTTGTCCCCAATGTGGTGAAGATTTTAGAACTGAGCAGCTATGGGACATTCACATAGTTAAGGAACACGACTTACGTGAGCCGAGAGGTTTAAATTTTTCAAAAATTAGTGATGGTGGTGATGGCATCAGCATCTACAAATGCTCTGTTTGTGATGAACTTGTCAAAACATCTACATCATTGTCCCAAGCTTTGTTTGATCACGCCAGCATTAAACATATGCCTTTCAAAAGCTATAAATGCAGCGCTTGCGGAGAGATGTATACCAGAAAAGATGACATTCTTATTCACGTTAACAATTGCAAAGAAAGTGAAGATTTTAGTAAAAGTTCAGAAGATAAAATTGCTGCAGTAAATAAAAACACAGAATCTGCATGTGAAGATCATGTAAGTCTCAAAACGTATCCTGAAGAGAATATGTTGAGGCACATTGAGAACAAACACACAGACACTCAGTTGAAGTTGCCTCAGGAGGAGCAGCTGTACAAGTGTAGCAACTGTGATATGAGATTTAGCAATTTGTTGTACTCACAGCAGCATGCAACTAAATGCACTGGTGAAGTGAAGTCGTCACTGGCAATGCTTAAGAGAAAAATAGAATACTCTCTCGGCGATACCGGCAAATCTAAGGAAAACAAAAAAAGGAAAAAAGGCAAAAAATCTGAATCCGCAATGGATACTGTTTGCGATCCCCTACATCTGGAATCGAACAATGGTCAGATTGCTATACGTACTGTGAAAACGTTTGTCTTGAATCAATACGAAGAGCACATAACTTACGCATGCCCGGAATGCAATCTGCCGCTGGCTACTAAAGAGGCCTGGAATGCACACATTAACAGCCGCCATGACTTCTTCTCAGAGAAGCAGCTAAAAATAGCTCCCATAGAGGGGGAAAAACAAAAGTGGTTGTGCGAGGAGTGTGGTATTACTGTGTATGCCAGCCTGCTGAATGCGCAACGGCACAAACTCGTACATTTGCCATACAAACCTTTTATTTGCTCTATTTGCCAACACCGCTCAAAAACAAAACATGCGCTGATTCGTCACATAAAGCACCAGCATTTTACGTCCGGTTCAATCATCCGGTGTATATTCTGCTCCTTGATTTTTGGGACATCTTACGAGCGTTCCATACATATAAGAGCAGAGCACTGTGATGCCAAATGGCCGGCTAAGGTATGTAGGGTTTGTATGAAATCTTTAAAATCACGCTCGTATCTGGCGGAGCACATGAAGTCACATGATCCTGATCGTGTGACATACTCTTGTGGATATTGTGAACGGAAGTATTTTAGTACATATAACCGTAAGATACATTGGATTCAACACCATTCAAAGGAATATAGTACAGATCAAGCCGATCAGCAAGCGAAAGAAAGCAAATCGCAAACACATTAGTAAACGCAAAACAATCTGATAAATCGGAAATAGATTCCGATTCAGATTCTGATAGCAGTCAAGTATTATTAATCCAAGAGAGTCGTAGCAAAAAATTTATATCAGAATGATAACACTGAGCATATTTTGATTTGATTTCATGATTAAGTACATTTACATACATGCTTGGAAATTCAAAAAGTGTATATAGGAAGTAGATAAAGCATAATTAAAACGTACTATATGTAGTAAAAGTTCCTTCTATTGTATCTATGAAATACAAAACGCATAGACATTTCGAATTGATTTGACGCTTTTCAAAGTTGTTGTGCTCCAAATATATAAATTTGAGGCGAAACCCAATCCAGCGAACTTCCAGATGAACGTTTCCGAGCTTTGGCTTCAATTAAAAAAACGTTGTTTTTCTACAAATTTCGAAATTTCATACTTTGTTTATTTATTTTTTCTTCGCTTTGGATTTTTCAAATTCCCCACTATCGTTGTCAATGAGCCTTCAGCACTGGCTAGACATGTCGTTTTTGTTATAATCTTACGCAGATTATTCTTCTGAATAAAGGTTAGCTTTTTACTATCAAAGTTCCGCAGAGAGTCTTCACTTATGAAAAGATTGGAAGGCTTCTTTAAGCATTGCTCTCTATTTCCATTGCTCTTATTTATTTTTCCATTCTTATATTTGTCCCCCATCTTGTCGATTGCTTTTCCGAAATCTTCCCAACGCGTTGGTTGCTTCTGCTTTTCTAAAATCTGATGTTTCCGAAGATTCTCCGCATGCTTCTTCTGAAATTGATTATCAGTTGTATTCCCCGTTAACGCAGTTTCGCCTTCTTTGGCATGCTTCTGGATTATTTCACGTTTAAATGTTTTCCAAGGTGTGGCCAACTCACTGGCACAGGCAGTTTTTGCAACTGGATTAAATTTAACTTTGCCCCATTCTTTTTCCTTGTCATTTTGCTGATCACGTGTAACTCTGTCCCTTCGATCTGTACGACCTTTCTTAACATTGTTGTAATCATTATTCAATCTGCTTTGCTTCCGAAAAGGATTATTCCGATTGTTGGCCATGCTTATTTACGGCATATAAATTTTTGTTATCCTAGATTGACAGCACCAATGTCAACAATACATTTACAGGGTTGCACAGCACGATGATAGAAATTGAATAAAAACATCAAAGTACATTTCGTGAGAAAGGCTAACTGTGGTACCTAAATAAGTGCGTCGTGCGTTGCGTTTCTGTCAAAATGAAATTGGAACACGCACTCTTATGGAAGTGGCTCAAATAAGAAACGCACTGCGGAGACCCCTTCGAATTTCCAATTTTGGCATGCGCTACGAAGTGAAGTTGGCGGCAGATGTCAAAAAAATGTACATGTGCGTGTGAATGTGTAAAAACTTTTAGTCAGAACATATGCAGACGCAACGCTTTTATTTCGGTACAGCGCGACGTCATTTCTAAGGCGCAGTGATGAACGCAACGCAAGACGCACTTATTTAGGTACCACAGTAATACACAAGTTTTGTAGTTACGGAAACTTGTAAAAGTACCCAGCGGAAATCTTAAATAAAATATAATTGTAAGAAAATGAGCATATACTTCGACTTTATTGTTGCTTTTGTTGTTGTTTATTAATAGAACTCCGGTTACGTGTGGTATCGCCTGGTTTCGAGTTATGGCCATTTGAAGTTTAGAAATTTCAGACATATATCTCCTAAATTGTAGAAGATAGCTACATGCTATTGGTGTCCTTGGAAAGGTATGTTGCGTGACGCTCTTCGGCTAAATCCCAACTGCCTAGAAATTAGAAAAATGTCATTGAATACCACCATGAAATTTAATGTTGATATGCTAACTTACCAACATCATGTCAAATTCCTGTATCGCAAACAACCGCTACCAGGCGACCATTGTCGAGGTTGCTCTCCCTCGTTATTGTACTCTCAGCTAGTACTAAAAATTTGTAAAATAGGATAGCGGGGTTGTTTGTATTCTAGGGTATTGCCAGTCGAGAATTGAAAAAACGGAAAAACGAATAGACCCAGTATGAATGAACGTACAATTTATCAATGAACTGCGGATGAGGTAAGGGCAGATAGCGAGACAAAACTCGACGCGCTAAAGTTTATGAACGCCGGATACCAGCTCCGTATAGTCGGAAGGAAAATAAAATGAATATAGTCGGAAGGAAAATTTCATGGCCAAGAAAGGAACGATTGAAAAGGGGCCGAAGGTTAGAGCAAAGGTTGACCACGGCAAACAGGAGATTATTCGAAAATTAACTTAGCAAGAGGACGGATGCACGATAGGAGGACAACTTTTTAAATGTAAAAGTGACAAAAAGTAATAAAAAAATCAAAAGTGCAGAATTCCAAATCCACGAGCCGAAAGCGAGCTTCTTGTCGCCACTACAAAAAAAAAAGGCTAAAGCGTCCAAAAGCCAGTGAACGATTTTCCACCGATCCACCGGAGTCATTCGAGACCGCTGTACCAGACCGGGATAATATCCAACAATCCAGACTATGCAGATAAGTCCACCATGTCGTTGCGTTTTTAGATATAAAACTTATAAACATGTAGAGAATATTATCATAAATATATAAAATTTTGAATTTATACGGATGGTAATCTTGAATACTTAAGTGAAGCCCGGAATGAAAGTGAAGGTCAATAATAATTATAATTTACATATGGGCCCGATTAAGCCAAATTGGCGATAAAGCACAAGGCGGAAGAAAATATTAAATTAATCAAATTGTCTGTGCCAAGAATAATAGAATATACTGTCCATTTGTAACATAATAGCAACGTCATTAAAAGAGAATCAAACATAAATTCATGATATTCAATTTTGTCGTGCATACTGTATATTGTATTAGATTATATTATGTAAATCCTAAATAACATTATGCAATTGTGTTTTTATGTTATTTGTAGTGATGATGATTCATTTTTATTTTTCTTACTTTCTATTTATTTATTTAATTAATTAATTCATTTATTTATTTATTTAAGTTTAATTAACATAGTAACTAACGAATTAAGATCAGTCTGATATAGGTGTACTCCGAACCAGAGTTTGAGACCTACGAGTATACAAAGTAAATGTTAGGTAGTTGGCACCGGTAAACAATTTTAAGCCGACTGTAGGGAATCAATCCACTTCGGAGAGCTCTTCTAAGTAGAAAGAGGGACTAAGTAGAAAGGGACTCAGATCTCCTGGAAAGGAAATAGAAAAAAAACCACCGAAAATTGTTGAGTATCATTATTAGAGTAATACCAGAATATAAGTAAGATTTCACATGATTATAAAACCTTATTGGAATTTTTTTTGTCTAATTAAAATAATCTCAAAATGAATGCGTGAGTTCTTACTGTAAAGGGGGATTGAAAGGTAGGGGACTCGGAGGAAGACATGACAGGATGAACACCTCCACCACCGGAGGTTATTGTTACTCCCTGGTCATTTCCCGGCTGGGTTGAAAACTCGCCCTGAACAGATGAGCTAGTTGGGGTAGAAAGCCGGTGAATGACGGATGGCAACAGGGTTACGTAACAGCTAATCGAATTGTCTTTCATTTATGTGGAACCAAATTTTATTGAGAACCGTTTACTTCTAGACAAAAATGAAACTTTGTATTTTTAGCTCTAAAATAATACGACACCAAAAAGGTTGTGATTGTTGTTGTTGTAATCAGCATGAAAGACTAAAATAACAACAAAATAGGAATGATTCCACAACGGTAAAGTTAAGCCGATTATACATTTAATAAAATTTTCCTACTAGGGGACGTGTACGTATATATGATAATTATTTTCCTTTCTGAATACATCCCAATTGATTCCACGTGAATTTTGACAGCTCGGCACTGGTGATTTTTCCTGTTAAAATATAGTTTTGTTTATTTAAATAAAGTATTTCAATAAATATGTCTAAAAAAAGCAAGCGCGCTGCAAGTCAGGGAGGTGATAAAAAGATTATGGTGGAAAAGCAGGAAAGCAATGCGACTGGATCTTGTGGCAACAAAAGATGTGGTAGAAAAAAGGGTGGAGTTTGCAAGTGTAATAACATAAACGATGACCCATATGATAGCAAAGGAAATAATGGTCGAAATTCTGGGAGAAGCGGTAATAATAGCAGTTGTAATAATAATAATAGTGGTAATAATGACCGACGTGGTTGTAGGGATCGTAATGTTCGTGGTTGTGGTCGTGGTCGTGGTCGTAACTTTGATGACGACAAGTTTATAAAGTTTCGCGATCCTTACAATCAACAACGTGTATATTGGGAGCGAAATTGGTCGCATGTCAATGAAGGAATGATTATCTCTCAACAAACACTCCGTCCACCACAGCAAGAAACTCATAATAGCAACATGACTGGACCACCATGTACGGAACGTGTCAATGACACTCATCCAATTAGATGTGATGCACCTTCCAACATGTGTAGATCTGAAAATACAAACACAGCAGAAATTAACTATACGACCAATATAGCAGTTGCTGCGCCAGTTGAAAATAATGCTCAGTTGTTAAGAAACATTAAGCTAGAGAAAACTGAATCGGAAAAAAATCAAATTGTTAAGCAGGTAGCTCCGAGTTCCTCCTCCACCAGTAGGGAACAACAGAAAGATACAAAACAGAGCATAGTCGAAGAACCTAAAGATTTTTCGAAGGATCAAGTTGTAAAACTGTGTAAATTAAAATCAGTTGTAAGACCAAATAAAAAATCAGTGTCATCATCGTCATCTACAGAGGAAACGTCTTCGTCCGAGGAAGATCCAATAACAGCTAAACAAGTATTACTGCCAAACAAATCTTCCGTTACCGATAGGCAAACACCATTGAAAACTGGAAAAGAATCGAAGAGAGTGCAATCAGGGGAAGAAGACGTAGTTTGCTTGGGAAAACTAGAAAATAAATTTCTCATAGAGGACGATGACGACAGTGAAAGCACTAGTGAACACGAAGAAAAAAAGTCAAAGAAAAACATAAAAAGAAATATAAAATACGAAAACATTTGTGTTCTTTGTGATAAAAAGGTAAATTTATTAATTTTATCATTTTCTGCGGTATTTTTGTGAATTACTTTCTTCCCATTCTTTAGGGGCATAACTCGTTTGAATGTCAAATGGTTTGTAAAAATTGTCAACAGCCTTATCACAATTTAAGAAATTGTCCAAAGCCACCAAACTTGTCTATTATGATGCAGACTTTCATGCAGTTCTGCATGCAGCAAATGGATAAATTTAATCCCGAAGCAAATTTTTCATTTGTACACAATCTACCACAAAGTCTACCATTGAATTCTGCATTCGTGGACACGTTAGCGATGAAACAACATGATTCTTTCGCTTCATACTCGCATATGAAAAGCAAAAGAAGCAAAATAAAGGAATGGAGTCATAAAAAATCAGTAAAGAAACGTCGTCTTGAAGAAAGTGACGACGAGGATTGTAATGACGGTCAGTACAAGGTTGATACGTCATCTGCAGACAGCTCCAAAAGTTCAAGTTCGCCAACAAATGCGAACAAGCTCAAGAAAAAACGTTCGAAACCAGCAAAATCACAAGAGACTACCTACCTCAATCCATACGCTGCTAGTTTTGCGACGTTGCCCGGATTTGGTAGTCACCCTGCAACTGCAGCAGCTGCTTTTAATCCCCTGCTGCCAATGTTTAGTTCAATGATGCAAAGCGGATTTGCACCCAACCCAGCTTTAAACTTTAAACGATAGTTTTAAGAAATATGTATTAATATAGATATTATGCGCATTTGATTTTATAGATTTATATTTATTTTATTATTTTGCCAATAAAAATCTGTTAGAAAATAAACAACATTATTTATGGCTTCATTCGCCACCCAAGCCTTCCACACTAACACTCAGCTGTTCCAAGGCTTGCTTAGCCACCTGCCCCAACACGCCCTCTTGTGAGGCAGCGTCTTCATATTGCAGTATATCTACACATTCCTTAAGAATCTCAATTGCTTCTATAAGTTTGTTTTTTAACGATTCGCTAGTCAGTAGGCCAGCAATGAAAGCGCTTTTTGCTAGCAACACCAACGGCACATGTTGTTCATATAAAACCATTGCTCTGGAACGACTTAATCCTGGTTCGAAAACATTCAAAACGCGCAAAACTTGTCGACACAGTTCCTCTTTCCGCTCGAGCAAAACATCAGGCAGCTCAACCATTTGGTAACCCTGCACTCGCCCATACATTTCAATAAGACTCTGACGCAATCCGATCAAAACAAAATGGAGTGGATGCAGAATGCTGCGATATTTGCGCAATAACTGTTCGCTTTTCTGTAACCGCTCAGCGCCCATCTCAAGAGCTTGTACTTCACTCACCTCGGCCTGCATAACTGCTATCGCCTTTTGTACGGCTTCGCTTTGGATTTTGCATTCACAAATATTACACTTCCACAGGGCTAGGCTATCTGCAAAGGTACATAATATGCGACTGTTTAGTGTTCATTTCATGAATGCGGCTATAGTTTACCCAAAGGACTTGTGCTCATAACCCAACCATCCTCGCATTTTGTGCATTTCAGTGTGCTGAAATATGTCCCCAACTCGGTTGGGTCCCTGCATCGTAGACACGTGCACGTAAAAAATTTTCCTGTCTTGAGATGTTCCTGACGCTGCGCGGTTCCGCTGAGCGTAAACGTGTACGAGTGATGCAGTTGTTGGCCTTCTTCCAGGTCGCACATGGCGCGCAGGCGAATTCTTAAAACGAAAAGGACTAAAAAATTAATAACAACAAAAATCACCTGTCTCTACCTGTAACCCTCACTGGGATAAATACTTCTTGCTGTATTTGGTACACAATTGTGGGCCAAGACACCGGTGATTGGATATAAGCCCCGCAAAGGATATCCTTGCAGAGTGCGTGCTTCGAAGGCGTTTACTTCTAGGATGCCAACGACCTGCATTATTAGATCCTCGGAGAAACGATTCAGTTTGCAAGGACCACGCAAATATTGCGCTATATTGACGCGGTCAGCATTCCAGATATCGGTCATCTGACGTCGGTTCTCGTCGTGATATTCCATGGGTGCAACCTCGGCTTCCCATCGTTCGGGATTGGCTTCCATAGCCAAAAGTACCCTGTATTGAACGCACTTGATTAAGGTACACATTTTTTTCTAACCTTACAATAAAATATTTAAAAATTTAGTAGTAAAAACAAATAGTCTATTTGTTCTCATAAAGTAAATGATACCTATATTTTACCTCAACGGAGTTATACAATCTAATTGAGGACATCCGTTGGAATAATTTTGTAAAGCAAAGAATTTCACTTTTGCCTCTTTAAATATCGAACATTCATTAAAGCGATGCTCACTGCGCCCTCCACAAGATGAACAGTCCAAGCACAAAGGCCAGTTACAGCGGGGACAACGATCGGTAACGTCTGTATTGTAATGGAGCGGTGCAAAACAATCCAGACAAACCACACTACTGTTGCATTTCGGACCCAGCGCAAATGGAAACTCTTCGATTAAAACACCTCGACTCGATACACGCTCATTAGTTACGAGATATCGTCCTAACACAGAATTATTCCGTACGTTTGTACGATTTTTTATGACATGTTGAGACGTTGAAGTCATAATGGTGACTGCGTGGACAGACGTGAATTCTTGAAGCGTGCCAAAAATCTAAAAGCATCTTTTAGTAAAATGATTTTATTTCATATAACTTTTTTGTTGCTGAATAAAGAGAACCATATATGTATTTTCCTCAGTTCTCAATTATCTTACTGTTAAGTAAATCATCGCCAGGTGATTTACATATATCAGGTTAGTATGTTGGCGAGTTCTTGAACTGATTAGGATCGAAGTTAATATACTCTAAAGACACTATAGGGCAATTACAGAAGGAAAGTCTTATATACATATATAGGAAAAAAGGTATAGTATATACTATTTATTCTGTGATATTAATTAACAATAGATTGATAGAAACAATTGAATAGAAAAATATATGAAAAATAATTAAAAAGGTATGAAAAATAAAAAAGTATGAGAAATATGAAAAGAAAACCAGAAAGAGTGTTAACTTCGCCTGGCCGAAGTTCATATACCCTACACACGTTTACTTAAAAATTAGGCGCGGCAATGGTCTAATTATTTTCCTTTTCAATCTCAAATATCCTGTGATGACAGAGAATATTCCTGCCAAATTTGATGAAAATCTCTCTATTCGTTCTCCTGTAATCGAGTTTTATTTAATTAGTGGGCGGACCACGCCCATTTTTTATAGTCTGTTTTGGTCAGAGACAGTGGACTTCTGGACAAAATGTCAACCGCAAATTCGTTCTACAAGCTGAGAAATTGAGCTATAAGCATGAATTAATTTATATTTACTATAAAAAGTAGGCGTGGCAATGGTCCGATTTTGCCCATTTTCAATACCGATGAGTTTCTAATGATAGACAATATTCGTGCCAAGTTTGATGAAGATATATCTATTCGTTCTCTTGTAATCATGATTTCCACAGATAGACAGACAGACAAACAGACAGACGGACGGACATGGCTAAATCGACTCAGGAGGTCACGCTGATCAAGAATATATATACTTTTCTATACCTGTCACGCCTCCTTTAATGCGTTACAAACGGAAGCATTAAGTGAATATACCCTATTCACTTCGTATGTAGGGTATAAAAAATTTTAAATATGAAAATTAAAATGAAATATTGGAAATAAAGATGAAAAATAAACATGAGAATATGAATCACTAAACACTAACTATCGAAAGAACTAAGACACAATACGCACAAGTGTAATAACGTATAAAGTGTAATAACGTATAACGTATTGAACAACATAAACCACAGTTTGACCCCCTTCAAAAACCGACTTACTACACGAAGACTCCTTATATTAGTAGCAAGCAGTTAACTAGCCGAGGAGTACTATACAGATAAAATCTATATCTAGAATCTAGAAGAGTAAAGTTCCAAGTTATGCGATGAAACTATTGCTAAATCAGAATTCTGATAACTTAAGCCCAACCGGAAAAATACCATGTTAAATGCTATCATTGAAAATAACTGATAATATATATATAATAGCAATATTAAGAGCAATATTTTTTAAAAAGTTACTTGAGAAGCAACGTAAAGTAGATCAATTGGAGGTTTTCAAGGAATGAATGATTGAAACTACTTCAGTGGGAGAAATAGGCTCGAAAAAGAAGATCTCGGAATAAAAATCACCTGTAATAAAAGGCAGTCAAATCTGTTCTGCGGACAAAAGACGTGCTAGATCGAGCAAAAGGTTTCTTCATTATGACATAGAGTCCTAGGCAAGTTAAACAGTGATCAGAGAATTGCAGATCAGCAGTTGAGCTACTAATTCCGATATTATTTACTGTGTTGCGGGATGTTGTGTGTTGTGAGCGGATGTGATCGACACGCGATTCAGAAACATTTGCGATCCGAGTAGGGGTATTTATACAAGACTCAAGCCTATATGACAATAATAAGAATCAGCGGCATAAGAATCATTGCAGTTATAGTAATCTCTATCATATCATATAATAATCATTAATTTAATGACAGTCTAAAATGCAGATAACCTACAAATCATTATACTTGCTATGCTTAAGGGTTTTGTTTACTTTTTGTTTATTGTATTTTTGTTTTTGCGCTGCTTTCGTTTTTTCGACATGCCACCATTCAATCTTTAATTGTGCAACATCTTTACATTTTCGCTTTGTACTAACCTCAAAGGAGTTATGCAATCCAATTGGGTGCACACTCCATCGTCTCCAACGTTTCCAGCGAAAGTGACTCGAGCGCTGCAAAATATTGCGCATTCTCCACGATGATCGCTGGAGTCGACACAGGCGCTGCATAACGGCCAATCACATATTTCGCATCGATCCATGGATTCGCCATCTTCCCCGAAATTCAGAAATTTGTAGCAACCAAGACAAATTGGTCCACTGTTCTGCTTGGGTCCGATGGCAAATGGCACTTCGTTGATAACAATTTCGCCACGTTTCACAGCCTCAGTTGTGACCAGACTACGACCCAGCAACGAATCAATTTCGATGCGCGATTTAATCATGGTTTCCGTGTGATTATCACTCTGGCTTCCAGCCAGAGAAAGATCTTTCAGTTCGATAATTTTTTGGCCGTTTCTACAAGATTCGGGGAACACTATTTTATCCTAATTTCTTAGTTTTTTATCTTTTTTAATATGATTAATGAACACTTTTTAGCTGATTAGTTCATCACACTCAATCTATAAAGGTTTGAACTAAAAAAATGTAAATATGTATCGAGCATATTTACGTCTGAATGGATTTAGCTTTTCTTCAGTGTGTTCTATTTTTACAACCTCATTTACGAGAAAATATAGTAAATGTTTTCGTTTTCTTTTCCTTCAAGTTCTTCATTTTGCAGCATTAATAGAAGGACTAAAGGAGAAATTATTAGAGCCCACAAACCGTTTTAAATAATAAGCACAATTTTGTTTATTTGATATTAATGTGTTTATCTATTATTGTAAATAAATACATATACTATATGAAAATCAAATTTAAGTGGTTCAGCCGCGAGGAAACATTTGACACAGAAAATTCTCAGCGACGGATCTATGAAAAAATTATATTAATGATTGTAATTCCATAATATATATTACTCTGTAATTATAGATTATGGAATAAAATAATATTTCTAAATCCTGAAAAGGATTTGTTGAAACTTTCTAAATAAAAATTATTTATTGCACGTGCAATTGGTTAATTTAGTGAAAGTGATTTTTGTGATCTTTTCTATGATACCCGAATTCAAAATATTGTTTTATGTTAATTTTTATACTATTTTAAGAATTCATACATTTTTCACAGCTTTTAAGCTAAAAAGGTTTTGCTTTCTCTCATTCCTTTTATTGATTATATTGCTTCCGTTTATTTTATTTCCATTCAAAATTTTTTCCGGTTGATAAAGCAGTGTAGTTTGCCTACAACATTTGCACCATATAGAAAAAATTGACAACATGAACGATGATGTGAAAGTATTTAATTAAATATAACTAATTGAAAAAATGCAAACGTTTACTATAATTATAATTAAAAACATATACTCATTTTTAAAAGAGAGCACACACAGTACTTGAATTGCACCAAGTAGCGAATTGTACTGTCGATATCGTTAAAACCGATATTTCGATATCTTTAAAACTTCAGAACGGTTACTTAGACATTGTAACGATTAATCGAGGGATGATTTTACTTTACTAAAATGCTATTAACCATACTAAGAAACTTGTGCTAGAATTGTAATTGGTATGTTTAGCATTGTTAAATATGAATATATTATGTCTTCTGGTAAGAAGACTTTTGGTATGATTTTTAATATAAAGAAATTTATAAATGATGTCTGATAAAGATTCTTAAATATTCTGCATACTTGGTCAATTGTCAGATGATAAAGCAGTGCTGACATCACGAAAACAGAGTAAGCAGTATATTTATGAAATTGACAGCGCGACCAAAAGAGACAGACAGCTAAGCTATTCCAACCGTGACGTCGGCGCTCCCATGTGAAGAATTTTTTTGTATTCGCAAATTTCATTTTGTGGCCGAGTACGTTTGTTCGCCGTGTTCCTTCTTTCGCTCATATAAAAATTTAAGAAGTAAGTAAAATTTTAATAACTATACAATAATTCAATACGTACACAATAAACTGTTAAATTCACGAATTCAACCTTATCCTCTTACCGAATGTATTAAAACTGTTGTGGAAAAATTAGTGAAGAAAATTGCAGTTGAAAGTTGTTTCATAACCTGCAAAACGGTTTATAAAATATCTTTTTCCGCATTTTCTCTGCTGTAAGCTACTCAAGGAGACAACGTTATTGTATACCTGTACATATCCTTATCAGTACGCCTCTCAACATAATCACTAAAGTATGGCTCTGTCTCTTGTCACGAGTTTGGCCGCTTTAATTGATCGATCAATTCATTCCAGCCCTCAATTAGCAAAAGTCGATATTTATTTATCTGCGTGCACGAATTTCGATTTTTAAACCGTTGGTTATTTACCACCCCACTAAGCGTAGCTACTATGTACTGCGTATAAAAATTTTCAGTAGTTTTTACGTTGGATTACGTAATAAGAATTGTAGCCGAATGCCAGACAAATGCTGTGGACATACACACTGCTTGTAGACACTTGAATCCAAAGGGTAAAAGAATATAGTCAGGGTTTTCTAATGCTATGTGTGATGCATCCGGATGATGAAGTAGTGACTCAATATAATGTGAATTATATTCTCGTCTGTTTAATTATGTCCACGTCGTATCCATTCATTCATATGTATCTACATATTCATTCATATGTATCTATCTCACTAGCTTAACTCGTTCTTCAGTTTACTTAGCTCACAACTCGTGATTTAAAAATCGTTCCTAGTTTTTTCTTGCTGCTGCCTTTTTTCACACAGATAATAGTACCGGCTGATACTTACTAATTGCTATATATACATATGTATGGATCGATTTATTTTATGCAAGTTTACCTAAGATTAAAGTGCATTCTTCAGAGCGATTCATAAACGGGGAACGATAACTTCAATAAAATGTTTTACTATTTTTCTAGCTATTATTAAATGAAATTATATTTAATTATATAAACAGAATATTTAGAAATTTAAGGATTGAATTTATATAAGCTTTTAATTAAAATTTTCTTATTTTATTATTCTTTAATATTTATTCTACTTTAATAATTCTTTAATATTTTCAATTCAATAAATTTGTAAAATATTAAACAATCTGCTTTTTGATTTCTAAGTCATCAGTATGAGTCACGGTTAACCTTAAATGTTTTATGCGCTACAACGAATAATACTAGAATAATATTATGTTAACTTTAAATTAAAAGCCGGATCTTTGTGGTGTAAATTGGTTCAACCTGATTGTCTAAGGAAAGTGTTAGAAGGTCAAATAATTTACAGAAAATCAATAAATTATTAGATAGTAGCAGTTGAGCAACTTTAGACTGAAATGGGAAGTGGATAGCTATTATATCATCCTAAATGCATGTGCGCATTCGTCATTATTATTTGAGGGTTCTTGCCTCAGCAAATATGACATGATTTTTTTACATAATAGTTAATAAAAAGAAGCATTTATGCATATTACAATTACAATACTTTTCGGTGATAAATTGCTTGTTTAACTTTAGTGGATTAAGTGTGTAGATTCTAATCTCTAATAATTATCTTAATATTTTACATAGAATATATATATATATATATATTACATATAATATATTACAATAGAATACAGTGGCGTAGCGTGCTATTATTAGCTAGTATTAGTAGCGTGCATTCGGAGCTATTAGGGGTGGCAGAGCTTTCGGGGTCAGCCGAGAAGGTGTGTGCGCGAGGCGAAATATTTTCAACCGGCCCCGGGTGGCAGATATTCACGCTACGCAACTGCATGTATATTAACTCCTATTTTTATTTTAAAGATAAGAACTAATATTTTAAAACGTTTATTACATTTCCTTAATTTCAACATTTATTTTTGAGATTTAAATTGATTTTTTAAGACTCGCGTGTTTCTATTTTGTGCTCAGTAGAGTATTTTTATCACAACTCAGCCAATATAGGTTATACTGTTTGTTAGTGCGGTAATAATTCTATATTTGTAAATATTTTATACCAACGTTTTTAGTGTTCTTTTGCGTGTTTCATTTTCCCTAAAAAGTGCACCCATTCTTGTACACAGCGAGTTTGTCTGTCGGCCTCCCTCTCATATTCTTTAAATTTACAAGCATGCTAAAAGCATATAATAATAAATTGAAAAAGAAAAATTACAAATAGAAATTAAGTAAAGTAAAGTGCTGAAAATAAATAGTTTCTAATGAGATTTAAAATGACACCAGTACATTTATTTTACTCCTTTGGTTTCTCATTTTTTTGCTTAGAATTTTATGTTTAAATTATTCTAAACTCATAAAAGCTCTACAGTTTGATCTATAAATTAAATAGAAATATTTTCCACAACGCATCGATCTTCATATTTGCTATTTTTAATAGCATTCAGTATTGTGTCAATGATCTCTTTCGTTCTTCCGTTCTATCAAGTTGCTCATTTAATGGTCAGACAACAAAAATATGCAGCTACCGTCGCTAAGTTTGTCACAAATTTGTTGGCTAGTTCTTTGCTTATTACACTTTTGCACTTCTATATCCTCGGTGTCTGCTATTTTCTGTCTTTAGTCGTCGTCTTGCTAATAATGATTTAGCCAGAAGTGTGTAGCGCTAGCAAATGCTAAACATGATTAGTTCATTGACCTCAATGCAATTGTTGTCTTTTGATGTCTTTTTAGCAATTTAGTACTCTTCGTTTGTTATGTTTTGCATTAAATACGTGCATTCTTATATATACTACAAGTATATATGTATACTATAAACTTTATATTTAAGCAAACTTTAAAATTAAACAAGCTTGTACCTGTCGGGTTTGTTTAGTTGCATTTTAATTTTATATATAAGCAGTTTGAACCACCTTGAACCAGGCGAGGTCAATTGCCGAAAAATCATTTAGTCACTGACTGCATAACCTTTCTTTCAAAGATGTTAATGACCGTAATGAATCTTATCTATGAGATTGAACCTTAAAATTTAATCAATTCTTTTCAGTTCTATATATTTATGTACGTATTTAAACCTCAAAATATTTTTGACGTATAAACATTTTTATAGTCATTATAAAAATATAATGACGCTAGATGTTTCTCCTAAATGTTGAAGGAAGATGTTGAAAAGGGTATGCTTAAAATCTGTGTACCCCTTCGGCGTGGTTTGTTTTTTGCAGTGAGATTTAATTTTTATTACTTTATTTTATACTTTACATCCATACGTAAATCGTTCAATTGAGAAACTTAGTTACCATGTTTTCACTTACATACGTGTTTGTTTAAGAGAACTTTGGAATTTGAGTCATTTTTAAATAAAAAATATTGTCATAAATTTTAAAATCTAAATCGTTTTACATAGATTATATTTGCTACTCTTGAATAATATATTTTTTTAATTAAATATTACGTAATTCTAGATGTCTCCACCATCATATACCGAATTAGGAAAACAAGCTAAAGATGTTTTCTTCAAAGGATATCATTTTGGTTTATGGAAATTGGATGTCAAATCCAAAACCAAATCGGGCATTCAATTCAACACTGCCGGACACTCAAATCAGGAAACTGGCAAAGTATTTGGATCTTTAGAGACCAAGTATAAGATTGACGAATATGGCCTGACATTGACGGAAAAGTGGAACACGGACAACACTCTACACACTGAAGTTTCCGTTCAAGATCAAATGGTCGAAGGTCTTAAATTGGCAGGAGAGGGATCCTTTTCGCCACAAACTGGGTAATTATACAGCTAGTCATAAGATGAAGTTAGTTATCTTAAAAAACTTCCTTTATATTTTCCTTTGGCTCATTTAGTCACAAAGATGGAAAGATAAAGGTTGGCTATGGCCATGAGAATGTTAAAATCGATGCCGATTGTAACATTGATTTGTCTGGACCAGTGATCCACACATCACTTGTATTAGGCTACCAGGGTTGGTTGGCTGGTTATCAGACAGGATTCGATACCCAAAACACGAAACTTACTAGAAACAACTTTGCTTTGGGATTCACAACCAAGGATTTCGTCCTGCATACAGCTGTGTAAGTATTCTCACTTAATATTTTCATACTGAACTCGGTAAATAGTAATTAAGTTACATGCCAAAGAGGAAATCAATGAATCTTATCTGTTTGATATAGCAATGATGGAAAAGACTTTAGCGGTTCAGTTTTCCAACGTGTTTCCGATAAATTGGATTGCGGTATTCAGTTGTCATGGTCGTCCGGATCGAACAGCACTCATTTCGGCATTGGTGCCACATACAATTTGGACATTGATGCGTCGCTCCGCGCCAAGGTAAACAACAATAGCCAAATCGGTTTGGGTTACCAGCAGAAATTGCGCGATGGCATCACACTTTATCTTTCCACATTGATCGATGGCAAGAACTTCAATGCCGGTGGTCACAAGATTGGTGTTGCTCTTGAATTGCAAGGTTAAAGCAAATAATAAAGAACAAATATAAATTAAAATTATTATAAAAAATGACGAAATAAAAGGGTAAATTATTTAACTCCTAATGCAGACATTAAGAAAATTCACTGAAACTGTTTAAAATTCAATTTAATAGTTTTAATAAAATGAATGTGGAATTAATGCATTATGGATCGCTTAAAAGGAGGAGGTTTTATTTTTGGAATGGAACCCAATCCATCCGTTAATCTTATTTTTTAATTTTTGGGTGTACAGAATAAAATATTTTCTCAAATTTCATTAGAATTAAAACATTCAGTCACAAAATTGATTTCAAGGTTGTAAATATACTTGGAATTTTCATATGTGCTATAAAAATTAATTCAATTGTCATCAAAATCAGTTTAGAATAATTTAGTTACCAAGAGATAAGATTTAGTTATTTATTCTTATTCAAATTATTTTTTAAATTTAAAATTAAAAAATCGACCAGAAATTGTCTTTTATAAATTTTATCTGAGATTTCACTATGATTTGATTTATTTAAAATAACTTTAATATAAAAATAAATAATTGGTGGTAGTCATTGAAATCAAGAAATATATAAAATTAATGGAATTTATTTTATGTTAGAATAAAGGCATTAGAAAACTTCAAAATGTCGTAATCAATTATAAAATTAAATACATGTATTAAGTACAGTTTTTATTTAATCAATCGTCTAACTGTGTTTAACTTCAAACTAAATCTTATCACAATTTTGTTGGTTTTGAATCAACCTGTTAAAAAATAACTCGTTCTTGGCTTTGTTCGTAAAATTGTATAAAAAATTAATGTGATGGCTAGAGGGCGCCTCGCGCTCTGCTCAATGAGATTGGCAGTACTTTCCGCCTTTTTATAAAATTTGGGAGCATTTCATTAATTGAAAAATAAAATCCAACGATTATTTTCGCTACATGTTTTATACCACTATTGCATTCGTTCGATCTTTAAAAGATAAAAATAGTACATTAATTATTTATTAGTAAAATGCGCAAACAATTGAAAAAACCACCGACGCGACGCGATATACCAGAATTATTGAAAAATGTGCCAGAAGAATACAAGGAAAACATTCAAGCATCGTCGTTGAAAATGATGTCGCATCCTGCGTATGGGCAGCGGTATGTAATTAGATTTTTCTTTTCCATTCGTAAATGTGGCAGGAAACAATCCTAAATAAAACAACTATTCCCTTTTGCCAGATATGAGTGGACTACTCGTGACTTTGAAATGGGAGCACCACTAGGACGCGGCAAGTTTGGACGTGTATACTTGGCACGTGAGAAGCATTCCCATTTCATTGTGGCTATGAAAGTAATGTTCAAGGCAGAGTTGCAAAAGGGCGGTGTGCAACGCCAAGTACTGCGTGAAATTGAGATACAATCCAGATTGAAGTAAATTCAGATCTCAGTTGAAGACCTTTCATTATTACATTCTTATTTAATTTTCATCTTAGACATCCAAATATTTTGCGTTTGTTAACCTGGTTCCATGATGAATCTCGCATTTATCTTGCTCTGGAAATCGCATCCGAAGGTGAATTGTACAAGAGCTTGCGTGCCGCAAAGCGCTTCGACGAACCACGCGCTGCCAAATACACATATCAAGTGGCGGATGCTTTGAACTATTGCCATCTCAACAACGTCATACATCGTGATTTGAAGCCGGAAAATATTTTACTGACATCAACGGATGATGTGAAATTAGCTGATTTTGGTTGGTCGGCACACACTCTCTCTAACAAGTAAACTTCTTTGGCTTCCTATTCAAGTAATTTTGTTTCTAATAATGATCCTCTTGATCGTTCTTTTTGCAAAAAGGCGTAAAACTCTTTGTGGCACATTGGATTATTTGCCACCCGAAATGGTCGATGGTAACACTTACGACAATTCCGTGGATCAGTGGTGTTTGGGCATTTTATGTTATGAATTCCTTGTCGGTATTCCGCCGTTTGAATCTAGTGACAGCGACAAGACCTATGAGAAAATACGACGTCTGGCAATTGATTATCCTCCTTTCATGTCGGCGGGAGCGAAAGATCTAATTTCTAAGGTAATTAATTGAATTCTAGCAATACTAAAATCAAGATATAAATATTTGTTGATGTTTTTAAAATCAAATTAATTTAGTATAGTAAAGTATAAAACAATTTGAGTTTATGTTTGCAGCTTTTGTGCAGATCAAGCTTATCGCGCATTACTCTGGTTGAGGTAATGAAACACCCTTGGATCAAGGAAAATATGGCCATCAGGAATGCTCAATTTAAGAAGTTAAAGAATCTTTAAAAATTATGCTAAATATATGTGTTAAAAAAGTCATTCTTCTTTATTACGGTTTAATTTTAACTTCTTCAAAATATGACTCGAAAATATATGATTAACAAATAAATTATAATTATATTTGATGCCAATAAAACTTTTCTGATTTCCATTCTCGGCCACTATCACAATAAAAAATTTGCCACCCCCTGCATTAGACACACCTTAAAGCCTCTCATAATTTTTAGATTGCGTATCTTTTTGTTATGTAACAATGAATTTTTATTTAACTGAAGAAGTATACGGAATCCAGAACGTTGTGCAATTCAAAGTCACCTTTTTTGGGCAACTGTTCTAGGATCTTTTCGAGTTTCTGATTGAATTCATTCGCGTCCATATTGCTAAGTTCTCTGCAAAAAATAGATCAGTAATTAAATTAAAAGTACACAAAAAGCAACTCACTCGTTCTGGACACTATAATTATCTTTGAGAAATTTTGCGAGGTTTTCTAAAATTGGTTGAGAGTGTAGAGCAACGAATTGTTCACGACATATCTGTAAAAGGGGACGTATTTACAGGTGCTTATTATTGTAATTTTTTAATGTCGTGTACTTTATTCATATCCGGCACAGAGGACGCGTGTGTCCAGAAGCAATCATGCACCGATACAAATGTTAAACCCTTTCGTTCACAATGCAATGATGTCAACATCATGTGCGATGAATCGAGTGAGTGGATAAAGTTTGGTGGAAACGCGTTTTTCTGTTTTATCGCATTGGGACGTTCATACATGTCCATTGATTCCGTCTCACCTACGTGAGCTCCTACGTATCGACTCTTGTATTTCGGTTCAGTGAAACTGTAGGGCTGCACAACGGGAAATCCTAACGGCGTACACCATTCGACATTCTGTTGGCCGGCGCCTGAAATAAGGCGTGCACAGTCGGTGAACCAGTCCTGAATCTCTCTCGTGGACGTAAACATTTCTCGGAGGCTTTCGAAAGTTTTCGTCGTCAGATATGTGGAGGCAGGCCAGACCCAATCCTTGGGAAAGTCATCGATGTCCTTCAACTGACGGGCAATTTGTAAACGTGCACCATAACGCGTAACGCCGTATACTGTTGTCATTACGGTCTGTTTAATGACTTTACGCTTTACAAAACCATTCAGGATCTCTGCAACATGTAAACCATTTTTTGCATCATCTGCACGTGTTTTTTCTACCAGAGCCGCTACAGCACTATAAACGTCTTGTGGCCGATCAGAAGGTGCCAAGTTGACATTTATAGCACCTGCTGTATCGCGTCCCAGAGCAGCGTAATGTTGCAGACCGTTGCAGGAACCATCTTGGTGGATGGGAAGATGGCAAAGATATGCTGCAAGAAAAAGCTTTTATTAAACAATCATCCAGAGCGGTTACGAATATCCGTCAGTACCTTCAGGATTAAGTGAACGTTGCACTTTAGCAATTTCTTGACAGCATGCAAGCGTTTGCCATGGTGCATCTGATTTCGCCCACCACATCCGTCCAGTGAGGGGTCTTTCAGCAGAGTCCAATATATCCTCCATTACGTCCTCAACGTAGCGCATACGTTCTTCCACCGAGTCCCGTTTCTTTAGGCCGGTTAAATTGATGCAGTGTAATTTAAGCCAATTAAAACCGTCGGGACCCAAAGGTTGTGCTTGATCGAAAACAAGTATGGAACGCGCCAAATCGGAACCCAAGTGGTTGAGGTGAGGGGGCATTGGATAGACTCGCCCACGGAAGTCCATGTTGTGCGGAAGCCAAAATACTTTATCGCGATACTGTTAAAATGTAGAATACTAAAAGTGAGCAAAGAAAAGCAAACGTTTTAGAAAGAATTCTTACGTGATTTGCTAGTGAAAGCCTGTACAGTGTATCGCACCACAAGCTATACATCTCGGCCTGCTTCCGGCGGCGTGCGAGTTGTTCTTTGAAATGTTTTGCACGATTGACATTCGTTATGTCCTTTCCGTGGTCCGTCGGTAGGGGAGGCAGGGATGATGGTGGTTGCGGTACATCCAGATGACGGTCGCCTCCGTTTTGGAATACTTTAATAATGATATCTAGAATCTGTGGAGGATTAATAATTTATTATTGTATTATAAAATCACATATAGTAAAAATGTTCACATCACATTCCATTATTTTGAAACTGGTATAATTCTTAATGTTTTTTTAATCTTACACTTTTGTTAACGCGCCATGCTATGCTAGCCAGCTGGTTAAGCGAGTCTAAAGCAGGGTAGATACTCTGAAGATTTGCTGAATTTATGCGTTCCCATTGTTGGACGGCCTGGAAAATGTATTAATATCCAAATACCAAATACAATTGAATTCAGATCGGTGCTCTTACTTGATGTGGTAGGCGGATAAGATGGGATTTATTCAGTAAATATCCACCAGTATATGGCGTGGTCCATGGTTGTGGTGGACATAACATCGGCACAAGATTCGAATCAAATGTTAAGATTTTCTGCTGTGAAATGCGTAGAAGTCTAAAGATAGGTTTAATTATTTCATAATTTACTTTTTATTTTTCGCATTAATTTATATCATTCTTTCTTACCTGGCTAACACAGGATGCGGTTTTACTTCCTGCTTTACTAAGCGACCTTGGCTGCGAAATAGCGTATAAAACGCAGGTACCAGGTTTTGCAACTTCGTTTGTGATTGATTTCGCATTATATACTGATCAATTTTCACATCGCGTATTAATATGTTAAAAAGAAATCGTCCGATGCCCATCAACACAGATGAAGGCCATGAAGTTTCATTGATATCCATACTGGGTCCGGCTGCGCGTTGCTCATGCACCAAGCGTTGCCACATTTGACGAGTATTCTCACTGGTCTGCACACCGGTTGAAGCATCCCAATTTTCAGCATATTTCCTGTAAATAATATCAATCTTTTCGGAGATACCGTTTCTTCTCTTCTGGATAATTTGATGTCTGAAACAAAAAAACGATTTAATTTTATTCTTAATTTATACTATACGCTTAAATGAAAGGTACAAACCTTTGCTGTACCTTGTCTCCCAACTCCCTATATAAGGTTCTGACTGAGGGACTGAACGTTTCTGAACCTTCAGCCATTTTATAAATTTCTTTAAGCAATATATCCGTGTACTGATCAGCATCCAACACTTTTAAATAGGTATAATAAGTCATATATCCATTGGGCTTGTAACGTGTTTGTGCCTTAAGTGTGTTCATATCTCGTGTAATTGCAGCCAGAATATTTTTCCGCCATAAAACATCAAGTTCTTTAAGTTTCCTTCGCTGAAAAACAAAATATTTTAATTATTAATAAACTTACATTCAGTTCGCAATTTAAAATTAACAGAAATTCAGTTATTTGTGTTCCCTTGGAATAAATTCAAAATTATTAACCAACACTTACACAAAAATCAGTGTTTGTAAAATCATTGCAATTCTGGATAGAGGCAATGGTTATAGAACCTTCACATTCAATTTTGAACTGCTCAGAGACTAAATTCGTTAGATATTCTGTTGTATAGCCTCGTTTTGAATTCATTATTTCCGTCCCTGGCATATCTTTATCAAGAGCCACCTTTCGTTCGGCTTCGTCAAAGCTTGAGATCGGTTCGTTTAAATGATTTAGCAACTGGTTTGTATAGCCCAAGTTTGGTGGTGTATATACGGGAGAAAAGTCAGGTTGGACACGTTGTATAGCTTCAAGCACTACCTCTCTTTGGTCGCACACAAACTTCGATCGATCCATTATTTGATTTAAAGTAATATCCTATAAGATATTTATAGATGATTTTAAATAGTTAACAAACACAATTTCTAAGTACTCACCAAGTTCTGCGCCTTTCTAATGCAATCTTCGATAATTTTATTGCTCTCTTTGTTTGGATCTAGACGTCCCATACATTCAAAAATGGCAGCAAAACTCTGTTCATTATAATCAATGCCATCGTTTTCGATTAGAGTGCAAATATCTTTAATACGTCCCAAGGAAGCAGTTGCAGCAAAACCATGCAGCAAAATGTTATAAAGTTCAATGTTCAGTAGGGTTTTGCCCGGCAGGGGATTCTTTTGATCACGGTCCCTGTAAGCAAGCAGCGTGGACAGACCGCGAAGAACCAAACCAGTACTAACACAAGCGTTCAAATAAGCAGTCAGGTTGATGCGCAAGGATCGTTGCTTAGCAAGGTGCTCTTGCTCTTCGTTGCAATGAACCCGCGACTTAAATCTGAGGTAATTAGAAAAACAAAATAATTAAAAGACCATACAAACCCAGACACATATAACAAAAGCCTATGATAAATCAGTAAAAATGAAGAAATTATCAAGCTAAATTAAATCCAAACATTATTTAAATTAATAGTGACCTGATTTTCGATTTCGCATTTATTACGTCAGTAGCATCCTTTGCTTTATTGCTAGAAAGATTCGTTTTTGATATAGTAACATTAGATTCCGGGTGGTCGAAAATGTCTGCACCTTCTTCTAACTTTGCTGAAGATGGACTAATAAAAGAATTATTCAATATAGTATTTAATGCAACATATATGTGAATAAAAAAGTAACCTACTTATATTTTTCAAAGGATTCACTTTTCTCGTACTTGATCGTCTCAATTATATCGCGAAAATTTTTAAAACTTTTTAAAATCATTTGTACTTGGTCTGAATTATCAAAAGACACGAGGGTCGTATATCGTTCACCAAGGAAAATAAACGGTTGTTCATCGTATTGTTCTGGAAGCATTGATAAACTCTCCAGCGAATCCGTATTAATGCGCTGGTACTCGATTGGTTGCTTTTTTATTTTAGATGGTTCTTTCAATTCTTTTTCTTGGTCTAACTCAGTCTTGGAGTTTGTAATGAATTCTTGAAGTTTCTTTGCCCTCAAACGCTTTACGGGCGACCTACGTTCATTGGCAGTTTTTTCCGTCACTAAAAATAATAAGAGTTTACTCAGGAGCGGACATTTTCACAAATATAACAATAATTGTGATGCTTACCTTCAGTTAGTTCCAAATAACGTTTCCATGGTTTGTTCTTTCTTTTCTTTTCTTCTAAAAGTTGCTCTGGATTGGTTGTTGTTGATTGATACTTGATCCAAGTGTTTGGAACTAATGTGAACGAACATTATTCGAAATGACTTAATTTTGTGATTTATGTTTCTACCTTGGCTACTGTACTGTAATTGAGAACGAGAAACCGCAATTGCATGTAAACATGGAACTCCATAATGACAACAGCATCGAGCCTTGCAAACATTTGTGGAAGTGATTCCATTCTTTTGGAGCTGAGCACCGCGAAACGCCGATGTAAAGTTTTGCTTAACCGACAGCAAACGATACATTTTTTAACAACTCCAAATGGAACTACAAAATATTATTAAATTTGCACTTGCATAACAAATCTGGACTTCTCGCGTTTTACAAAGGAATTCACGTTCGATTGACATTTGATAAATATACCGAAACACATGGCAAATGACGCATGCAGTTGGCCACAAAACTGGTAAAGGTTCTTTCGCCCATAGAGTGCGTTTTGTACTTCGACGTATACGTTTGTGTCAAAGTATGCAACGGTTTGCTGCGTCCATAAAATACTTTGCTGTCGGATATTATTGTCAGTTTCAGTTTAATGAAGGATACTGCATCAAAGATTATTTTTCCTTAAAACAATTGTTTTGGTCTGACTTTTGTTTATCTAGAGCAGAGTGCCTCGATGAATTGGTCTTCCATATTTGCCAATATATACGGAGTCGAGAAGTACAAAAGTTTCGCAATTTTTGACTTTGACGGATGTGTTGCTTATGGGCGTTTGCTCTTCAGCAAGCATGCTAGTTTTGACAGTTTAGTATCTAGAAAGTCACAATGGTACAAGTGAATAAAACCGACGTATAATTTTTAGACGAGATTGTTGGTAGAATGCAGAAAGTTGTTAAACTTTAAAAAAGATTTTCTTAATAGTTAAGATAAATGAAAGAATTAGTTAATACATCATAAATATTGGTAACTTGGAATTTAAATGGCCTAATTTGTAAAAGACCATTTATAAATAGATGTTAGAACTGTAGCGAGCTCTTGCTTCTCAATCACGGTGTTCATTAATGCCTTGAACACAATTGGACGAACAAAACACTAAACACAAAATCAACTGTCAAATTTACACAGGCTCTTATGGGATTCAAGAAAAAAATGAGTTATATACGAACATTTGTGTTTAGATAAAGAAACGCATGTCCGTGAGATAGCTCTATTTCTATTTTGACAGCTTTTGTGCACAAGCTCTTCTTCTGCTTCTGTATATATTCAAATTGTTTACACAAGAGAATTGACAGATTTTGTTTTTTGTGCGCGAGGCCCAATTGTGTGCGTGTTCTAAGCATAAGATACAGAGCCAAATGTGTTTAGTGTTTTGTGCTTCCAATTGTGTTCTAGGCATAAAACTCTGCCCGTAAATTTCCGGTATTGCAGACATGACGTTGCTGTGTAGAACGAAACCACTTTTTTGCGACGATCGGCGTAATCTTGCTATCATTCTTGTATTTGACAACCTCTTATGAAATGAATCGTTTTTTGTTAAATATTTCTTACATTGGAACAAATTTTCGGTATTGCTGATATAAGGTTAGATTAAAAATGCACAATTAAAAATATCGTTTTATCTGCTATTTTAGTGGAATCCAAAAGACGGTAAACAAACTAGAGGAGTTTTCGACAGATAGGTACACTATACAAGGCTGCATTGAATTAGCGCTACAGAAGCTTAAACCACGGAATGTAATAAAAACTCACCTGTCAAGTCGGTAACTAAGTTATTTTGATACAAATGTCTATTTGAAATACAAATTTGGTTTGAATATACATATTTCCTTGCATGATTATTATTTTGATTCAGCACCGATGCCGGCGTTCATGCTCTACATTCTACTCTGCACGTGGACTTGAACAGGTACAACGGCGAGCCATATGACGTAGAAACCATTACTATGGTGCTTAACCGTGCACTAGACAGAGAAAGACTGCCCATTCGTGTGCTAAGCACACAACTTGTTCCAAACACATTTCACTGCCGTCATGATTGTAAGGCACGTACATATCTCTATCGACTCGCTGTATCAAAGGAAGACCAATCTATAGAAAACTTGGGAAAAAAATATTTCAGCAATTTCATTCCTATAGGTATAGATATATAATATATAATATAATATAATAATATAATATATAATATAATATAGAGGAACTGGATAGGTGTTATTTTATGCAGTAAGAAACAAGTACAAATGTCCATCTATTGGGTCTGGGAAAAAGTTCGTGGCGGTTCTCCTATAGTTGGCTCAATTACAAATTGAGCAACACTGATCACAGCGATGCCACTGAACACTATTGGAAAGGTGACACTTCAATAAACAACGAAATTGGTGCAGTGGTTGGAAAGTTGATTACGTTTGAAAATAGAGAAAAATGAAAAATTGCGCTATATTTTGCAGTATTATTACGACAAAGAGAAAAACGCTGCGCAGGCTTGTGAACAAATATGTGCTGTCTACGGTGAAGATGCTTTATCAAAATCTGCTGCGCGGAAATGTTTCGTTTGCTTTTGTTCTAGTCATTTTAATGTGAAAGATGGGTCACGCTCTAGTCGTCCAATCACAGGAAAACCTGATGAAATTCTTAAAGAAGTCCAGCAAGATAATCATATCAGCAGTGTCGATATTGGTATGGAGCTACGCATTGACCTCTGGCTACCAAAAGAAGCTCGATATATGGGTTCCTCATGAGTTGAGCGAAAAAAACGTGATAAACAGAATTAACATCCGCGATGCGCTGCTGAAACGCAATGAGATCGAGCCTTTTTTGAAATCTGTCATAACCGGTGGTCAACCAGAAACCACATAGGTTCTTCACCGATTTAAATAAATTAATAAGACTATAAGAAAACCAGTTCAATTTTACTAAAAAACGCTTCGAACTTTTTCCCAGACCCAATATTTGCTGTTATTACCTAATGTCCGACGAACTATTTTAGGGACCATAAATTCAACATCGAACGCTTTCGCAATGCGTCTCGTATGTTTCTGGGCCGTCATGATTTTCGCACCTTTATGAACACGAATCCTGGAAGTAGTGCTTCGAATAATAACCCCATGTTCACTGTGAGATGCATCAATGAGATAAATATTTCGCCGAGCAAATCATTGGCTACTGGTGCGAATGCAATTAAAGCAGATCGGCTTTACAATTACTGGGACATCGAAATAACAGCAAAATCGTTTATATACAAGCAGGTAGAATGATCAAATAAGTTTCATATCTACATAAAGCAACATCAACTAAATTCGAATTATAATACTTAGATTCGGCGCATGGTGGGTACACTAATCGCATTGGCTACCGGGCGAATTGACGAGAAATGCATTTATGAAATGCTTACAATTCCTTCGAAGAATTCTTGGCCTTCCACAATTATTCTATCTCCTGCATATGGACTTTACCTACGCAAAGTGCACTATAACGCAAAAGATTTTGAATTCAACAGTTGAATTAATGCTGTAGCATATTTTCATGTCTCAAAAAAGTTATCTTAATCCAACCAACAGTTACATAATGAGCTTCCTTAAACAATTGCAAAAACAACGCTCAAATCTCAAGCAAACATCAACAATACTAACCACTCAAAGCGGCGAAAAATTTCTGGAAAATAAATTAGACTCGAAGAAAAATTTGAGATTAAATGAACGAAGCTATGGCTTCATTGTAGACACAAAGCCCGACAAAATTCCGGCGTGTATTGTGGATAATTTTCTTTATTTGGGTTCACAGGATACGGTGAATTGTGAGACCATAGTCGAGTATCAGTTAACCCACATCTTAAGCATTGGTATAGAAATGCCAATCATCGAGAAAGTCAACTTTTGCAGTTATCGAATAAAAAACAAGTTTATTACGTGTTTGGATTTGCCATCTACAAATCTACGTGGAGGCATTATCGAAGAAGCAACGGAGTTTATTGAAGAGGTTCGTAGAAACGGTGGCCGGGTCCTAGTGCATTGCAATGCAGGAGTTTCTCGCTCAGCAAGTGTAGTCATTGGTTATTTGATGCAACGGAAGGGACTGAGCTTTACGACCGCACACAACCTGGTCAAATCGAGACGTGAATGTATACAACCAAACAGTGGATTCATGCAGCAACTACAAAGCTTAGAGTTGGATAAGGTAACAATTTGAGCATCTGACAAAATTATATAATACTATTTTAAAGACTTCTAATCTTAAAAAATGCCTGTCGATAGTGAACAATTGTTTTCAACGCATTATTCTTAGGATTAGGATTAAATAATTAATTTATGGTGAATGTGAAAGTATGACTAAAATAAAGAGAATTTTAAATTCTCTTACTTTAATAATAAGTAAACTATTATAAGAATTCGATTTATTAAGTGTTTAAAATAAAAAACAATAAATAAATAAAAATAATAAAGAATTATGTCTATTATAACGATATGTGTAAAACAAATCAGTGATAATTATTATTCAATTAAGAATTCAGAGAAAAGAAATACAATACAGATTTATTAGTCGTTAAATATGAAAAGGAAAGACTAGAAATAAAAAAATGAATATTTATGGAGTATAATACACTTCTCTAGAATACATTAAACACAAATCATATCAATGCAATCCGAAAGGAATTACATATATTGTATAACTATAAACTCATTCAAGCCGTGCAGTAATTAAGCCACCTAAAGTTACTATTTGAATGAATAGCTAAAAAAATATAGAAGTTCAATTTTTATTGATGTTAATACTACAGGAAAAAAACTATAGCACTAAAAATAACGACTGAACGCTTTGATGGAAAATAAAATTTACAAGAAACATATGGTAGCTACTAATAGATATTTCACCCTAACGAGCCTAAAACAGAATCTGAAGGACCCATTCGATTTATGAAAAAATAACAGAAACACCAAAGGAGGTAAAAAGAAAAGAAAAGAAACAATACAGATGCTGGCCGTGTATAGAATACTCAGAAGAGAAAAATATACCCTGCCATAGATTTGTATTAAAAACGAACTCACAAAGCAGACTTCGTACAAAAATATTTACCGTCTTCAAATATATTCACGGATAAAAGAAGGATTTTTTGCAGTTATTTCCGCTCTACATTCGAAGGTATTGTAAGACTCGTAATTATTATTTCACTGCGCCTTTTATTAAACTCTTTAAAGTAATGGGAACTAATTTAGCGTACTTTAAAAAGTGCATTTGCATTGCATGTACTTTTAAACAATCTGTCGAAAAATCGAATTTGATTGATGAGCTTAAGTAAACATGTAATGTATATGTATGTATATGTATATGATTGCAAGTGTTTTTTCTACTCAAATTCAATCAAGTGGATTCTCTAACATTTGCACCCTAGGAGTGCGTTTTTCTCCTCCTTCTCCACAAAGTTTGATCGTTATCGCGAAAGAATATCTTTCAATCAAAGTCTTTCAATTGAAGAAGCTGTTGTTCTATACAAGATGCAAGAGTAGAAAACAATTGAGTGAAGGAACTTCACTGATTCAATGATTATTGGTTTCTATTCCTCCAACTTTGCATATGAAATGCGTACATATTCATGCATATGCATTGGACAAGTGCCTGGATGTGTGGGTGTGTGTTTGTGTAGGTGTGTGCTTGTGTGGATGTGTATGCAAAGAAGTACGAGCATCTATGAGTGAAAAATCTCTGGATGAGTTCTTATTGAATTGCCCACAATCTTTGAATTCATTCGGTTGCTAGAATTGGAGCTGCACGATCAACCAGCCAGCCAGTCAGTCAGTCGTGCGATCAGTGTTATTTCTAGCTGGACAGGGTTGTTCGGTATACTTCGATCCGTTCGAAAATACTATCGTCACATTAATAATACATACATATTTATAAAAAGGAGACAAAAAAGAAAACACCGCGTAAACATTAGCATTGGAATAATTCTGAAGATCATTTTGCTTGGTTTTAAGAATTGCTTTGAAACAATATACTATTATTTGTGATCATAACTTACTATATATATTTACTGGATATATATTTACATGTGAACGTTCAACTTATAGTGACTTAAAGCTTGGGTTTAAAATTTAAGGAACAAAAATCAAGGGAACAAAAATCAGAAAAAAGGACATTACTGTAGACAGATGCTCTTTAGATATCCAGGAAATTGTGAGTAATAATTAAGAAGCTCATTATTATTAGTATCATTTATAAAATAAATCATTCATAAATCAATGCAAAAAAATGATTGAAATACTCGTACATAATTAATTTGTATTTACAAGTAATCGAAATTTATGTCCAACTTGTTTATGGATTTCAATACTTAATTTTAAGTTAATTATATACATATTTTCAAAAATAAAAGAGTTTAAATTTGTTTTGAATTTGCTTAAATTTATTTATTTTTAAGTTTTTATTTATATACATATTATTTTATTTATTTTTGTTTTTTAAGCGTTTTTATTTAACGAGGTTTTTTAAATCTTTGATTACGAATATCTGTTTGTTTGTTGTTGTTTTTGGTTTCATTATGTCGCCATGAGACATTTTCAGTTCAGTTTCTTATCTGATTGAAAAAAGAAAACACCAAACAAATCAACGAATTCAATATTATTAAAGTCAGCAAAATCTCAAATCACAATTTATCAACCTCTGACCGACTAGCTTAAAATCGGAGATAAGTTTAAGCAACGATTGTGTGCAAAATCACATCGAAATTAATTTCAAAACAAAGCATTGTGATGAGGTTATTAATTTAAAAAAAGTGATGCTCTGTTCTATTCAAATCGATTTTAGGAAAGGCTTTCATACATGTGCATGCATGTTAAAATTATAAAATACATAAATACATAATATATGAACTGTATTTTGTGAATTTTGAATTAGTTTATCATAATATATGATAGTATATAACTAAAAATTGTCTTTTCTTAAACGAAACTCAAAGCCTTAGAATAATTTCATATAATGTTTGGGTTCTTTTCAAATTTATTATTAAAATTATTCAAATTTCGAAGCTCAGCAAGGTTTTTTAAAGTTGAACAAACCACAGACCAAAAGTGGAAACCAGACACATTTCGTGGGGTGTCCGACTAAAGAAAATCAGGCTAATTGCTAACTAGATCCACATGAATTAGAACACACAACTAAAAGCTATCGTTGACCAGCAGCCTCGCTAGCGGCATGTAGAAATAATTTAACGGAAATCATGCTCAAATCAACAGATTATTGCAGATGTACTCATAAACAATAAAATGCGATCGAAATTTTGCGCATTTGCGTTGAAATGTAGTGGAATATTTTTTAAAAATATGTTCTTCCTGTATAATTACTATAATTATATTCCGAAATTACAAGAACATATCAACATCTATAAATTATAGATTGACAAAAAGGAGTACGCAACGAAATGTTGCATTTGATGATTTCATGTGCCATAGTACAACACACTTCGATTATATAACTACTAATTTCTCTATTCTATACAAGAACTAAACGAAATCTAAAAATTCTAATACAGTACTGATTTTAAAGGGAAACCTATTTTTTAACTACTTACAATTTCTCAGCTCAGCATATGTTTCGATCACTATATTAATGTATTTTATACTGCGATCAATATATAAATACTATATACTATGTACTATACTATATACTGTAATAGTTACGAGTACACTGCACAAAAATACAATATAATTTAGAAATTAAAATTCCGAAAATCTAAAGTACATCTAAAAATTACATGCATATCGTAAATGAAATTTTACAATGAAATAACAATTTTAACATCTACGAGTACTGAAAAATATTCTAATACATATATTTGTTGCATGCAATACTAGAAAGCCCGTTGAAGCCTCATGTGGGCGGTAATTAGAAATAAATAATGATGTATCGTACATTCAAACATATATTCTTCTTGACATAAAGTTTCTATTCACTGACAGCTTCCGATGTGTGCTTGTTTCGTATTTTCTTGCAGATCCTATGAAGTGAATGCACTGAAGAATAAACTATTCATAGAAGAAGAACATAAAGAAGCGTATTTGGTTTGATTCATGATGAGCAAAGCGGGAGGAATTTTATTTTTAAGCTTGATAAGCTTGGTTCTGTTCGACATGGCTCCGGCTGAAGTAAGGTAAGTTTTACAAAAGTAAAAAAAAATAACTAAAAGTTTTAGAAAGGACATTTTGCTTTGATAAAACAGATTCAAGAGTTGCGATAATTTCAGTAATTTTTGTGAGAATTTTGAATGACTGTTCAATGGTCAAAGTCCAATTAAAGTTCAATAAAGTCTGCGGCTTTTAAAAATTTGATTATTATAATTTAATCAAACATGTTTGTTTCAAATGATTTATTATGCTAAATTTTATTTAATGATTTAGTGAACGAGAGCTACGAGTAATTTATGTAGTTCATTCATCCACTCGAATGCTTTTTTGCAACCTGATAAAAGAAGCTTGCATAATAATGAAAGTTTGTTTATTTTTATTTTGTTTATTTTAAGTTGAAGTTTAATTTAGCTTAAATTGTATACAACGAGATATTAAACGTCATAGCTAAGTGTGATATGCTTGTGTCTAATATATTATTTTATAAAATTTAAGATTTATAAAGCTTCTTTCCAATTTCTTGTGTCTGTCTTCCTAAAAACAGACCTCCTGTCTATTTTATTCCTTCTGTTTCTGTTTGCTTTTTTAAAGCTGCCTTCACTTGAGAATAACATTTAAAACAATATAAGTCGAGTAAAAAGCGTGGTTGCGTTGAGTGCAACGACTTCAAAATTTCTTAATCAACGAACCCCCAGAAAGCGTCCAATGCCAAGTTCTTCTGTGTACCACAAAATAGAGATCACAGAGACCACAAGAGGAGACCGCAGAATCCGATACTGGAGTTGCCTTTGATATGTATTGAAGTCGCATATCTAAGATGATGCTTAAATGATGGGGGTTGTGAGCCGTGCGGGTCTCTGACTTCACGCTTCACTCGGATGCAGCTTACTTTGGACTCGTTTATAGTTTCTCTCTCGTTAATACTCGGTATTATTTTTCTATAAATATAACTGAGAATAAATAGTCCTGATATGGAGACAGGGCAGGAGGAGCTCGCAGAGATGATTGTAAGGGGAAGACGCATTTTATTCTTCAACTAAATCTTTGTAAAATCATTTGAGTTCACTCTCCTTTCTTCTTTTTTTACTCATGAGTTAATGCTTTTCTATTCATTTTATTATCAGTTGGCGTGGCACCATTAATTTGTGCGTCGGCGTCGTTGTCATCGCCATCGTCTCCGTCGCCGACATGCATTTTCCAGAAATGATTGTGGCGTTAAGGAAGAGGAAACTTCTTTGATTCAAATGCAGATAGTCAGGGTCAGAAAACCGCTTCGAAGCGGTACGCTAGCTTCATAATTTGTACGCTAGCGATGCGCTCTTGCGATTCCTCCCCCTCCCACCAGCAACAGATGCGTCACCGACAAACCATCATGCGTTTTAAGATCAGCAGCATTTCCAAAAATAAATTAATAGTAACGAGCTGAAATTATGCTTACAGATGGAATCATGAAGTAATTTGAAGACGCCGCCGCTCATTGCGATGGGTTATTTTTGTCCATCTCTCGACATGGAAACTAATGTCGCTGGTTAAAATGTCGCCGTGATGGATCTGTTTTGTGCTGACGACTAATGATGATGATACAAAGTAGTTTATTATGACGTATTGTGTAAGAAAGTGAATCTTCTTATAATGACGATAAGGAACGAAAGCGAGTAAAGAAAGGCACTTGAAATGCATTCACCGACAATTTAAAAATACGCTGGTTTACTCGCAACTATCAAATGTCAAGTAAATGATAAAACTCTGAAAAGGGTTATAAAAAGGGCGCTTAGTATTAATTTCATATTTCGGAGGGATCCGAATGATTGAAATTCTTCTTTCAGTATCCTGCTAGATTCTCTTAAGGGTTTATTTTATGTTTTTAGTTTCTCTGTACTATTAAAAGGAACAATATACCTTTCATACAATATACATACATATCTTTCAAAAATAATTAACGAAGAACATTTAGGAATAAGGTCTGTCAGGAGGTTTTAAAATAGAGAAACTATAATGTAATCTAAGTCGAATGGGATGGAATACTATTTAAAAGGCTTTGCTTTTCAATTTCAATAAATTTCAATTTATTTAATTTTATATCTTAAATCTTTTGTCCAGCCACGAGGACATTCGAGGAACCATACAGTCCCTTATATATTCATACAATCAGTTGGACAATAAATTGGAACGACATGAGCACCGCGAACGAGCTCTGGGCGAGTTGCTAAAAAAAGCGATGCAAACTCTGCAGAAGGGTCAGAAGAATCTCGAACCAATTAACGGTATTTTCGGCCGGTTGGACGAGCGTGTTAGTCAAATAGAAACGATGCTTATTGCGGTAAGTGGCCATGCCAATTGCAGTATATACTCTGATATTTTGCTGATATTTTGGTTTCCCATTTAGCAAGAGGAGAAATACAATATTCAAACTGATAAATTGGGCGAAGCTTTGGAGCATATATTCAAATGGATGCGTGAAAATGATGAGTGCTACAAACGTCCACCACTGCCACCAGGTGGCGCCGCTATACCACCAAAAGGGGAATCAGTACCACCATCTCCTGAGTTTGTGAAGGAACAACAAGCTATTAATAAGGAGGTGCTGGAACAGATCTCAAAGCTATCGCTGAATGTGGACAAACTGCTGGACAGGTCCCAGGATATGATGGAACAGACTCAAGTGGCTGTCAAGAGTGTGCCATCGACGGTCGAAATGCTCACAAAGATCGAGGATAAGCTGGTTAGCTACAGCGTCGCGCCGCCACCCGCTAGTGTGGAACCTATTGATAACTCCGTATTCGAGAACAAAGTCCTTGAGAAATTCAACGAGCTAAGCACTGGCATCAATGAGCTACGGACAACGCCAAAGATCAACGAAGGACTTACATCGGAAGATCGTGAATACATTCAGAGCTTGAATAACGAAACGTTGAATGCCTTGGAGCATGTCAAAATCGATGCATTGAGTGCATCGGATAAGGGTGAGTAACGTCTATGACAGGTGATTCTCAGTTGACTGAAATATTCGATGTTTATGAGAATATCTGTCTTTCGATGAACAGAAATAATTAATTTATTTTGGTTTCTTCCCCCGATTACCAGCCCTCGCCAAGACAATGTCACGTATAAAAGAAGCTGAGAAAAACATCGAGACTAACATCAGCAAAGTTTCCGATAACGTTAGCGACTCTGGTGAGGTTTTGGAGAATTTCTACAATGAACTGAACACCAGCTACAACAAACTAAACGAAGGTCTCGAAGTTCTGAGTAAATTCAACAACATTCTGATGACCAACTCAGAGTATGTGCTGGAGACACAGCGCAAGGTCGAGTTCGGTACCCATCAAATCGTGCAAAAGATTAGCGACTTGTTGGAGAAACAGCGTGATGATGTCACCGCCTTGATGAAGCAGCGCTTCGATGACATCGACGAAAGCATCGTCGCCAATCACATAGAAGCCATGCAGAACTTGAGCTCGCTGATGGAGTCGGAAATAAGTCATGTGTGGCGTCAAATCGAAATCATGGCTAGCGAAATCACCGACAGCAAGGAGCTGCTCAACACGATGCAGGGTAAAACGGAGCTATACGTGAACACCACCTTCGCCACCATGGGCAGCATGGACGACAAGGTGCAACAGATCACGGGCCGTATGATTGACCTCGAAACGAATCTTAACTACTTGTTAGGCCGCTTGTCGGTCATGTCGCAAGAGTTTGCACTCATTAAGACTGGGTTGGGAGAGGCACTCGATCAGATACGCGATACCTTCCATTCCGTGCAGGACAAGTTGGGCGTTAATAGCGCGGGGGGAAAACCAGCTCAGCCTTCAAATCATATTGCGGGCAATGAATACGAGACCGAACTGAAATTATTAAAACGAAATGCCAATTAAAATGGATGAAACGAATGCTGGAATGAGATTGGGAAGCAGTCGTTGTGTATGTGGGGCGTATCTAAAGTTGACGGTATCTCAACGAGGGCGTACTAAGGGTGTGTTTTAATTGTATTTAATAATTATTTTTATTATAAGCTTTTCGTCGTGTTTATGGCATTTTAAATTTAAGCGGACGAACTCTGTACTGTGGAGTTTTCATTTTATGTGCTTTATAAATAAAATATTTTTGCTTACACAGCAGCATGCAATAGATTTAAGTCGTAAAAAGGCACTTCATTATGAAAGAGTGTAAAATTATCGAAATAAAGTGTAGTACATAATTAAAATGAAACGTGTTTATTTTATTTATTCTATGTATAAAAACTTGATAACAAAAATACTAGTCAACAGATTCAAAGGGATTCAGTCTAAAGGACTTCAGAATAAAACTAAATGTCAAGGCTCTCCTTTGATTCCGTAGAATTATTTATATACCATACAGTATATTTGTGAAGAACTTAACTTATTGAAATAGAAGAAAAGATTCTCGCAACTTAATAATTGTAAACATATATATCAAAAAAGTTAACTACCAGGCAATCATAATCGAGAGAGCAGTTGTTGTAGTCAGTAGCAGCAACTGACAAAGTTTTGCAACCTACTCTTTCTCTCCCTGAAAGAAGTCCGTCCAACAATTATTAAATGAGCGTTGAATGCATTCAGGAGAGGATGTGTTTTGACAGCTGCTTATTTTTAAATGGTGTATTTCATAAAAACAGCTAATCTAAAACTACTTTAGTGAAAACAATAATTTAATCAAATTGAAAGAAAACACTAGTTTGATTTTAAAAGATGTATATTTTTCACTTAATTTACATTTGCTACTCGTGCAATTCTTTAAGCTTAATACTAAAATTTACAAATTATATTAGTCTTAAATAAAACACATTCATCTCATAATTATCTTAAAAAATTTTAAACAATTTGCATAATATTGCCCCATGGATATTAAAATATATAAACGCTTTGTATAGATGATTTGCTTAGCCTTCTCAATCGTCTAAACTGATGCAACTATTTGCCCCATCGTTGTTCGCAACGCGAATATTTGTACAGTACTTTGGCAAAAGTTTCGACGTTAAAATATCGACCAGTTTCAATGGTATAGAATTCTGTGAAACGTGTTTGCCAAGGCAGAAGACCGAATGTACACGTATTCCTGTGAAATATCAGGCCCAACTCAGGATCGGGAAGTTTATGCAACTTTTGTGATAATTCACTACTGATACGTTCCATGAGCAGCGTTCGATCTTTTAGTAAATTTTGTATTTCTTGCGTCCGACGTTGTTGGAAGAGCTCCCGACAAACTTCTGCAATTAAGGGACGTCCATCTTTTGCACTAAGCATCACAACCTGTAGCAAACATTAAATAGTACAATTATAAATATCAATCGAAAATGTTTGAATTCATAAGTTTTCTAAAATTTCTTTAAATTTAAACATTAATGTTTACGAATAATTTTCGTTATCAGATAGGAAAGGTTAAGGAACTTTGGAACTGATTTTCGTAACAATATTACAAACGACTGTATGTTTTTATCATGCATACGCGAGCATAATTCAGAGATAAGAACACAACGTGAGAGATAAGATGGTTTTCTGACTAACCTCTATAGATGGCTCCTTATAGACACTTCTGGTACCATTTATGCCGTTACTAAGCGAACCATTTGTGTTCGTTTTGCTTTTCCCATTCACATGTCCGTCTGAACGGGCAAATGACCATCGGAGACGATTTTCCTGCACTTTTGTGCTATAAACAAACTTTGGTGGATAGAGTTGTTTCAGCGTAACACCACAACACCGCGTCTTAACTTCTTCCTCTGCTGCTATTATACTACGTGTGTCATAGAAGCTGACGTAGTCGATGCCCATGTTAAGCGCATAGAATGCAATGCGTGATAGCTGCTCCGCACCAAATACCTCATCCGGTCCAATAATAACATTAAGATGCTGTGGAATTTTTTTCAGTTCTGATTTGCAACGTTCAAGAAAAGCCACATCACGTTTGAATCCAAATTGACCAGCGGTGGTGATTCGATCATATGATTTGAGGTATTTCGCCCGCAATCCCAAGATCAACCAACGTAGCAGTTCGTAGGAACCAGTGAGGAACTGCAGCAGCAACCAGATGACACGATACACGTGATCCAGCATGCTGTATGTTTGTTGGTTGGTTGAGTATGAGTGTATATGTGTGCGGAGCTTGTGATTGCAGTGGAATTGTAAGAACTTTTAATTGTAATCGAATACCAACAACGGAGAAGCAACAAATGTACGTACTTAACCTGCAAAGAAAGTGATAAGAATGACAACTACAGAAAATTATACACCCATGAATGCCTTAAAATAGTTTTCCACTTCTCTAGCCTCCAAACATTGTTCCATTTGCTTTATTTGGTATTTATTTGATAATGAATTAATCAGTTCGTTTACGAAAACATTGGAAATTCACTCGCCGCCCCAAACATCAGCATACCGAAGGAGAGACTGCAAATGTCAAGTGTACAGCTGCGAATATTAAAATTAGTAACGTTCACAATATATAGTTGTCATTCACATCGAAACACACGTGTACGTAGAATATGCATGCAGCATATTGAATTCCAGATGATGTCCAAACATAAGCATTGGGAAATATTACGTCCGTATTATAAATTTTGACGAGCATCGAGTACACTTCAAATGTGTTAAAGGTAAAATTTATTATTATTGCTGTTTTCTGCTTGCGTTGTTATCAAATATTTCAACTTATACTTTTGAAAAACGTTGACTGTTAACTGATTTGCGCTCTTTCGAAATTCAGACTATAAAACTGACGTGGTGAATCGCTCGGCTTTTTCATAGAACACCGAAACCGAACCTATTCACAATAAGTAATTTAACATATTTCATTGTTACCCAAGACATTTTCTATAATTGATATGGAACATCGAAAACAAACAACTATGCAATTGTTGTTTCAAATTCAGCGTTGCAATAACGAAATGCATTTTAATGGTTACATAAGTATTGCCAGCTAAGAATTACGTTTTGGAAATGAAATTAAACATTGTGAACACATTAAAGTAGAATAACTAGAAATATTATAGGAAGATGATATTACAACACTTACAACTAAAAAGGACGGAGAAGTTTGACGTTGTTGAAGTATACAAATGATGAGGTACTATTTTGTAAAATTATAACCATTTAGTGCTCGAAAGACTTAAACAACAAACTCCTTGTAAAGCTCAAGACGTTCGTCGTTGTTCTCGTAGGAGGCTAGGCAACTATTTAGAGAGAGTTGCCGCCGAGACCCTAATTTTTTAAAATTATTATCTCTAAAACTGTTTTTAAATCCTACAGAGTTCATAAAATCGAAATAAAAATAAACTAACCCCTCCTAATAATCCTTGACGAATACAAATGCTCGAGTATTTATAATGACTATTATTTAAAACTTTTTTATATATTTCAGTAATATTTATTTATTTGCAATCACTACGTTTAGCGTGTGACATTTTCTTGAAATAACAAAATATTTTAAATACATACACATAAAGAAGAGTTTTAATTTAGTTAAAGAAAGAAATTCGTACAGGAGCGTTTAATCGTATATACAAAAGTGTTTGCTATTGCGAAATAAATACAATAAATAGAACATAGCTTCTTTCGAAATATAAGATAGTTTTTTTTTTTAAGTAGAAAGCAGTTTTACTTTATAGTATATTTCAGTATATCGAATCAGTTATCGAATTATTAAGTATGTATATTATTCGGACACGTGAATAGAGTAGAAGCGTTAAAAACGTTGTTTTTCTGTTTATCTTTATATCGGTTATTATATGTATGTTGTTGTTTTTTTTCACTTTTATTTTTCTACAAATTTTAACAGATTAAAAATGTTAATATTTGTATGTGTGTTTTTTTGTAACGCTTTTTTCTTTTGTGATTTAATATTTGTGTATGTATTTGATTTGTTCTGTCTGTTCTTAGAACTTTTTCATTTCTATTATAAATACATAGGTATAAATACATAAATACACATATATACTCATGTATATATGAGTATGTACTGAAACGCATACGGAAATTGATAAATTCATATCTTTTGATTGAATATACTACACATATACATATACATAATACCATATATTTGTAGTTATTTTGTACATTTTGATTTCTCATCTTATTATTAATAATAACTAACGATTAGTTTTATGTAAACCGTTGTTAATATTTGTAAAAACTTTCAATGTGTGATTAGAAATTATATGTACATATATTGAAAAACAAGGTAACATATTCAAGGTAAAAAGCGGTCAATAAAAATAAAAACAATCTTCAAGAAACTCATGAATAAAGGAATTAAATATAGTATTTTTAAGAACAAATTATAATTAGTTAAAAAAACAATCAAATTATATAGGAAATGAATGAAACTATGACCACAATCCATAACAGTCTAACTTTTAAAAATAATTATTTAAAGTTTCAGTTCGTTTATTTCATTTATTTATTTAATCCCTTACTTCTTTATTTATTTATTTATTCATTTATTTTATTTTGTTTCCAATATTGAGCACATTTTACATTTTCTTTTATTGAAGTAATGAATAAATTTAATGGAATGCAACTAAGACTCTTGTGGCTGGACTCACTCGCGCTGATTGGTTGCTTCGCGAAATGTAGCGTGGGCCAACTAATCATCGTGAGTGAAGCCGGCGAGTCAGGAGTCTTAGTCTGACATTGCCCATTAGCATGATTATATTGTACGAAAACCTTCATTCACAGTTGCGGACTTTAACGGATTACCATAATAACGAGATCGGTGTGAGAAATCCTAAGTAATGTAATGAAATGTAATACGTAATATGTACTTCTGACAAAAAATAACATAATTAATGAAAAAGTGTTTAAATGAAAGAATTTCAGATAAAAAAACACATTTTCTAGATATTTTAAAAACATAACACTAACTAACTCAGTCTTTTGGAATGGTTTAAAAAATAAAAGTATCCAAATTCAATTAAAATTAAAGTATTTTCTGAATCCATGAATCCATTCTGGTCCAAGAATTGTGGACCCAAATTTAATCAAAGTAATTAAATTAAATCTCAAATTGCTGTCATGAATAAAATACGATTATAATTAATTTAATCGCATTATATATCGTAACATCGTACACATATAATAATATATGATTAATAATTAATGATGAATAAAAATAAAACATGGTTTTCTTTTTCAAATTTTTAATTCGTCAAACTTTATTATATTTTGTTGTTGGATTATTAATTCCACACATTTTTTGTTTCTTGTTTCTTTTGTTTAATAAATACAATGCATTAATTTATAATTTTGCATAGTTTATTATTATTATTAAATTTACATTTTGCACAAATTTTAATGTGTTGCACAAGTTTGTGTTGAATAGATTTTCAATTCGATTTTCTTTCAACTTTAAGTTGCTTGCTTTAAGAGTTGTTGCTTTACATAAATAAATTATTAAATAATTTGTCTTACTTAAAAATTAACAGTGCAAATTTTCCTGTAAGTCTGCTTTAAGTAAGTCTTCAAGTCGTTAAACGAAAGAAGAACACAAGCAAAAAGTAGTCACTTAAAAATAGAGCAACCAAACAAATAAAAGAACAAAAAAAATAATATAAATAATAATTATAATCATAAATAAATAAAATAAGTATTTACAACTTAGAGATTAGAAATAATAATGTTATTAAATTGAAACCAATCATAAAAACTTATCAGTTAAACTAAACTAACAACTTATTAAATATATCAACTTATTTCAGCTACAAACATGTTAAAAATTACAAATAAATGTTTAATTAAATGAGTAATTTTTTTTAATTATAGTAATTATAATTTAATTAACTGGTGGGTTGTTGTTGTTGTTTTTGTGTTTTTTCCGTTTGTGTTTCTGTGTTGTTAATTCATTTAATTGCATTTTTGCTTTCAACAAGGAAAGAAATTTACTAAATTTAAGCCTCGCGCAAATGTCTTAGAATTTGTTATTAAAAATTAAATAACTTAAGTTGATAACTTAAAGTTAAATTGATTTCATTGATTCAATTTACTTATAAATCAAATAATAATAATAATGTTTTTTCTTTCCTTTTGTTTTGTTTGTTTTTAAAGCTTTGGTTTCAACAATTTTTTAAAATTGATAAAAAAGGAAGAAAGGAAAACAATTTATATTTTACAAAAGCATGAAGAAGGGAAGACGGGGGAAGGTGAGGAGGAGAGTGGATGATGCGTGGCAGGTTGGTTAACAAAATTGGATAACAAATTAGTAACAAAACTAGTCGAAAAACAGTCAAATGGTGATGGCGATGAAATTGGCACATTCTGGGTATGGAAAAGAATTAAATTAAAATAGTAAATAAATATGAATGTATAAATAATAATAATAATATACATAATCATGACTTGATAGTGAGTAATAATTAATTTGTTTTTAATGAAATAAACTGAAACAAAGATATTACTATAGTCTAGATGGAAAAGAATTGAAAATTAAAAGAACAAAGGAATCAACGATTTTAAAGATGGGTCTCTTCTGGGTTGTAGGGTATAAAAATCCGACAAAAAATTAAAAAAATTTCGAAAACAGCATTCATAAGAAAAGATTTTAAAAATATAAAAAATCGGAAAAAATCAAACATAAATATAAAAGTTAGTTCACTAAAGAAATAAACTTTTACAAAGTCTCTATTTTAATTTAAATAGTTTATATGTATGTGAGAAACAAATTGGCTTTGTTTCCAGTATTGGGTTTTTTGGATGTTGTTGTTGATATTGTTATTGTTGTTGTGATTTGTTTTATTACTATTGCTATAATAATGATTACGATTTTCTGTATTATTTCACTTAAATACTAGTTTGAATATTATGTTAATTATGTTGTAGTCTGTATTAAATTTCGTTCTTGTAAGTTTGTTTAAAAAGTTGTTTTGTGGTTGTTGTTGTTGTAGTTTCTAAAACTATAAACAGAAAACTCACAGACTTTTTCTATAAATACAAACCTTTTGCATTGTTTGTTTTTTTTGTATGTTTGGATTTTTTGCTTTCGTTCGTTTTGTTTGTTGTTTGTTTTGCTTCTTATAAATTATTGTTTAACAAGATTTTATGAACTTTTAAAGTTTTTTTTTTGTAATTTGTTGTTCAACAAAATGCGGGTAATTTTTTTTAAGGGTGGTGGTATTGGTTTTGTTATTGTTGCTGTTTTGTATTTGTATTTATAAACCTAAATAAGCTACCATTTTTATTATTTGTACGCTTTAGAAAAATAAAAACTAAGATAAAAGAATAAATATAAGCGAAGTGAAGAGAAGAGAGGAGAAGCGAAGCTCCATTACAGATGGCGAAAGTTTTTTAAGAAAACTTTAACTTGTTGTTGTTGTTGTGACAGAGCTCTTGAGATCACAAAACGTTATTAATTCTAATTGTTATTATTTGCAATTAATGAGGAATAATAGAAAATGGAGCCATCACTGCACTTCAGATTCGAAAATCGATCACTTTTCCAATACTTTTCGAATTACAGCAAAATCGTAAGTGCACGTAATCGAACAGCAATCAATCAAGTAATCATTTGATTACTATTCAATTCCAGAAAAAGAGATCTTCAAAAAAGTGATGGTTTATAGCTCTGTGTGTGTGTGTGTGTGTGTGTGTGTGGGTCCTTTGCATGTGTATAAGCAGCGTGTGCAGATAGAGGGAGAAATAAAGAGGGGAAAAGAGAAAAAGAGAGCGAGATCGAGAGAGCGAGCGGGTTAGAAGCTGACTTCTTAATATGCTTCGCTTTTATACTAAACACAATACTTGTGTTGTTTTCGAAGCACGCGTAGTTAAATTGATTCTTGTTTTATTTGTATTCCATGATTCGTTGTTGTTGTTGTTGTTATTGTTGCTGTTGTAGCTGCCATTGCATCGCTTTGCTCTACACGGGCGGCTTTCCTAAGCGGCTGCTCTTCTTCTCTTTCATCCTCCTCATCACGATCAGCATCAGCATCCGGATCAGCATCAGGATCATGATCGATATCTTCTCCGTCTTCTTCCTCTTCCTCTTCGTCCTCCTCCTCCTCCTCGTCGTTGTCGTCCCCATCATCATCATCACCATCAGCTTCTTCTTCAACGATGCCCCTTCCTTCCTCACCTGCTTCTGGTCTCTCTGACGCCATTTTGGCCAATGCTTTTGACGCTGACATTTGCGCCTGTTTCATGGACTCGTCGTCGCTGCTGTTGCTGCTGTCAAACAACCGACCTGCAGTTGCTGCCGAGTCCGGCGACATAGGCGTCGTAGCGGTGGGGGGTTTTACCACCGCACTGGTATGTGGCGCCTCTACAGTGGCTTCGTCTACTTCATCTGAATCCATGTCAGATACGCAGCTGTTGTTTTCGTCATCGAGATCATCATGTTGCTTTTGCTGTTCTTGTTGCCGTTGCTGTTGCTGCTGTTGCTGCTTTTGCTCTACTTTATCATTGATGCTGTCAATATCATGAATAGGCTGCATTGTTTTCTTTGTTTCCGCTTCCGTTTCAGCTTCAATTTCATCCCCCTCCTCCTCCCCACCATCCTCTTCATCTTCGTTGTCGCTATCGCTGGCATTTTGACTTGGCTCTTCCTTAATTGCTGCTTCTTCTCTTCCGATATCCTTTCTGCGCTCTACTTCGCCTTCGTCTCCTTCGCTGTCCGTCTCGTCCATGTTTTGTGTACCTTTCGCCCCTTCATTCCGAACATAGCTAGAGTTGTTGTAGTTGTGCAGTTGTGGTTGTTGGAGTTGTAGCTGTTGTTGCTTGGTCACAAGCACCGACGACGTTTCGATAGCCGCCGTTGGCTCTCGCCGTGTCGACTTTTTCAGGGGCAACCGCACGACTCCCGCATCTCTCACGTCACCGTTTTGATTGGTTGTTGTCAGCATTGCCACTTGCTGTTGTTGCTGTTGCTGTCGGCGATACAGCTGCTCCTGCAGATCACAGATTTGTTTGTCGCGCTTGCGCAGCTCTTCACTCAGCTGCAGATTTTCGAAGCGACACTGCTGATTCTCGTGCAGCAGCTTCTGCAGCAGCTGGAGAATGCGTTCGCGATCTTTGGGCCGTGTATCCTTGAGCGCTTCGACGGCCAGCTCCCACGGAGCCAACATGTTGCTGCTGTCGGGCTCTCCGTTCAGGCTGTCGTCGTCGGTGTCCGTCGACAGCTCGAATTCGCTGCCCATGTGGGCGACTCCGTTCTGCAGCAGCTGCTGCTGCTTGGCCACCACACCGACACTGACACCGTTGCTGCTGAGGTTGAGTCCAGCGGCGGGTCGCGCCTCCACATCCAGGGAATTGGAAGACATGTTGTTGGCAGAGGATTGGGAGGGCAGCTGGTGGTGTTTGTGGTGGTTATGCGATTGCTGCGCCTGGTGATGGTGGTGCTGGTGGTGGTTGTAGAAGCGTTGCTGTTGCTGCTTGTAGTGTTCGTACTCCTGTGGATGCTGCAGCATGTGCTTCTGCTGTGAGTGCTGGTGACTGGTGGGCGGTGGCGTTGGTGAGCGAATGAAATTCGGCTGATTGAGTAGATTCTTGCTGATGCGTATGCGGCTGGGCGTGTCGCCGTTGCTGGCAGTCATTGTTGCCGCCGACCCGGAGCAGTTCGAGTTCGACGGCAGCAGCTTGGCATGTTGGTTGACGGTGGCGATGATTGTTTGTTGGGGTTGACTGAGAAGGTGGAGGTTGCTGTTGGCGGATTGTTGACGGGCGTGTTGCTGGTGATTGTATGGAGCGGGCGGCGGTGGCAGTGGCGATGTTGACGAGCTGATCTCATTGGAGCCGGAGAATTCTTCGGGGCATGGGGAAGGCGGGGATTGCTGTTGTTGTTGTTGGCGCAGCTGTGGTTGGTGTTGTTGCGACAATGGCAGATGTTGCTGCAGGCGATGGTGGTGCGGCGTATGGTTTGGCGGGGGCAAATGGGCCGAAATCGGGCTCTGCTGATGTGGTGATGTCGACGACAACAATAAATGTTCACGTTCAGAGCAGCCGCCTCCCACCGAATGTGTGGACAGAGTGGAGGATGTCGACGACGTGGAGGAGGCGGAGTTTGAGGTATGCAGGGTGTGGCGTCGCTGCTGAAACAATTCAATGTTATTGCTTTTGTGTTGCTGTTGATGCTGCTGCTGCTGCTGATGCTGAAGATACTGTTGTTGTTGCTGCTGTTGGCTCCTGCTGAGCGACAAGGGCGAAGTCAGCGGCATGGTTGTCTCGTCTTCCATTGCGGCGTTGCTGCGCTGTTCTTGCAGCAGCGCTTCGTCATCGGCGGGCGGTGACGAGAGCGGTACCTCGGCGGGAGTGTTGGCACGTTCTTGCTTTATATGCATGAGCTCGGTGATGGTGACTTGTTGCTGATGCTGCTGCAGCTTCTGCTGTTGCAAATCGAGCTCGCGCTCTCGCTGCTCCCTTCCACGCTCACGTTCCAGCGATCGCTCTCGATCCCGAACTCGCACTCGCTCCAGTTCGCGTTCGCGTTGTTGTTCCCTTTCGAGACGTTCGCGCTCACGCAATTCTCTCTCCCTCTCTCGCTCCCGCTCCCGTTCTCGCTCTCGTTCTCGCTCCCGATCTCGCTCCCTATCGCGTTCGCGTTGCTCCTTCTCCCGTTCTTTCGTCAGGATGCTTTTGCGCGGCGCCAAAGCTACGTTCGGCTGGTACGTTCGCTCGAACCGCTCGCGATCCGTGCTGCGAACCACGCGCTCGGGATTCTGCAACACGGGCGGCTCCTGACTCAAGTACGGCAGATTCGGCGCCACAGTATTGTATGGCATCTGCAGAAACGCCTTCGGGGGCGCCCATGGCCGAAAGGCGGACATCTGCCCGATGCGCTGCTGTTGCACGCACTGGGCGTAAAAGAGGGCCTGGTAGCGTTGGTATTCGGACAGCTGATATGTGGACGTTTCATCGAGGTTTTTCACCTTCTTCGATGGAATGTCGAGGAGTTCACGTTGCTGTTTCCCGACGCCGCCGCCACAGTTGGCAGCGACAAGTTGCTGATGGGGAGGTAGGATGGCCGCCTGACCGAGAACTGATCCCAACATGGCATCGTCCAGATACAGTTCAGCCTAGAAGGAAGGAGAGAGAGAGAGAGAGAGTAAATGCAATGAATTCCATGCAATGACAAAGATAATATAAGTGAACGAGAGGGAGAAGTACGATAACAACTTCTTGGACATAATAACGCCTCCGTGTATACAGGAGACTCCTATAATCATGGTCGAGCTCAGATCTACATTCTCTTTTCTACGTTCATTTGTTATGTAGTTTATTTAAAGGAGTTTAAGACATGCTGTGATCTGAAAATCGACTTCGGACAGGAAAAGATTTTAAGAGTTCTTCCCCTGGATGTCTGCATGCGATCCACAATGAAATGTTGTATTTCGACACGTATTATTTCTCTGTGTGCAGATATGCTGTCAATAAAGTGATTCCTTCAAAGTCATAGAAAATTTATGGCAGCCCACAAAAGGAAAAAAAACGGCAGAGGAAATAAGAAAGCACTCAGCGACAGGCTGCGGCTGCGGCTGCAGAAAGCCCCTTGATGCATCCAGCAACTAGCACCCAGCCAGCAACAGACAGCAAACAGCATAAAAGCAACATGCAGATATGCAGAAATAAAATTTTAGCAAAAGAAAGACGACGACTCAAGAAGCGAACGACGTTGACATGCTGCTGCTCAGTGCCGGCCGTCGACAGGAGGCACAGAAAAACAATAATAATAATAATATTATTGGCATGCGCGGTCTCAAGCGATCGCAAGAAGAAGAAGAAGAGGAAGACTGCCGTCAGCCGTCGTCGGCCAACCGGCCGCGTCAAAAACCAGTAGCCGCCGTTGTACGCCATTAATTTTGTGCTCATACAGTAGCTGCTCAATAATTAAAAACCAAATAAATAAGGAGAAAAACCAAACCAGTCGGCTACAAAGTAATCGCCGGGAGGACAGCACCAGTTGGTAGACGGCACAGAGGCGGCGAGGGGCAGGGCGAATGTATGCATGTGTGTGTGTGTGTGTGTGTGTGTGTGTGTGTCGAGTGTGACTGGATCTGAATGCATGCAGCGTGAATGCTAATTGTATTCATAATTCTGAAATCGTCGGCGTTGTTATGGCGCCGAATGATCGCCAGTCAGCAGCGATTCTTTGAAACACAAAACCGCAAGAGAACGAAAAAGAAAGAGGAACTTAAGTCATTTTCGTGTGTGCTTTTCCCCCATTTTATTTATTGTCTCTGTAGAGTGAAATCAGAAAGATCACCTCTCTGTGGCGATGCGTTGGTTAAAAATAAAACTTTTCAATGCGAATGCAGAGTAAGTTAATGAAAAGGCAGCAATTAAGATATCGAGCGTAAAAAATTGCAAGCAATAAAAACTGCATGCAATAAAGACGCAAGATCGTGAACCGGTTGAGGGGGCGAAGGCGGGGAGGGGTGGTTGGATGGCAATTCAATCCTTTGGAAGGGGTGGAGTGTTAGGTGTTTAGGAGAATGATGTTATTTTTCATGGAAGAATTTTCATTATCGTATTTGGTGAGATTCGACAAAGTTGTCAGATAAGAATTTTTTTATGGATCGCAAAAGCAGCAAAAAGAAAACAAGTCTCGGGACTGCTAATTGACTGCATTAGACTGGACTCTGGAGGGGTCCAATAAAAGTTTGATGTTCAATCAATTCTTATTAGAAAAAGAATCAACTTTCTCCGGATATAAAAAAAGATCGGAGTCCCTCCGCTAAGAAAAAGCCGAAAAATGCCGTAAATTCACCAGAAATACCATAAAAGAGGGAATCTATATGGAATAAAAAAAAAATGCAAGTTCAATAGACAGATCTCAATTCAATTCAATTCCCATTCAGTTCCTATTATTTAATATGTACTTTAATTTAAATTTCGATGGCATTTTATCCGATCCGTATAGATTTTTCATTTCTTTCAAAGAACGTTCTATTATATTTTTGGGTTGGTTTTTTCTTCGTGTCTGGCCAACATTTCTTAACATTTCGGATCCTGTTCAGAGTACAGCAAAACTACTTATTAAATGCTATACATACAATACTAAAGAAAATGTTCTGTTATTATATATGTAATATAAAAAAAGGACCGTCTTTTTTACGGATCGTCTGAATGTGAAAGCTTAACGATCGGCGACAGTGAGTCGCTCCGATTGTGGAGTCGTAAGTGTTTCAGGTACCAGTCGACCAACGAACGAACAAACGAAGGAAAGAGCGAGCGACGCGAACAGATGCCGGAAGGGAAGAAAATAACAAGTAAAGAACCGATCTGAAATTTAATACTAATGGTCAAAACTATCAGTTTACTAAGCTTTCCAGTCATCAGCAGTTAGTCAAACTCCGTTCCATTCCACTCAGTTTAAAAGTCGAGAAAGTCTAGAAAATATAAACCGGCAACAAACAAACACAAACGACCCATTAAGAGTCATAATCATAAAAATCAAGAGTCATAAAAATAATACAACACAAACACAAGACGGTGGACGGGAGGCCAAAAACGAGCTGGCTTGCCAATCAAAGATATCTACAAAGTACCCAGATACGCATATATACACACATACACAGATGCACTTTCATGAACACAAACACACATGAACTCTGTTGCGAAGTGTGACAAGGTCTTCCAAGTGTCTTTGGCTCAAAGAAAGGCCAAAACAACTGCCAACCGAGCCCGTTATAAAATGCTGCCAACGCCAGAAGGCAGCGACGTGTGACAAATCACATGGTACACCCGATGCGAACCGACTGAACGAACGACCGATCGACCTCTTGACAACAATACACGATACAGGCAGCAGACAGACAGACAGACAACAGACTCACTTTGTTGCAGACAAGTCACGACGGTTTACGGAAGCGATGACAAAGATCTTGAAAATTAAGAGAAGAAATACTAAAAGTAACCAAGGTAACTAAGGTAACTGAAATTGCCAGTAATGAAAAATGGGCTAAAGTACGTAAAAAGGAGGTTACGGATATGCAGAAGAGTAACAGCGACAATTAGAGAAATTAAAAACGATTTGAGTTTTAGAGATGCAAAATATACAAGTAATTTTTGCAATGTAAGAACATTGCTAATCATTGATCAATCGAGGAAATTGTAGATCAAAATAATAGACAGCATGTCAGCAGATGAGATGTAGAGGTTGTGAGAGAATATGGATATAGAATAGTTTTGATAAATGGATTCTAGGATAGTTGAATATTAATAATATACGAACTGAGAAGGACTAAACTATTTTTAATTTGTTCTTTTATTCTCATTAATAGTTTTATATTGAAAAGTCAGTTCCAGGAACTATTTACTACACTCGACCACTCTATATACTATTTAATGTGGTATATTTTGTATCTTTTCCGTACATAAAACTTTGTTTTCGCCACTCTTCAGGTACAGAGTCAGAGATCGGCCAAGGTCTTTGGGCAACTAAGTTAAGCAAGCATACGAATTTCACCAGAAATTCAAGTCTGCAGATTGTAGAAAAGACGAGACAGTCAAATCGAGTCAACCGGCCAGCGCTAGCCAGCCAGCTTCGGACAAGCTTCGAAAGTAGGTTCCTAAAAATGGCGCGACGGTAAACATTTTAATGCTAACAAATAAAAAACAGAGAAACAAAAAACGATGGGGGAAGAGTAAGAATGGGTACAAACCGTGGCATTATAAAACCGCGGATGATGATGGCTGGCGGCGACACATGGCGAGATCGGACGACGACGACGGTGATGATGATGCTGCTCCTACTGTTGTTGTTGTTGTTGTTGCTGTCTGCAACAGCGACTTGCTTGCGATTTTATGTCTACGACAAGTAATTCACTTGGTTGCTTGTTTGTTTATTTTACAATTAACCGCAATGCAAGGAAATACGTTTACAGCAACCAGAGGAAAAGAAGCTGCACAAAGAAAATCGACTGAAAAAGTATAAGAATAAGAAGGAGTGTTTACCATGCATAGCCAATATTTGCAACAACAACATAACATCAACATGAACAACAACAAGAAGAACCATAACATGTACAACAAAGCAAGATCAGCATGTCGAAAGGCGAGCAAGTCAAGCATCATGCTGCATGCAGCTCAGGGATCGCTCAAGATCCACTTCAGTCCGTTTTCCAGGTTCACATCCAGCCCGCCGCTAGTCGGTGATCGATGGATCACTCGATCCATCTTCTTGAGAGACGTCGATTGATGGTATTGCTTTCGGTGAATTGGTATAAATTGCAATTGATGAGGTTGCGCGCGTATACAATGAATCGTTGTTCAATTTTCGGATTCGAATATCGCTTTTGTATTTATACTCGCATGCATATATTGCTACGTACAGCTTTTTCTTAATATTACTGCAAATATTTAAATTGAATGGTGTCCATTTTGGTGTCCATTTCTCGATCGTGTTGAGATTAGATGCTGAGTAATTAAACGCTTCCACCATCTACGAAGGTGTAAAAGCTGTGATGAAATGCATATGGAGATAATTTAACTCCAAACTCATTCATTGAATATCTCCTTCTGCCATGATTAGAGACTATATAAAGTATTCTTTTCGTCACATCATCTTGGACTGATTAAATAAGATGACGGTAAAAATTTACACTCAATTCAAGATTCGAGCTGTTCTTACATTTCCTAAAAATGTCTCTCGTTACTCTCTACTGTCTGGTAGCGTCATTCGGTTCATTAATATCGGAAAATACATCCTTCCACATTTGGTTGATGGATGTGGAGATGGACAGTTTGACATGTAAAGAGAAAACGAAATAGCGAGCGGGAGAGACAGGTAGGAGAAAAACCGTATCGACAAATTCCAAATTATTTCTCATATCATACGGATTACAGCGAAATCGAAGAAGCTGCCAGGAGTTGGTCATCCAGCAACAATTCAGACAAATATGCAGACAAAAAAGTAACGGACAGACGACTCTATAGACGACCCCCGAGAAGAGGACACACAGCGCATAAACTACAGAATAGAAGCGAATTCATAGCAGCATATTGTGGACATGAGCATAAAGCAAATGAATGCGAATTAATATGAAAAATAAAATCAATTACGAATCAGCGGGCAGAACAAATCTACAGACAGACAACTCGATGCCACATGCTGTCTGTCCATGCAAACCATTAAGTAATGATAACCAATCAGCAATGCAATGATAATAGTTTATGGAAGATTTAGACCGGGCTTGGAGTTCGCAGACAACAGCAGCCGGAGCAACGGACAGCAGCGATGTCTGTCTGTCTGTCTGTTCATGGAAGGAAGGGTTAGCTAAGACGACGACATACGAAATAACCAAATGTTCTTCTATTGCATCCATGCCGTGCTTCTGCTGGTGGCAATTCGTAGCCGTTTGCTGCCCACTTGTGTAAATGGGTAACCAGCCGCAAAAACATGCTCAACAATTGCTGTTGGGCTGCCGATCGTAACTGCCAGACGGGGCCACTGGTAGTGGCCATTAGTTTGTTGAATGTGCGGCATAAATTTAGGTTTTACTGCTGATCAGTGACGATCATGGCGGCGACGAACAAGCATACTCATCATCGCATGCGATCGGAACAACGCTGAGCTGGTTGGCTGGCTGGATGGCTTGGCTGGTCGTCTGTCTGCCTGTCATGTTGTGTATGTTGTCGTTGTCGCTGTCATTGCAATCGCTGCAGACACGGTACCGAGTTGCCAACACATTCAAGTCGTCACCGTCGTCATTATCAGCATTGATGATAGCCACATTATCATTATCATTATCAGGGTCATCATTTTCGGTTATGGTCAGTCAGCGAGCCAGCTTCGGTGGAAAATTATTGTGTGGATTCGCTGGATCATGCATGCCGACAACGGCAGCAAATGACGACTGCAGTCGAGTAAAACGACTTACTACTACAAGGAAAAACGTTCAGCTGCTGGAAAGAAAGAGTGGACGACGTACCCAAACCATGGTCAACCACGGTCAGTGGAACAATCGGTGCTTAAGCTTTGCTAAATTATTGCCATGGAGGATAAAAAAAGGCACGCACACACGCACAGATACTCTGTGTATTTATATTAATGTAATATTAAATCAATATGGCTCGATTTGGTCATAAAAAGGAGAAAAAAGAAAAAAATTCAAACATGTTGCTTGGTTCAAAGGTCAAAGAGCAGTTAAATTTCTAACCAGAAGAAAAAATAGGTTTCACAAAATATAGATGCACAAAGGTATTTCTGAAAAAGTATACTTTTGGGAGGAAGTTAACCACGCCCTTTTTCCTATAACTCCTATGGAGTATGGGCAGTATTTCCTACATATATTATTCCTATTGAATTAAATCCTCCTCCCCCTCATCCTCCTCGTCATTCTGACGTTTAACGTTACATCTCATAAAATTTTAGGATTATCGTCGAAAATATATAGTCGCTATTATTGTCATTGTCGTCATCGTCGTCGTTGTTGTCGTCGTTGTCGTCTTTATAGCATGGAGAAAAGTTTTCATTGCAACTCTCTTCAATTGCAGTTCCTTCATTTGGTCATTTGATCTGCTCAATAAATTTGAGGAACAGACCAAAAGCTTTGAGAACGATGTCGGACAACAGAGGTAACAACAATAAAACAATTTAAATAAATTTTACACCGATTTTGGCGTGCATTTTATACACGCACTTTGAGTTCAAATAAGGATCCATTTTCGTTGCGGAATTAGTAGTGTAATGTTTGACGATCGGTTGTGTTTTAGGGAATCTTTCGAAAATTATGGCTTCACTAAATCTGAAGCAGTTTGAATAATAACCACACCACGGTTTGAATAATAATCCACAGAAGACAGATTTGAGGCTATATTATGTAATCTTTACAGATTTTTTTAACATGCTCTGAACTAAGAACTACAATGACGATATCGAATGTCTTTAGTATGTTGTTGTCAGTTGGCTTGAGCTTGTTATATGTTGGATTAGGTTGAGAAGGCGTGTGTTGACTTGAAAGCCATCACATTCTCGCAGGAGACACCCAGGTGGGCCATTGTGATTACCTTCATAAGGGGGTTGGGGAAGATGAAGAACCCAGCGTGAAAGTTATCTAAACTGTCAAAATCTTTTATATAAGTTAAGAAAAATCGAATTTGTAGAATGAGAAACACATTTTTAGTAACATGTCCAAAAGTGCAAAGTTCGAAATGATTTCTTTGTTCGAAACGACAATTTTAAGTGCGTATTTAAAGAAGGTTTCTTAGAAACAATCGTTCGATTAGGAAACACGAGTTCATTCGAGCTCATCAGTTTGACATCTATTCGTTCCTCTTGTACTGTCAAAATATGAGATACTGATACTATCAAATTGTGAAAAACAGTATATTTGAGTATATTTATAGATTTATATATGTATGTATTTATATTTACTATAGTAACGATATGTGAACGATATTCTACAGAATAACTCAAAAAAAATCATTGTACAGATACGCAGTGAATATCAAAGTAAGGAGAATAAAGAACTTAAATCAACTACACCCGGGAAGCTCCGTGACGCCAGAAAAAGCAACCATGGGGCAGAATTTTTAGCTGTTGCAAGCAGAGGAGTTGCCAGCACGTTGCACGATGTCGGTTTGCGTTGACTGTTTGTCTGGTTGTCTGTCAGATTTGGAAAACATCATAATACATTTAGAAAACTATACGTACATATATATATAAGATTGTGTGTGTGTGTGTAAGCAAGTAGTGGGTGTGTGCGTTTGAATGGAGAAGAAACCTCTTGAATTTTGATAGAAAACTTATTCGAAGGCGTTGATTTAGTTGTGTAAAAGAACAAATTTACATGGAAAAAATTACTTTGATTGACTGACAGTGGATGTGAAATGTTTTACAAAAAGAAAATAGAAAAGAAAAGAAAAATGTGCAAAAATATTTATTTATTAAATGCACGAAATAAGAAAAAAAGAATTCAAGTGAAAATCAAACGAAGTACGATCTGGTAAAAAAATATTGAATTAAAAGAAATAAATAAAAAAATAAATAAATAAACAAAATAAATAAATAGCCACGATAACACCAATAGCAGCAGTAAGAACGCCAAGAACAACAACAATTGTCTATGCTGCAACACAGCAATAGGAAAAAATGTCATAAATCATGTCCGTGGCGAAGCGTTAAAAATGAATGTTGCTAGCTACTGTTTGCAGCATTCTTCGAGTCATTCAACAGAGCAACATGATGATTTTTCATTTAGTCTTCGCCCAACAGCAAACGGATGACGTCAATTTAAATGCCCAACATATGTGTGTAAACACATACATACATACACATACATACATACACATACATACATACATATATAGACATATGAATATGCAACAAAATAAATTGATACGGCCCACTGTTAATTAATGACGATAGCGGTTGAACCAGTGCAAGTAGTTTTGTTGTTGTTGTTGTTTGTTTGTTTTTTTTTTGTGGTAACACATCAAGAAGTGTTGAAAAAGTTAATAATTGCTGCTGTCTTTTTTTTTTATTCCTCGTAGGTTTCTTTCTTTTTTCTTTTAATTTATTTGGCTAATTAACACCTTCAGCGTTAATGTTGATGTTAATTAGTTGCTGTTGATGTTGGCGGTGGTAGTGTAGTTGTTGTTGTTTTTGTGGTTGTTGTTATTGTTAGACGACACTTGTTGTCGTCTACAATTCTTGTTTACAAAGTTGTGAACCAAGTACAATATATTGAACATAAATTAAAGTCAGCTGTTCAGTGATTAGAACAACGAATAACACTGTTAAATAAGGTTCAATAACTTCAATTCATATTTTAAAGCATATGTTAATGTATTTTCTATCAACGATTCATGTCATAGTTGTCAATAATCTTTATGACCTGTTATACTCTCAAGATTTAGTGCCCGAGACTCAAAACCTTTCTAATACTTCGTTTAGACCGACCTAAAGTGACAATTTTGGATGATTTTTTAAGATGATATAATTTGGATATACTATATAACAACAACGATTCTTCATCGAATGCGGTATTTTGTTTTTCCTTTAACTCTGGGCAATGTTTTGTCCCAGAATCTATGAAATTTCTATGCATCTACTTTAAAGTTCCAACACCATCCAAACTCTTATTTTTTCTCCATGCAAATTAAAAGAGCTTACATTTTTTAACACTTCTTATTCTTTATATCTGGTGGTGAATAGCTAGTAGATGCTGACTAGTATTATTTCAGTCGAATCCCAAGAGTTGCCCTCCTCATGAATGCTGATCATTATCATGACTTCGTCATTATATTGCTGCAACACAAACATTTGGCATTTTAATCACTTGAGTTGTGGAATGAAAAGGAGTAGAAAAGGTACGAGAGACATACAGTGGCTAAGTGAGAAAAATAGGGAGAGAGTGAGAGAGAGAGAGAGAGAGAGAAAAAAAGAGAGGGATAGGGTGAGAGAGAGGAAAAGGAGCAAAGGGAAGAAGTAGTAGTGAAGTGGTCGAAAAATCAGAAGAAAAAACAAAAATTTTATATTTTTTACTAATGAGTAAAAAAGAAAGAGTTTGGAGTGCAAAAAATATGAATTCTTAGATGAGGAGATGACTGAGGGACTGAAGGCATAACGTATAATTTTGGTCTGAATTATTTGAGAGCATGGACTGTTGTCATCAACTGCAGAACTTGATGTGCGCGACGTAGTCTGGTGCAGTGTTTTATTTGCGTTATTTTGGGTGGTTTATTTTCTCTATCGTTTCGGGTTTTGAGGTTGAGGTACGGATCCGAAACTGAAGCAGGTTCGTTAACACGAGATAGCAGAAGCATCATCAGGAGCACGAGCAGGAGCAGGATAATGAAAATATTGCACAGTGAAACAATTTAGAGAGTCAACGCAGAAAGGAGAAGATTAGACAGAAAAACCTTTATCAATGGTTCATCTTTTTCGAAATGGTGAGAAAAAAAGAATCTATTACAATTACTGAACTTTTTTGTGGGAATGCTTTTCAAACATTTTTTCTTAAAATATGCAAACTTAGTGACTCTGCATCCATCAACCAACCAACCACTTTCCATGCCAGATATCCGAAGCCTCGTTCATATGCGAACAAAGGTAAAGCGTCAGAAGCAGCACCAGCGCTCTCTGTAATGAAATTTAATTAGACATCTCTGTGAAAAAAGAAAATCTGTGAAAAATTCGTATAACAGGATATCCGGCAGGATTGTTGGATTGTATACAACAAAAAAAACATAAACCGCTGCAATGAAGAAGACGATAAGAAAAAGAAGCGGATGAGCCGGGGACGGGGTGGGAGGGGATGGTGAATGCGGTAACAAAAAATAAACTCTTTAAAAATACTGCAATGCTCCCAGTGGATCCATTTTACGAGAAACCATAACAGCCGAAGTAACGTCAGGCAGCAACTTTCAAGGGTAACCAAAGCAGTGAAAATTAATTGCATTGCATACTTCTTGGCTTTCAAGCGCGAGGTTTGCGCAGGATAAAAAAAAAATAAGGAGAAAAACTACAAAAAATACATACTAAGGAAAGATGTAAAAATGGATGGTTTATTTTCAAGTTGCTCTGGCATCGGCATCAGTTAAAGCAACAACAAAAATTCCAGCAGCAGCATCAACATCGGCATCACCAGCAGCGGCAACATCGAGTATTGTTCTTATTAATGAATTAAACTTCACTTGACTTTCGGTTCGTTGGCTCTCAGCAGCAGGGAGTTCAGCTTGCCTCACATTCTCCTCCTTATTCGCTGTACGGTGCTCTTTCATTACTCACTCACTCTATACTTCAACCAAACCCCTGTGGTTGATGTACGTACTAAAGCGATGCCAAGTGGATTGTACGGTGCGGATGCCTTCTGCTGTTTCATGGGTGGTGGTTGTTGTTGCTGCTGCTGGGGAGCTTACAACAAGTTCAATGACATCCTAAAATGTACTCAAAAACAATGGCGCATGGAAATGGACGCAAGGACGGACCGTCGCCTCGATGGAGGAACGAACGGACGGATAGACGAACGAATGAACAGTGGAACGGTTGAATGCTGGAGAATAAGCAGTTGAAGAACCTCTGGAAAGTTAGGATGTCCTGATGGTAACGGTGACGCTGAGTGATGAGGAATGGAATGGCGAAGGGAGAGTAAAGGAGGTTACAATGCGATTAATCACGTCAAATTAAGCACGTAACCATGTGTAGGAAAGCTTGCTCCAGTTGGGGAAAAAGTGTGCATTGTTTTGAGAACCAAGAGTGGCAGGTGCTAAAATATGGGTGGGTATTAATTTAGGTTCACTTTAATCGCACACTCTTTAAACTGAATCGAATGAATCTTTAAACTGTTGTATTGATGGAGTCATTTTAGTGTAGAATGTTTCATGTGCAAATTTACATTTTAATAGAACTGGAGGAGTCAATAGGAAGGAAGGAAGTGTCCAAATGGGTGTCAGTTTCACTTAATAATACTCGTAGCATATTAAATATAAGAGAAGAGGAGTTTAAGTATAGAAGTCAAGATTTACAGCAGTGAAGAAATGTTTATTGTAATTTTTTTAAGGTAATTCATGATCCAAACCGAGAATATAACAATTTTTACAATAATAAGAGAAACAGAGAGCAAATGTTAATCCCAAACAGAAACCAAAAACGCTACTAGTTTAATTAGTTATTAAATAACTATTCCATTTTCCAATCAAATAGTGAAGGATGGAGAACGCAGCATTATTTTTAATTACACGCTCACTTTAACTTGTCTAAATATTTTCCAAAAACGACTGTTATTCTTTCAACCGTTTACTCGATGAGATGATTTTGTGACTTCGGACAGTAACTCAAAACGTAGGCGATCAATTATAGTGGCTCCATAAACGTAATAATTAAAGTTAATACATTTAAAGGCAATAAAAGGAAACACGTCCACGAAAGCAGCAAAGGCAGACCCGGCAGTAGCAGCACAGGGGCGGCTGCAAAAGCAGCAACTTGAGCGGTTATTAATTATATTAATAATTTTAACTGAAATAACTTAAAACAAAAAAAAAACAACAAGGCAAGACTGGAGAGCTCTCTTCCTTAAAAGAACGAAGCACTGAGTTAGCCAGCTAGCTGCAAGTAAAGATTTATTACCACGAAATATCTAATTAGTATTAATTCATCTTGTGCTGCATTGCTACGAACGTATGCAGTTGCAGTTGGTTGGTACGCATGCAGCAGCATCGCCGAGTGCAGTAGCAATGGCAACAGCAACGGTTGCTACTTGAATCATTGCTGCTGCTGAGTGACGCGCGTGCGACGCCGCCCAGAGGCGATACCAGCAACAGCAGCAAACCGAAAAAATAAAATTGAACGCCATTTAAGCAGGCAAGCGTAGCTTTCAGAGCACCAGAACACAACCACCATCGGAGTCGTGCTCGTGTCCAGCTCCAGAGAGGGCGCCAGAGCAAGTAACTGATTGCTGACGGGGTGCGGCACTTCAAGCAGGTATTAAAGACAGGCAGGTAGGGGAATGAAGGGGTTATAGAAGAAGTGGAAGTCGAAGTGGAATTAATAGTAGCAGCATCAGCAGACTCTCCTTCTTCTTCTTCTTGGGATTAATATAGGCTGGTGTGCCATTTAGTATGATTTGTTTTCCAAGAATTAACACTCTGTGGCGTATAGCAGTAAAAAGCTTTGCTACTTTAGACAGTAGCAAACCAGTTGTAACAAAATAGTGTATAAATAAAAATCCTACCTGAAATATAAGTTTATAGGATGAAATATTGATGTAGTGTATTAAAAGAGTCCAGAGTCAGTTAAGGGGATAACATTTTCCGCAGTGCTAGTTTTAGAATTATTCAGAAATCAATCGCGATGCGATGCTTTTAATGGAAATAAAAGTTGCGGTTAAACGGACCACATAATGCGTGGGTGGTGTGCGACCTAGTGACTGGTACGGCTATCGGCATCGTTCCGAATACCGAGAATACCGGCTATCGTACCGCATCGATGTGCGATCGGCCTAAAAGTAAAGTTTTATAAAAAAAAGAGAATTTAGAAGTGAGAGATAGAAACACTAGTATATACTATACTTTACTATCTGCTACTACTATCTGCTATTTTGTTCTGCTCGTGGTCTTTTTTTAGAAGAAGTAATATTTCACAGACTTCTGTCAATGTTTTCATATTTTTCTGCTTCTTCTTTGTCATCTCCCTCTTCTTGTCACGTTTATCATCTTCCAGTATGAAAATATCGCATGTTGGTTATATTGAAAGCAGACTTTTTTTTTCTTCTTTCGTTCGTGTTGCTGTAAAGCTCTGAGGTTTGGTTTTTTGATTCTGTACACTCCCAACTTATGAGCATGGATGGTCTGGTCTGATCTGGTCTACAATTATTGCAGTTCATCTTCTCCTCAGCTGTTCTGAGTGTTCTGACTACACTCGGCCACGAAGCAGCCAGGCAGCAACCAGCTCAATCCGTTGTAACCATAAATCATCAGTTTCACCAGAGAGCGGTTGGTAAGAAGCAGCAACGACATCGAGAGGTGGCAAAACGAAAGCAACCGGAGCGGATGACCGAACGAACAACTGGCGAACGAACGCATTTGTTATTTGAAAACGAAATAATTACAAAATATCCATTATTTATATCCAAATGATTTTGTACTGTTTTTTAAAGAGAGAGAAAGAGGATAAAAAACCAAAAACAAATGAGAAAAAATGCCTCAGGGCTTTGAATACCTGCGGAGACTGGCGGTGATGGTGACGGCGATGGTGATGGTGATGACGATAGTGCATGCAAACATGCTGTTCTCGTCAGAAGAGAGTAGGCTTTCAGTGGCAGGTAGAGACGAGAGAGAGAGAGAGAGAATCCGAGTTAGGAATATCGGGAAACGCTATGCTAACTAAATGTATAGATACAAGGAAGCGTTTTAAATTACAGACCCCGAAAATACCGACTATAGCAACAACAACAGCAGCAACAATATTAATAACAGACAAGTGAGAAATAAAACTAGGTACTGCGAGGAATTGCAGCGTGAATATTTTACGGAAAGTTGTCAAGAGGCGTGGCAAGCGATATGTACAAGTAGGTAGGTTGGTAGGTCCACCTGCCAGAGATGGGAAAAACGCGGGTAGGAGTGTACCTCCAAAATGCGTACGGAACGAAAGAGAGAGAGAGACGGAAAGATATGTGAGCAAAGTATTTATATTTCGCGGTAGTTGTTGAAAGCGTCTGGCAGCCGCGACGCACTGTAATCCACTGCGGTAGCATTTAGCCACCGGCATCTGCATCTGCATCAGCATCGACACCGGCACCGGCAGCAGTTAATTAATTTTAATGGAATTAAATATTTATTCATACAAATGTTAATTATTGCTTAAGCTTAATTAAAAATGAAATCAGTAGGAAGGAAAATGATGCAATCATGTTGTATAAATCATATCCTCCTTTAAATAATATATATTTTCTGAGAAGATTGCCTTCGCTTTGTTTAGACTCTTTGCTTTGCTTAGATTTGACTTGAAATTACTCAATACTGACGAACGAAGAACTCTATTAAATAAGTGTTGAGTTTATGTAAAAATCTATCTAATTAACTTTTTAGTCTTGTGCCAATTAGGAAATATTTTCACTCTTTGAATAAATGTTCAACATTTAGCTTTTAGTTAAACCAAGATTTCTCTACACTGAGTATGAGTACAAATAAGGCAAAATAGTTGGCAGTTGTCGGTGGCTTAGTATTAACAATAATGTAAGCAAACAAGCATATTAGTTACCAGCTTTGATGTTGACCAAGCGGAAGCTAGAAGTCACAAAATCAAAGGCGGTTGCCGCCTGCAGAGTAGAGAGCTAAGCGAAATGGAGAGAGACTGATGGCGAGAGAGAGGGAAGAGCAGGTTTTGAACTTTTAGTTGTTCCGACAAACTCAACACTGAAATATAAAGTTTTACAGTTGAATTGTAAATTTTCATTACAACAATTGTATATCAAGTCGAACATCAAAGCGGTTGCAACAACTACTCGAAGCATTGCAGCTGCTGCAAGTAGCAAGGAGCACAAAGAATATCGGAGGGTTACTACGATGAGGAGCAACGACCTGCTACTGCAGGTTGGACGGTACCCGTTTGATTTTTTAAGAAAAGTAGTAGTGAAATATGAGTACGTATTCAATTAGTTAGTTGACGGTTAAGGGAGGGATAGGGTGAGGGGGATGGAGGGGTGGCTAGTTACTTTGAAGAAATACTTCTCGCAATACAACATCTACGATGGGTCGATCTAGGAAATAAAAAAGATGATGAACAATGATATTGTATTTGCAGGTAAACTGAGCCTTTGTTTTTACAAATACAATTAAAAAAGAAAAAACAAAAGCGAGTAGTTTCTAGGAGGGGATAAATTCCTTTAATTCAAGTCGACACGGTAAACTTTACCAACTCTTTTTTAAAACGAGTCTTGGAAACTTCTTGCATCTGATATTTTTGTTGTACATATGTACATATATCCCATGATAATTTTAGGATATGTCATATTATGTCCTATGTTCGGTTTGGTTCGAGATGCTATTTGGAGTTAAAAATTATGGGTGTGTTGGCAGAAATAATATAATTGGTGTGTGAATAGAAACATAACCATACTCGTGTATAACTCTTTAAATATATGATTGCTCAGAGGTTATAATAAGTCATAGAAAACGATTAAAATACGAGAAGAGATATCATAGACGCGTTTAGATCTGTAGCTCATATCTAGAACTATGCATCGGATCAATAAAACTCTTGGGCCAACTTTATTGTAAAATAGATACTGTAAGTCACTGTGACCTCCTATAATATTGACTCTCCGATATTGTCGATGAGGCGATGATGGTTTATCTACTGTTTATCTTGAAGCTGGGATGCATGAATGATCAAGTTGTTTTATATTTATTTAATTATTTCATTCATTTGGATAAATAGATGAATGAATGGTGGGCTGAATCTTGAGTGGATAGACTGGCTGGATGACTGGTTGCTTGGAATGAATGTGAGCACTCATCATCATTCATAAAATAGTACGTATGCGAGTAAATGTTGCAGAACGGAAACAGCAACGAAAGTAAAACAAAGAAAAATTTTGCAATAACAATAGTAATCTAAATAAAATGCGATTCTGCAATGAATGCAAATATATTTCAGAGCATAAACATCAACATAAATTTACTTATAGTTTATTGGCTGGCTATTGTTTTCAGTGACCACCAACGCGATGATGATGATTATTGGAAACGAAGAACAACAAAAACAGAAATAGCATAAGCGCAAAATCATTTACGCAAAAAAAAAACCGGTGTAAACAAAACCAAAGGAAAACAAAAGAAACGGAGGCAAAACAAAAACAAAAACCATAAAGTAGTCAGTCAAACGTCGTTAAGTGGCAAGGATAGAAGAATAATCATAAATATATGTATGTGGAAATATACATAGATACATACATATATCTATAATATGTACTATGAGGGTAATGCTTCACTGTAGAATCTTCCTCTATTCTCATAAGAGTTACGATGGGAAGGGAGTGATTCTAATGATGAGCTACAATGGAAGAAAAACCACACAATTTGGATTTTTTCAATGCATATCTATATACTCCAATACATATTAACACATACCTATTATATAAAACGTATTATTTATGATATTAAACGAAATAAAGCGAGATTTCAATTTAAAGTTAGTTTAAACGAGAAACGAAAAAGCTATCAATGGAAAATTTTATATAATTCAACTAAAATTAGTTGAAGATTCATAGGTCACTTCTTTAATCTTCTCTTTAATTCTGAATACTTAGTATGAGTACTCCTAAATGAAGTGGGAAGCTGAGAACTACGAGTACAAAAGTATTTCAGGTGCGTCAGAGATTAGAAGAGCATCATGTGTGCTTCTAAGATACTCGTCAGGATAAAAGTAAGTAAATAAATAATATTCTTCTCATGTGAGTAAGGAAAATAAGAGGAGTTGCAAAGAAAATTGGAAGGAGTACACAATACGTTCAGCTTTCGTGTGTGTTGAGCGAAGAGTAGTTGTTGAGTTGAGTTCATTGACCTGCCTCATCGTAGTCAATGGCGACCAAGGACTCTACTGCTTTCGGAGTTCCCTTAATTCCTCACTCTACTCAAAAATTGGTATGTTGACAGATGTGCATATTCATTTATTTATTTATTTATTTATATATTTATTACTCAAGCAACTAATTAATTTCATACATTATATAGTTAATTATTTTCTCGTCAAATTCTGGTGAGAAAATAATGTTTATAATAATAATAGTAGTAATATTATTATTATTATTAATAATATAAATAGTAATAATAAAAATCGTAATGAAAATAATAATGATAATAACAGTTATAATATTGTATTATTTACTCGTTACCTTAATGATGTGTGTAAAGCAGGAACTAATCTACTATACTCGCAATTTGAGTTCGAATTAAAGCGGTATACGTTTACATACGAAAATACATTAAAAACTAGCATCGTTGCATAGAGAGGAATGAGGATAGAGAACACATCCACTACTATTGGCTTGAAAGGTAGGGTTTGTGGTTTCCGATACGAGTAGAGAGGAAGCAGGAAGGAGGACTCGACGGCGAAATACTATATTAAAATAGCTTAAACCAAATAATAAGGAAACAAAAACAAAAACGTATAAAAACATAATAAAAATATAAATAAAAGGTAATCAAGAATAAAAGAAATAATAAAAAGAGCAACAAATATTTACAAAATAATCAGCGAGCAAAAAATAGGGAACACACACAATTTAAGGAATGGATGGTTGTGCAACACTGCGGCAGGGTGAAGCAATAACAGACTCCTCGTCTGTTCAGCTGTTTGACTGCTCGCATGTTCGTTTGTCTGTTCGTACGTTCGTTCCTCCTTTCATTCGTTTGCTAGTTCGTTCGTTCGCTCGTTTGTTCGTTCGTTTGTTTATTTTTTCGTTCGTTTGCTAGTTCGTTCGTTCCTTCCTTCGTTCGCTCGTTTGTTTCTTGCTTCGTTCATTTGTCGTGCGCAACGATTTCGGCGTCGTTAGCGGCACATGACGTTTACGTTGGAAACACATGACTAAGAAAAGAGACGAGGATTGGAGTCATTGGTGCTGAGATGAAAGAGCGATGACCTTCCCAGTGGAGTGAGTGGAGCAGGACGGTTGGACGGATGAATGGATGGTTGGATGGATGGATAAATGGATGGATTGTATGAATGGGTGTACCTTTCAGGAGAGTGTGTGTGTGTGTGTGTTGGAGTGCGCAAAAATTGTTTACCTTGCCCTCAGAGCGATCTGTGAGCGCCTGTTGTTGTTGTTGTTGGGTTGGTTTACCGAATTTCGTTGTTGTTGTTGTTCTGCTTTTACGCGGTGCTCGTGTATTATTTACGCTGTTTAAGTGCGGCATAAGAATTTAAGGTTATGTAATTAAATGACGCATCAGATGTGTTTTTTCGATGCGACGCCGAATGATGAAGCGCATTGAGATAAAATGTGCAAAATCAACATAGAATAAAACCCATTGCAGTAAAAAAAAGATTGAAAGAGGAGAAAGAAAAGAAAAATAATCATCATCATCACCTTTCTTCAATGAGGGACACGTAAGAAGTTGGCATTAATATAACGGTATAGACGAAGCATTTGAAAGAGAAAGAGCGCGAGAGAGAGTGAGATAAATTAAAATGTAATCATTAAAATAATTTTGATAATAAATCATAATCATTTGTAATCAATTATTTGAGAAACTTGCGACGAAAACTTTAAAGAATTACTGTAAACACAATCAAAGTCAAGAAATACTTTTCGGACGTCCATATGTAACTCCGAAGGTTGCTGTTTCGTTGTGAAACTAGAAAGAGATGAACATACTTCTGTATGGAGAAACAAAAGCCACACAACCCGCCAACACGTTTTTCCTCCTGTCGATGGGCGCACACAATCTCAGTCCGTCTTCAAGTTCGTCTCCTTTTGAACAACCTTAAAACTAGCGAAGGCAAACGATGTAAACCAGCCTGATGGTTGGTAGTGAACCTTGTTTGCCTTGCAGGGGGGACGTCTTAAAAAAAAACAAGAAGAACAACAACAACAGAACCCGGCAAAACATGGCGTCTTTATGGCAACACAGAAAAGGAGCACAACTAAAAGATAAACTGGTTGGCTGACTGGCTGGAAGATGTTGCAGAGGGGATGGGGGGGGGGGGAGTCGGGAGCCCCAACTGAAAGCGGAGGCTCCAAGTAACATTACAAAACAACAACAATAAAAAAACCATGAATGTGTCTGGGGTCTGGCATGAAGCCGGTTGAAAAGTAAAGGTTTTTAAAGTTTGAAGTGGTTTCTCTGTTTTTTCTTTACATAGTTTATACTTCATCGAGAAGACGCTGCTGTCGATCGTTCGTTGAGGAATCTGATTTCCTTATAAATACCATAAAAACCGGCAGACAGCAGACGCAAAAGCTTATGATTACAACAACAACAAAAGAAAAACAACAGCAATAAATAAATTCAATTCTTCAACAATAAAATAAGAACCCTTCTTACTGTTGTTGTTGTTGTTGTTGTTGCTGTTGTTTCCCTGCCATAACATTTTTTTAGGACTTTTCGCTCATTTTTTTAGCTTCAAAATTAAATTCGATTTTTTAGGTGGTTTTTTAAGGTCGATCGAGGTTGAAGAATCTTTTGAAGTACTACCGAACTGTCTGTTGCAAATTATTGTTGTTGTACTCTTCTGATAATTGTTGTATCAATTCAATAGTCATCAGTTTTATTGAGAGTTTATTAAGAGCAAAAAAACAGAACCTCTTTTCACACGTTTAATTTACACTGATATTAAATCTATTCCTCAATCTATAGTAATCAATTTACTAAAGCAATGAATGCTTATACTCTTGTATTATATCCATCTGCAAGGAATCAACTACATACATACGTTAAAGTCCTTGATTATTATAAGAATATCTAAAAAATTCGGAATCAAAGTTTTTAGGTTTTCTTTTCATGTTAAAAGTTACAAATAAGTATTAAGAATAATTTGCAAAATTAGGATTTTCAAGCGAGAGACGACGTTTTAATAAAAGTTTGGGTTATAATATAAAAAAAAATAAAAAATTATAATCAAAATACGAAATTATCGGAATTCAAGGAACTGGTTTCTAGGAACTGATAGAAAAAATCATTGGCCTCTGTTTTTTGTATTTTGTTGTGCTTTAGATATGGCAAAAAGGTAATTTTATATGGCATCCACTGAAAGGAACATGAATAGAATAGAACCCAAAGAAACAGCAGCTGCTCAAAATGCTGGAGAGCTTAGAAGAAGGAGGTGCTTGTATAACTCAGTGTTACTCAAATAAATTATACGATTTCGTAGTATTATAAACTATATAACCATGTAAAAGGATCTATAAGGAAGGAACTATATCAATAGAAGGATCATCATACATAATCATCATCATCCATCATCAATAGAATCACTATTATCATCTTCACATCAGCTTCGTTTTGGGAGGTTTTGAAAACCAACGAAAATTCCCCTGTTTTTTAAGGAATACTTTTCTTAAAAGAACTAATATTTTCTTGAAGTGAAAAAATTCCTTGTATAATCATTTAAAATCATTTGGGAAACACTGTCCCGCGTAGGTGGCTTGCTCCTGGTATCGCTGTTGTTGTTGCTGTTATTGTTTTTTATACTATGTAGGTGTCATATTGCGCTTTTATGTATTTTTATAGTCTTCATCAATGCTCAATTCTATACCATGATTTGTATAACGACCCGAAGGTAAACAAAAAGCACAAAAGACGGCAGAAAGCAAAACAACAGCATTGACAACAAAAGCAACCACATAAGAAAAGGGGTTCATTGCCATTTTATTCCAGGAATTTGAATGAATGACAAAAAAATTGAAAACGCATCACTGAATTACAAAAAGGCTTTGATGAAGAGCTTTAAAACAACAATAACAACCGAAGACCAACAACAACAACGACCTTTTTACAATACTATACATATACGTATGTATAACAAAAAATTATATATAAATATCAAAATTAAACAACAACTAACTCAACAATAACAGCAACAACAACCAAACGTAGATTGAGTTCAATTTTTATTCCGCTTTTTTTAAGGTTCATCAACTTTTAAAAGAAGATTATAACTTTGCTCCTTCGTCATGTTTTATTTTTCTTATCTAGTACCTGGTTCTAAGAAGGTAGCTTATTGATAGCAGAGAGCGAAAGAGAGAGAGAGAGAGAGAGAGAGAGAGAGAGGGAGAAAGAGAGGGGAGCTTAGAGTGGCGGGAAGAAAAATATGAAAAAACAACCGAAAGGAACAACTGTTTATACAGAAAGAATGAGAGCAGTGACGACACGGATTTCATTGTCTTTTATAAACATCAAAATATCATCAAGAAAGAATGAAAAACATACCACAACAACAAGTTTTTTTATTAAATTTTATTTGCGCCAATTTATTTGGTGCGTAAAACTGGGTAAGAAAAAAACCCGCTCAATACATCAACAAAGGATATGATTTCATGAATTTTAGAGGAAACAATTTGGATTTTTATTTATGGTATTTGTTTGTCCGATAGGAGTGAATACTACGACGAATTGGAAGACAGGTCGTCGAACTTGTTTGTGCTTTGAGAAGTGGACGTGGAGTGAAAATAGAATGCGTAAATAGAAGAGTGAATTTATTTATTATTGCGTGAATATAATATTATGGAGATCCCGGAGGATGTTCGGCGGTTGGTCAGATGACGAAGATGGTGACGGATGTGTAAGGGTTCGCACCCACAGCATTCAGAAGGGATGGTTGAGGTTCCAGTTCAGTGCTCCGATGTTGTTATTGTTTAGCAATCATTTCATATTCTTTTTGAGTTTAAAATCATGATAAATCCCTGTAAAGCATCCTGAGAATGAGATTAGTTCCTTTAACGTATTCCATGACGATAAAGGGTAATCGTGGTACAGCGGGACCTGATGCGGGTGAGAACGGGACGAAGTTTCTTTAATAAGAAACGTCATCTTAGTTGTCGACTTAGTGAGCTATATTAAATTAATGAAGAATAAGACGAAGATGACACTGAAATCTACTTTATTGATTTATTTACTTAGCTACGAGTATATAATAAAAATTTGCTCTATAATTTGTTAGGCTTTAATATATGTAATTTAAATTAAACATCTAATTTGAAGGCTTTTGGGAAGTTTCCTCGTTTTCTTCTATCTTTACAAATAGTGTCACCACCTCTTGACAAAAAAGAGGTTTACACTATATGCGTGTAGTGTACACATACTCGAGTGTACGATATTAATTGAGTGTTGATGACAACAACACGCAGTCACATAAAATTATAAAGAAAGATACATTTATAAATAAATAAACAGAAAATGCGTGTGGTCCCCCGATTGATAGGGCGACCAACCGAGTGGGACAGAAAGCAAGAAGTTTCTTCCACAAAAGACCACACAACAGATGAGATGAAGATAATAATAATCATAGCAGATACAAAAACAATAGAGAGAAAAAATACCAAGAAAAACAGAATAACTGTTGGTATAGAAAAAAAAGATAGGCCGATATTATATATAGAAGAACTCATTAAGTGTTTTTGTTGTGAAAGCAGTGCGAGTCGAGTCGAATCGCGTCTAGCTGCAAAATAAACCTCATGGCAGATCATTTGGTCAACCCAACAAGCGAATCACAGCGAATCTTCTTCTCAAGGATTGATGGGTTTTTTGCCTCTTCGATGAAAATAATCTTAATGTGTCACATATCAAGAAATAGCGAAGTGATGGTTGTTGTAATTATCGTCAGTTAACGCAGCACCATAACAATAACATATCAGCAACATTATTATCATTATCATCAGCAGCATTATAATCATCACATTCGTATTAATCAATGTTCACATTCGTATTAATCAAGATGCATTATGTACTTATTTCAAGGGAAATATTGAGACAGTAATGACAATAATATCATGTTAGTGATCATCTCCCTGATCATCATGATGACATCTCATTTTGCTGGTTGTCGTCGTGATGATTATCGTTATTTTTATTATTATTTGGGATACAATATGTATTAAATACTCTCATGAGCGCCAATATTGAGAGCCAGCAATGACAAGAATACTATGTTGTTGGTGATCAATATGATCATCGCCCTGATTGTCGACTTGATGATGACATCTCATCTTCCTGATTGTCATCGTGATGATGACATCTCATCTTCCTGATTGTCAGCGTGATGATGATCATTATTGTTATTATTATTATTACTTGGAATAAATGAATTCAGCACCGCATTCGATTGTTTGGAGCAGTTCCATGGCATGTTCTGTATGTTTGGCTGTCTGTTGTGTCCGCTTGTCCTGTCTGTCTGCATGTTTTGTTCATCTGTTACTGAGTCTGTGTATTGCATTGCATGGAGAATGCTGTGGATAATGCCGATGACGTTGACACATTGCTAGACAGCCTGTCTGGGTTGCCTGCTGTGAGGTCAACATTTAAGGTTGCAGCAGTTGAAACAGTTGCATCTGTTGGTTGATACTAATGATGATGCTGTCGATATGCATACCACAACTGATGAAAAGTTCTTAATGATAAATGATTCCATTCGGGTATTTTCAAGTTTTAGTAAAGACAACAAAACGCTTTGACTGATTAACAATAAAATGTTACGAACGATTTTAAAATAAATTGGATTCCTATGTGAATGAACCGTAGTGAACATTATTGTGTGTATGTTATGTAGATTTATTTCATGATATTTTAATTTTAGTTTAATTTGAATTAACGAAGGATTGAATCCTTAAACGAAAGAAGCTGGTTTGCAGGTAAAGAGTGAACTTGAAAGAAACCTTGAGAAGAAATTGCATCGGATAGGTACATTAATACTACAAATAAGTATTAAGATTCAGTGGAGGCCGAAGGGGGAATCTGATCTCTAGATATACACTCCGTGATATGATATCATCGTGATCTCTTGTGATACGAGATCGTATCGTATGAGATCAATGAATATGGACCAACTTTGAATCACTTTCCATTCACTCCGCTCCTCTCCTTCAAAGGAATAACGCAATATTTATTGTAAACTTGTATTTAATTCAAATTCACGCAAATTAATACTTTGAAATCAATAGATGATAGAGACACGCCTGTGCCAAGATAACGCTGAATAAAATAAAGCAAATCACAAATAAATGTGTGTGGGTGTGCTTACTGGAAGTGGAAGTAGAGCCCCAAATGGAATTTCTTACTCATTAAATAAACTGAGAAGTAAAACAACTGTAGTCTACCATAGTTTTTTATGACCCATAAAAGTAGGCGTTAATACCAGATGCTTTTTATAATATTAGCGATGTTCGGATAAAGCATCTAGATATGTAAGCCGATCGAAGTATGCGAAGCCGATTAAAATATACTGAAATGAAATAAAAATGCAGATTACAATAAAGTGAAAAACGACTAAAATAGAAAACAGTCTGATCAAAAATTCGATACTAATTAAAAGAAACACATGATTTACAGAGGAATAAACAAAATTATATAAAATAAAATATTTACAACAGACTAAATTTAATAAAAAGAAAAAAAAACGAAAAGTCTCCTGCTTTACATCAACGTGGGAGATTTTCTTTCGTCCAATGCTTTTAATAAAATGCGTTCAATTTAATGAACTCCCTCGGACGGTCGGACGGACACCATCTGTGTTGTTGTTGTCGGAGCGGAGAGGCCGCGCTTGGCGCTGACACACATACGACGGTGTATATAAATAATCCAAAAAGTTTTAGTTGTCTAGTGTCAAGTGGTGTCTGTCTGCGGGTGATCCACGCTGAGGCAATCAACCCACATCAATGGTACTCCGCACATACTACATTTGTTTTATATAATAAAAGTTACCGATCTGCACTAAATAAAGTGTGAAATTTATTATATTTCGCTTTTAGATTTTTATGTTTTTATGGATGATTTTTGTTTTTTACTTAAGCTTTTTATATTTCATAGTAGTATCTTTTAAAGTGACGACATATTTTGTTCGATTTTATTTTCATCGAAGCATTAACAGTTGAAATATTAATAAAAAGTCATTCAAATATTTATGCAAATAATTAATATTGTGGGCGAAGCTCAATAAGGAGTTAATAGATTCTCCTTAAATAGTTTGGAGAGAAGAGAAAAAAGTATGTTTGTGTCTTAAATTATAGGTTTATGGATTGTGTTACAATACATATATTTCATCTATGCTTTTTATCTGCGTTTTTTATCTTTATTTCTTGTCATCTTAAATTAGCATTAAATGGGCTAATATAAACATCATAATGTAATCAAATAAATTGAAGCTGAGTAGAAGCAATAAACTCAAAATGTTAGGAAAAGCAAAAATACTGCTATTTTCGGCCTGGTCGTAGTTTGAATACACCCTACAATCTTATGAAATGTCTGGGGCATCTATAAAAGTGGGCTCTGGACCGCCCATGTTTGTATACAATAATACAGGAATAGGACGTATATGTGTGTATATAAAGGTGGCCCATCGGCTGGTTTCATTTTGAATTGAATTGAAAGATTTAATTAAACTAATAATAAATATTTAAAATTAATGAAATAATTCAAAAAAGAACCCACCCTTTTTACACACTAAATCCTTGTATCATATACTGTAGAATTTACAGCGAAAAACAATGACAACATTGATTTTCGGTTTCACTCTTTGATTGTTGTTGATCGCAAGCGAACGATATCGAATTTCTTGAAGGTGCAAATTTTCCGTCTTCTCCCTTCTTCTTCTTCCACAAGTAGTACCGGTCAATATGGTGACCGATACCTCTTGCCGCACGATTGCAAAACAAAATAAAGAAACTCTTTTGATTTCTTTCTTGGCAACGTTTTGCTTTTGGTAGAATATTCAAAGTGGATGTGATGTCGTTCCTTTGTTGTTGTTATTGTTATTGTAGTTATTGCACTTTTTGTTATTGTACTTATTGTTGTTATTCTAGATTTTGTTGTTGTTGTTGTTTTCCTTCTTTTTTTTTTTGGTGTAAAATGCCGACAAGGCGGTTACACCGGCAACTTCAATCAATTTTATGAAATGAACACTTTTGCACGGTTTTGTTTGTTGTTGGTGGTCGTTCGCAAAGTGAATTCAGACTAAAAATTAAGCAAAAAAAGTTATGCGAAAAAAAGAATTAAAATAAAATGCATCAAAGGAATGGCTCGAGTAGCGGCTCTGACTAAAAACGGCATTTTGTGTGTGGTAATACGTACGTACGTAGTTAACAAGGTGTACCATCCAATTTGTGGGAACCTCCAATAGGCGGCGTTTTTTTGTTATGAACATGAATTACAATTCGAGACTCGAATGCAGAATATGTACGAGTATTTTTACTTAAAACACACTACAATAAAATAGCACTATTTTATACTTTTACTTACAAAAATCTTGAGAGAGAAATGAGAGAAATTAAAAGAATACGAGTCTAGTATTTTGAGGCCTCGAATTCTAGAGAACGAGATGAATTCTAATAAAATGTTTGAGTGTTTTTTGTGAGTTTTATGTTTGTTGTGAAGGAGGTTCAAGTTTGAGTTCGAAATTAGTAAATAGACATGAAAAGTGTACTCAAAATCGTTCTAATCGTTCGATAGGAAAGGTTAAAAATGAGAAACACAATTTTGTGTGGGTTTCGTTTGAGAGAAATAATTGTTTTTAAATTTGTTTGCAGTAATAAGTTAAAAAATAATAATAATAAATATATTAATAAGTCAAAATAATAAAAAAATTTGCCGCCATTGAGTTGCGCATCAGCTGTCGCCAACACCGAATTGTAATCAGTCAGAATTACAGCAACAGCAACGAGACAGACGAACAGCAGCGACTATAATAACAGCTGAAGCAGCATCAAAAAACACTACGGCAACAACAAGAAACTGCCAGTCAGTGTCACTATCAAAGAGAATTTGTCGGCTACAGCAACACCAACAATAATACCAACAAAAATAATAGCAACAGACAACAATAATAATAAAAAGACAAAAAATAAATAAAAAGAATTTTTAATACGATGACAACGAGTACAAGAACAACAACATCACGAAACTAATACATGTCACAACCGTGTAGAGTGGTGAGTGACACAACAACGTCTATAAACGTTTATTAAAAAGAAAACAACAACAATTATTTTAGGTTTGGCGGCGGTGGAGTTCTCCACGCCTGCGCAGTGTTGTTGACTGCCGGGCGTCGTCGGTCGCCTGTTGTCTATCGTCTATCGTCTGTCGCTGTCAGCGTTGCTCTGACATGTAATAAACTTGTCTCTACTTACAATAGAGTTAAACAAAAAATATTTATAAATTATTTTGGGTTTCCTTTTTTCTCACATGCATTTAATTAGCGAATAAACAAAAACTATAATGACAGCGGCGACCATAACAACAACAGCAGCAACCAACGAATGAATGAATGACTGAACGAGCAAACGAACGAGTGAACGAGCAACGAGCAAACGAACGAGTTGCTGCTTTCTGCAACTCGATTTCTGCAACTTTTGATAATAAAAACAAATCATGCATAAATTTCTAGAAATTATATTTTGAAGAGCGTAATTTATTAATTTTTTTTTTTAATTATTTTTTTTATTTTATTTCGTAGCGTTATTTTTTAGCGCAATTTATTTATTTTTTATTTTAAATATTTTTTTTATTTTATTTCGTTTTTGTTTATTATTTATTATTTTGTTTGTGTTGTTTATTTATTTTTGGTTTTATATATTGTTTATCTTATTAATTTAATGATTTATTTAAATTTTTTTTTAGAAAAATTCTTTCAATTTATTATTGTTATTTCAACGTTCTTCTTTTTGAAAAAACCTACTATTAAAACGCTTTTGGCGACATCGACGCCTTCGGGTCTCGTGCGCACGCTTTACAAATTACTTTATTAAAATTAGGTTTGATAATTTATATATGTATGTATTGTATATGTATTTGTGTATGTAATATGAAGCAAACATCGCCAACAAAAACAAAGAGGAAAAAATTCAAATCCCGCAGAGTGTTGGTGGCAAGTTTATCTGCGTTTGACACATAAATTAACAGCTTCACCGGCAGCAGCAGCAACCTGCTGTTGTTGTTGCTTGTTGGATAAAAAACGAATATCTGCATAATTTAATATAATTTGTGTGCTTGCGTGAGCAAATTTCATTGCTGCTGAAAAAGACAAAAAGGCGTGAGCGCATGCGTACGTGCTTCAATCGAAGATACGACTACGGCTGCAAGTGTGACTGCGACTGCGTTGTAGTTTCACTCAGCTCAGTTTTTTGTTGCCAAATCCGTTTAACGAGCCAATAATTTGTATGTTGTAATTAAATTAAATTTGCTCAAGCCGAAAAAGGCCATCAAATTGAATGCGTTGTCATTACTGATTTGAGGAGTGTGCTTTGCTGTGGCGCTAATGAACGCCGCAAGCGTTATTATTTTTAATCACGTAATAAAGTTACTGAATATTTTAGGATTTAATTAAAGATTTCTAATTTCCGACGGTTAAATTGTGATTTAAGGATTGTAGACTGTTAAAAAGAAAAGTTCGCGCATTAAAAGTTGATAAGAGGTGTTACCGTTAAATAACGGTAATGAAACCTATGAAATTAATGTGTTATTATATGAAATTATTGAAAAAGCTGGCTCGAAGGATCACAAATTCTTAGTGTTTGATTAAAACAGAATCAATATTGAAAAATTAGATTACTAAGTGATTAGATTGTTGAAGCGTTCAGTAATAATTCTATTTTATTAATTAATAATCTGGCTCGAAGGACCGCAAAAATGATCACGAGACTTAAAGACTAAGAAAAGTCATTAAAGAGCTTGGCAAATTAAATTAATTAGGTAGCTTAAGGGTTAATCATATTAAGCAACGATTTCAACTGCGGTTAAAGTAAACAGATCTGGTATTTGTTTAGTTATGTTGTAGATTTATGCAATAGATATTGCAGTTGTTTAAGCTGTTGATCATTAAAAAACTGTTATTGTTTGAGGACGTTGAGATCGAATGGATATTCCACGTATTTCTCTTCAATTTTCAACACAGAACAACAATTATTAGTGAACAATAATTTTTAATGAATCCAAAAAATAATGATAAAAAACGAACGAAAAACATTAACATGAGCTGGAGCTCTACGTTGATTTTAAGTCCCAAAAAAAGCATTCATAATCATTCAATAATTTAAAGCAAACAACTCTAAATAATTGCTTCTGATAAAAACTTTAGAGTTTGGTTGGTCATTAGCACAAAATAAAAACAAATTAAAAAAACAAATACAAAAAACAGCCAGAAGGAAAAATAATCTCATAATTTTTATGCACAGCTATTAACATTTTTGTTAATTAATTCACGCTAATTAAACTGCATGTAATACTTTTAACAATGGCTAATAAAAAGAACAAGGTTTTGCTAGTGGCTAAAATATGCTGTTGCTGCCACGAATGTTGCTGCATTTGTTTCTGGAAATGCATATTTTTTGTTAATGTTGCAGTTGCTTCTTGCATAGTTTGGTTAAGTTATGCGCAGTGGAAGAACAGACTGAAAGGAACTGAAAAAGAAGCATTGAGCGATCGAGAGAGCGGGCGCGCGTTTTCAACAACTTCTCGCCAAAACGCACGCGTGCGCACGCTTCACATAATCAAAGATACTCAAAGATAAAGTGAGCAGAGGTTTCGATCGTTTTTCTATGGTAGGGTCTCAACAGAAGGCAATCACAATGGGGGGCCACATGATCCTTCGAATGGTGGCTCTTTTATTGTAGCCACCACGCCTTCCTAACATAACCTAATCTGGTGTAACGCTAGTAGGCCTGAATGAGGCAAAAACACTCGAACTTTGAAGGTGTGGGGATTGATTAGAAGGGGTGGTGAGTTATTAGAAGGGGCGCTGAGCTATTAGAAGGTGTGGTGAGTTATTAGAAGGGGCGCTGAGCTATTAGAAGGTAGATTTATTACAATGTTGGGTGAGTTATTAGATCCTGGTTGTCTTCGGTTTCGGATTTGGATCGGTTTTTGGACCGGCCCGGTCGACCAGACTGGAAATTCTACTTTTCTTGCTATCTGCACCGAAGAGACACAAGTTTAATATTATTAACCTGGCTGAAACGATGATAAAGATGTGTTTTTAAGATTGGTTGGTCGACTGGCTTGACGAGTTAATAAAAATATTTTAACCTGTTTTTATTAAGTTGAAATATCCGTATTGAGGGCAGGACGAAGCGGGGCTGGGCTCGGGAGGTGTTGATATTTTCTGTTGATTTCTTTGGCTTTAAGACTGCATATAAAATGTTCGCGAATAAATTTAAATGGTTGATGATATCAAATGACGTGGAATGCGTTCAGCTGCGAGGCGGTTTGCAATGCGTGACGTGTGCAAATTACATTTTATTGTTTTTAGTTTCTTTTTCCTTTTCCTTTTGTTTTTGTTTTTTTTTTTTAACGTACCCTGCATTGCATTTCATTCTCCACTATAGACTTTTTATGCTTTATTTTGAAAGTCATAAAAAGTTTTTTTATGATCAAGTGAATATTTGGCGATGATGATGATGGTGCCGACTGAGGGGTGGGGGGGGGGGGGGGGGCGATGGGGTTACTGATCGAGGGAACAGTGTTCAGACCGAAGAATGGGGGAAACATTCTTTCTATTCATACGTAGAGTTGTAAAAACTTTACGATTCGCAAACAATTTTTTGATATTTTGTGATTGCAAAAAATCCAAAATATATACTCAGATGTTCAGAAGTTTATGATATTTCTTGTAAAAATCTAGCTTCCAAGCCCTCGTAACTACCTTCGACACTCAGACATTACAACTTGTCGGGATTTAGCTTCGTAGTTTGTCACCGATGGATCCACCACAACCACAATCATTTATTCTGATAGTAGAGAAGTGTGTATAATACATTAATGTACAAGGAGTGATTGAGATTGGTCTTTAATTGCAGATTATAATCCAAATTTGTGGATCGCTTGAACCCATTCCAGATATAATAGATATTTAATATTAATATGAAATGCTTGGAAACTGAATTACCTCATCCTTTCATGGTTTTGGTATAAAAACAAATCCATTTGAAACCTGAGTGAATGGATAACGAATTAATATTGTATTATTCAATGCTTATTTGTCGTTAATACAGATATTAAATGGAATCCAGATTTATATGGTTTGTACGATAGTAATAAAAAGTATCTCAACACAAACCTGAAAAGAAACAGAAAAGAGAATAAATATCAAAATAGGTTGGAAATATTTATGAAAACGGAAGATTTTAAACTTTTTATACATCTTATATACTCATATACTCTTTATAATATACAATAATTCTTAGAAATTTAGGAGAAGTTGGAGAAAATAAATGGTTGTTGAAGGGAAGCTGATAGATCAAGGATCATCAATAGATTTGAAGCATTATCAATACATTTCAAGCACCATCGATAGATTTCAAGCATTTAATTTCACTTTAATTTAACACTTTTAAATTGTTAGACGCTGGAGAACCTCCAAGTAGAAAAAGAAAAGCCAAGAACGACAATTCAATTCGCATGCTGTTTGTGATTGATTACCAACAATTAGTGCGCCGCTTGCAGCAACCTTCAGTCGCCAATAAATGCTGCACGCCCCAACAAATCGAGCCAATTAACCGTTCGTGTCTGTAGGCAGAAAGCCAGCCAAGCAGTCAACCAGCCCACCAACCAGTCAGTCACTCTCGCGGGCGGGTGGACAGGCACGTTAAAAAAAAACAGTCAGCTCGAAATCCATTCCATAGACTACATTTTCCACAAACGTGCTGCAATTTAGTTCAGTCGCAACGAAGCAACAACAGACAGTTGGACGACAAAATTGTTGCCAGGTAAAAAACAAATGAGAAGTAAAAAATCAAAAAATAACAACAAAAAAAAACAAAATAGGGGCCAAAGGAAAAAAAACGATGTTACGTACTGCAGTTGGTTTGCATAAAAATAAAGTTGCATTCAGACGGACACAAAGCTAAATGGACAGATGGACATACAGACAGTCAGAGATACAGATATACAGAGTCTGACAGAAAACTGAAACAAAAAAAAAAAAATTACGAAAGGCAACAACAAAATTTGCTAAACAAATTATTCATGTTAGAATTAAATATCGCTGACGACGACGACGGCGAAGATTGTTTGGAGAATAACTCAGTTCAAAAGGGTTTCGCAGACGACAAGAGGGCAGGAAAAATCAGTGAGTGAGCTCAATAAATGGTTTACAGGGCACAGCAAGGGCACAGGGTCTATTTTTCTATTTGCGAGGTTCTGATATGTGAGGTTCGGCATAAGATGAGTCGAGATCAGAAAAAAATCGCATGTGAGAGATTAAATTTCGCCTCGCTTAGGCAATGGGAGTAATTTTTTAAAAACTATATTATAGCACTATTATTATATTTTATATTATATCCACAATAGTGCCAAAACTTGTTTAAAAAACAAATACGATTTCCTCAGTGTATCGTGTGGATGGGTCAAGCGATTTGCAGCTGCAACTTTAAAGCGGCGGCGCGGCGCAGTTGTTTTGACGCAAGCGCAATGGCGGCAGCAGCAGCAGCAGCAGCAGCAGCGGCCCTCGCATTCAATGCCATGAACCACATTTGATGGTCGGTTGGAAAATCGGTCGAACGGTTTTGCGCTTGAACGAATTTCTTGACTTTGAGGTGTTGTTGTTCTTTTTTGTTGCCATTTTTTGTTCGTTTCTTCATCATCATTTCATTTCGTTTACAACATTCGCTTGCTGCTTTAAGTATGGTTTCTTTTGCCTTCGAGACAGTCAACCACCAAGAAATAGTTTTTATTGAACAACGTTCTCGTTGTTATTGTTTCTTGTTGTTGCTATTGCTATTGCTATTATTATTGCTGTTGTTGTGAATAATATTTTAACTTCATCATGTTTTAAGTTTGGCTTCGAATGAATGCATTTAATTGCAGTTAAAAAGCTTTGTTTTATTTTCCGATGGCAGCTAAAACTAAGCTCTAAAAAAAAAGAACCACAAACAACACAACAAAATGGCGTTTAAAGTCTCGTTCAAGGAGAGCATTCGTGTGCTCATTCGCTGCAGCTGATTCTTTATTAAAGTGTTTTTTGGCGTTTTAGACTTGGTCTTGGCTGGCAATTTAAAGGCAATTCTTCAATACTTGTTTGATTTTAGAGTTGTTTTGTTGTTGTTGTCTTGAATTCGGGGTGTTCTGCACATGTTTTAATGATAATTTAAAAGCAACAACAACAGCAAATGACACCGTTTCATAAATAAGTAGGTAGTTGTTATTGTTGTTGTTGTTGTTGCTGTTTGTGTCCATTGAATTAGATTAGAATCTCAGCATTTAGTCAAGGTTTTTAATGCCAACACGTAGAGTAGACAATGCAAGAGAGAGAGAGAGAGAGAGAGAGAGAGAGAGAGAGAGAGAGAGAGAGAGAGAGCGCGAGCGAGAGAGACTCATGTTCAGAGGAGCCGTTCTTCGAGTTCGATATTTTCAAAGTTGATGTCCATTAACTCTTAGAATGAATTATTGTTGTAATTAAATAATTCCACGTAATTAACTTGTAAATAAAATTCAAGTTTTTTGTTCAAATTTATGTTGAGTGCCCAATGCTTTTCATTTCAGTTGAAGCATGAAGATTATCGTGTTATTTTATCGTATTTAAACACTTTTCTCATGATTACGATTGCTTCTTCAGCGTGCTTCACCATCGCTGATGGACGTCGTGCAACGTGTGAAGGACGTCGAATTCCGATTTTCGAAAATCGCCTTGCGTACTTCGCTGTCAGAATGAAGCATACTTTTGCGAAAACTAATTTGAATAGTTTGCAACGCGGAAACGCTTTGAGACTGAAGAATTTAGCCAAAGATGACAGAACATGAAATCGCAACGCGTGAACTCTGTTGTACACGCAACTCGATGCTTTTTTATCTGAACAACATCAATCCAAACACTTTTCATTACTTTTTTTTTGGTTTTTCTCTAGTAAATCTTTCTTTCTGCTTCACTGCTTATATTTTAAAGTCACATATTTTTGGCTGAAGGCCAGAATTTTGTTGTGCTTATCATCAATAAGCAAGAGTAAAGTAAAACAGAGGAATTCAAATGAACTAAGATTTAGCATCATGGTGTTGTTGTTGGTGTTGTTGTCAAGCATCATGTTGTTTGCTGGAAATTGGAACCCAGTTCAGCGTAAAAATACATCCGAATATGAACACAAAATAATAGCTTCTACATAGCATGTGTAGGTGCATATGGGATACCAACAACAACGATAACAACAACAAAGTAAAGGTTTCTTTTTCGAATATAGTAACAAATAATAATAAAATTAAATAAAATAGTGACATTGAGAGTTTAACTTAATTATGGATGATTACCTTCGCACAGGATGATTTCTGCTGAGAATATACACATATGTATGTATTATAATGTATGTAAATACAAGTTTAATATATAAGTCAACAGTTCCCACTAAACTAGTTCGCCCGCACTAAAAGCGTAACCGAATCCGCACGAATCCCATAAAATCGTAGGAATTCACAATATTTACGAGTGTGTTGAAGCTTTGCGACTTTAATGACTCCAGTGTAATAAAAATGCATTAATTTACAATAACTAACAACAACAGCTGGCAGCAACAGCAGCAGAAACAATAACAATGGAATCTGCTTACGACTTCAAAGTCAAAGCCGCAACATGTCTCAAGCAAGTCGACAGAATCACTTAAAAGTCGGTCGTCAAGAGTGTGCAGCTGTTGCTGTTGTTATTGTTGCTGCTGCTGCGTTACACTTGACCACTTTTAATTTGCATGTTAGTTAAATAAATTAACTACACTAAAATAAATAATTACTATAAAACAACACTTAAAAGAATGAGGGGAAAAATTGAAAACTTAAACAAATAAACATTATTTTAAAATTTAAATAATAATAACAATAAATAATGCTATACACTAGAAGTAAACAATTCAAATATAAACAGCATATAATAAAAAACAACACAACACTACAGAACAACAACAACAAAAGTAGCAAGAAATAAAATTAGAAAAGCGGCAGAAATGTTTTAAGTACGAGTACAACGCACGCTTGCGCAGCGACACTCGAAGCTGCGGCTTGGTTGCGCTGCGTTGGTTGCGTTGAGCGCTACCACCTCCTCAACCACCACCGACATCACCTTCATCATCACCACATCACAAAGTATCGCACAACATCGCATGACTTTGACTTTGATGGATCGCGTGCATAAAAAGAACGCCCCGTAAATTTAAAAAATGTCCACCTTCGGACGAACACAAAAATGCACGCGCACATACACACACACACACACACACACATGGGTATATACATACATATACTCATACATACGACCATACTTTGATTGAGTAAATGTTTTTGTGTTTGAAAGGATTCTTCGCTCAGAGTTTTGATTGTCAGTTTGATATAAAAATTATAGGAATTCAGAGTTTACAGTTTTGAAGGTTTCAGGAAATATTTGCAGACAGACAGGCAGCAGACAGACGGTCAGACATATAGACAGTTTCATGGGATACTTGATGATGAGCACATAACTAAGTGTTAATGAAAGGGGAAGAAAACACTTCAAGTCCTCTGAAGCAACAAGGAGAGAACCCAAAAACTCGCCCAAGAAAAATATGATCCCCAAAGAAGTCATCTGAAACTCTACAAAATAATGTTAGACTCTACATTGTATTATAAAGAGAAGAAGAATGAAATTTCTCTGAATTTAACTCACTTAATTACATTATTATTATTTTAGATATTTTATTATTATTATTTTATTATTATTAATATTTATTATTATTTTAGATATTTCAATTTAATTTTAATTCGATTCCTTTATTAAAATCTTTATTTAATAATTAATCACGGGTATTAAGAATTTAAGTATTGGGTTAAATAGAGTATTAAGGAAATTTTCTCGATTGTAATTATTTTGTATGGCTTTTTAGTTCGTTTTTTAATTCTTCGAAACATTTGAGTGACGTTTCACAGAATTGTGCTCGTGTGCAGTGAACAATAACAACAACAAAAATAAGAATTTCAGAATCAGACATCAAGTAATCCGACCTCCCGAATGTGAAAGGTTTTCAAGTTTGATTGCGGCTGTCATAGCAGAACGTGGCCAAAACCAAAGCTTTTAAGGTAATAAGTTGGTAAGGCACGAAATAGAAGCACACACACACACGATAACCCACTATACAGACCACATCACAGAAGTAACCATTAGAAACCTGCGGCAAGTGAGTGCGGCTCAGCTTGACGCAGTTCGGGGTCAGTGGAAAAGCAGGCGCGCGCGGCTTTCAATCGTCAGCCGTCAGCGAAAATTTGTTGAGCGTCTTAACTGATTGAAGTTGAGCTAATTGCATGCGGCGGCGGCTGCGGTGGCGATGCCGCTGGTGACGATGACTGACGGCGGCTGCGGATAGACATGCGTTGGCGTTGGCTTTGGCCTTTCTTACACGTCGTTCAGACTGACAAACTGACAGATAAGAATTTTTTTAGGTGGCCTTTGAGCTACTTGAATGACTACAAGTGGAATGAGCAAAACTTAAATGAATGATTTTATTACAATTTCGAAGCGGCAGCAAGACTAAGCGAGTTTATATATAAGTATATCGCTTAAAAGAAAACAATAATAAAAAAAAAACACAAGCGGACATACTTTTATCCATACATTCAGTTATACATCCATCCAGTTCAAAGGATCCGAAGGATAAAGTGCAAAATATTGGACTCACAGCCACATCCACAGCAGATCAGCTGAGAAGCTGACTGAAAAGACTGGAGAGAGAGAGAGGGAGAGATGTACAGAGTAAAGAAGAGAGACAGGGCTAGAAACAAAGAGACAGACAGAGATAAATCGATAGCAACATAGTTGTTCATTAGCAACATGTTGACAGTGTTTTTGGTGCCAAGAAGAATTTAAATTCACCATAATATTACGATATAAGAAAACAGTATACAACAACAAAACATTTTCAACGTTAAAAACAGGTCAAAATAATGGAACGCTAAAAGCAGTCACAAGAACAACAACCACAATCCACAATAGCAGCAATAATTTAGAGCAGACGGTAAAGGGGTTAAGTACAGCATAAAAGACATGATGAGTGCATCAGGGAGACAGACAGAAAAATGAGCACGCTGCACACGCAAAGCAAAGCAACTAAAATAAGAATATCAAAATAATAATAATAAAAAAAAAGAAGCAAAAATTAAATCAAATCACTACGCGACTTGACGCCGTTCATTATTTTTCATTTTTCAAAGCATCTCGAAGAAACGGAGACGCGCTTTTAAGAGATTTCGAACGATGCGAAGCGTCCGCCTCCTGGCGAGTCATCATTAAGCGCCCGCAGCGCATGACGAACAAACGCAAAAACAACAACAAGCATAGAAAAAGGAAAGAAAAACCAAACTACATAAAACTGGAAACGCAAACGCAAAACTATCGATGCTGATAACTGAAGGAGGGAAAATCAAATCATATCATGGACATGCGAGACGCGGAAGATCTGCCACAGAGATAATGATATGTCGCAGCCACGCAGACAGAAGATGGAAGGAATAATACCAGCAACAGCAACAATCACAGCAATATCGCCATCAAGAAGCAGCAACAACTTCGGAGAAACGGCAGCAAAGAGCAGGTGATGCTGAATGCGTGAAGTTTGAAAGATGAAGTGGACGGTAGCTGACTTAAAACCAGCACGAGGTCGTAGGAGGGGGACGGGGGGGGGGGGGGGAAGGGAACCTCTTAGTATCCTTTTCTTGAGAGTTAAAATCAGAAAAGCTAAAGATGCCACACGGACACACGACCAACGAGTGCAACGTCGCGCCGTCACAATTATCGACACGAAGCGGCACGACACGACACAACACAAGTATGCCTTTCATTAAAATCAACTACCAAGCGGCTTGTCTTAAAGGGTTAACTGAAGGGAGGGGGGGAGGGGGAGGTGAGGGAACATGCAGCCAGACACCTAGCGGATTGGTTATTGTATTGGTTGTGTGCTGTGCTGCATTTATAAGTCAAACATCGCCGCGCGGCAACATTCGAAAGGAAGCGACGATAGATGCGTGTGTCGCGCGCGCGACTTTGTCTTTATCGCGGTTAACCAACGACAACAGCAACTAATTTCATCTTCATTAAGATAGGTTGTGGTTGGTATAAGAGTATATATTTTTTTCATATGTGTACATGTTTTTTTCATATGTGTTTGCTTTTGAAAATTGTTCACTTAATTAAAAACTTGTGATAAAAGATTTTAGGAAAGAGAATGAATGAATTCAGGAAGTGTGGAACGGACAATAAATGGAAAAAACAATATGATGATTGTATTTTCACAAAATATCACACATTTATTGTGAAATTTCTATTATTATTATTTTCATAAATGATCAGCACAAAAATAAATCAAATCAGCAACATGTTGATGAACAACAGCTGGCACGACACTACAACAAGACTACAAAGAAATTCTAGAGATAGATAGATAGTACATATGTACCTATGTGAATGTATGTGTCTGTGTCTGTTTGTATAAAATAACATTCATATACTGTAATCATCTTTGCGCTATTGCATTGAATGCCGTGTTTTGAGTGCTACGCATGTCACGGTGATTGTGATAAACATCAGTGCGAAGTTCTAATAAAGCAACCGCAGCTAAACAACAACACCAACAACAAGAGCAGCAGCTGCACCAGGTTCTAATGCAACGCTTTAATAATGACAACAACAACATCTTTTTTGCATTGTAATATTATTATAATAAGTAGGTTCTTCTACCGTTCAACGTTCGTTTTGTGGTGAGAGATGAGAACATTGATTATGTCGGAAAATTCACGCTAAAACCAACAACGACCCAAAACGACCACGGATCCTCACATGAGTTCGTTTCGTATAACGTGTTTATAGTAACACCGACAAAATCCGAAGAAAACAACACAAAAGTTACAGTAAATCATGATTACATTATTATTATTTTATTATTATATTATATATAGTATTTTTTATTACAAGTGTATTGCATATATTATGATACTCGTACATCATTGCTATGCATGGTACACAAAATGGATCATCAGAGAAGATCTTTTAAACTCTTCCTCAATAAAAACCAAGAGAGAGTACTAAAATACCGAAAGAAGATATACCAGAACATAGGGTAAAACTACAGATAAAACATAGTCTGAATACATTATTTCTCCATAAAGTTTTCTTAATGTGTAGAATCACTCCCAAGTGATTTTTAAGCGCTTTTTTAAGCTGTGATCATCATCATTATCATCAGCATAAAGTTACTTTTCGTTACTAAAAGTTATAGTATTAATTTTTCTTGTTTTCTGTATTACTTTTTGCCCTCACATGATTGTTTTCTGCTGGGCGTCAGACCAACCGAAACCACAAACAGCCAACCATCCATCCAACCAACCAGGCAGGCAGACAGACAGACAGACAGATGATTTCCGTTCTTCTATGTTTGTGAAACTTTTACAAGTTAGCAACGCAAATAAGCGTTAAACTTCACATGCGTTTACCGCGCATTAGCTGTTTGGCGTGGCGTGGCGCGTCATAATGACGCCTGATAATAATTTCAAAATTTTGCAACCATACAATGTTGTAGCGTATATACATACATACATACGTAGTGAGCGAGTGAGTGTGTGTGTAAAAGAGTAAGTGAGTGAGCTGAGATTTGAGATTTGTAAGTGGTTATTTTGATAGTGGTAGAGCGGAAGTGGGACGGTGGGTAGGTCGTCGAATGGATGATTTTCTTGGGATTGCAAAATGAACTTATTAATTTAAATAAATCTTATTAATCAATGTCACTGAAGTCAAAGTCAAAACGTATTTAGAAACAATAATTGTTTTATTAAAAGAGATAAGACTGGAGATTTCATTTATAAAATGATACAGCATCATTACCATCGTCCAGTCTAACGTACTGTTAGACGCGTTGGGAGCTCAGGAGTAGAATCCCCAGGAGGGGCAGTTAGGAGGAGAGAGGAAGGAGGATCAGACGTACGAGAAATTATTATCGTTATTATTACGATTATTACATCACATCCTCGGGTCATGCTGATGATGACGCTGATGGATGGGAGTTGAAATTCTGCCGCTAATGCTTCCTCATTTAAAACAACAGTTACTAGAGAAGTTGAACCAACCATAAAAAAGAACCATAACAACAACAACAACAATGGCATCAGCAAGAGTAGCTTCAGCCACTGAACCACTTTACGTTTCATTGCATCAACATATAATTAATTTTGCTCATACGCGTGCATTTCAACAGCGGAAAAAACAAATATTCATTATTTCTTTCTTTTTTGTAAATGAAAACCAAAACAATAAAACTCAAACAACAAAAATAAAAATAAAAGAACTATAAATAAGAAAACAAGTGCATTTATTTGCCCCAAAGTCCTCAACAACAACAACAGCAACAAAAACTACTCATAGTCGAAGAACGAACGATAATAAATCGAAAAACAGTTCAGGTAGCTTTAGTAATAAAGAAAAACAAAAAACCCTTGAGGCTGCAATGGTTAGAATTTTATTTACCAACAGCTTCAATACTGGTCCAGCTTCAATTGCAGAATCCGCACTGGTTTCAACAGCAACAGCAGCAGCAGCAGGAGTAGCAACAACATCGGATGCTTACGTTTTACAACAAGGAAGTGAATGCAACGCAAAGATGAATTTTGTATTTAATATCAAGCAATTTAAAATACAAAATTGGTAGTAGACAACAACAAAAACAACACCGACATTAGCAAGAGCAACAGCAGCAACAACAACACCAACAATCACCAGCCTACTTTAGTTAAGTATATCGTAGTAGTCGCCAAATGGAACAAACTGAAGGTTGTGTGTTGCTAGCTGGATACGCAGCAACAGCCACGGCCACATCAACAACATAAAAAGAAATAAGAGCAACACCAGGAGGAGCGTCGCCTGATATATAGTCTCTGTCTGCTTCGGCATCGGCATCGGCATCGGCGTCTGTATCGGTATCGGCTCCTAGATAATTTCAATCATTAATTCTGCTTAAAGAACAACAAGAAACACTGATATCTTGGCCGCGTATCTTCGAGGTATTCTAGGTAAGTAAGTAGTAAGTAGTTGCTAGTCCATTGCACCAACAACATCGTACCGAACAGTCTCAGCAACAGGAGTTGGTAGCGAAAAAGTAGTCAATGGCTTGCGGTACGCTGAGATGGCGATAAACACTGAAAGACTGAGAGTAGTTCTAATAGTATTTAAGAACCTTTCATAGAAGTTATGAGTTCGTTTATTGAATTGATCGATTGCAAGATCAAGAAGTTTTGACAAAATTGAATTTGAATTTCCATAAAAGGCTCATTTCAAAAGTTTTTCTTATTCTAAAAGGTAGGTTAGAATAAGAAATGAAAGGACGAAAAACTCTGCAAGTTCGAACCATTGACCATGTCGTAAAGGAAGAAATGGCGAAAATAGTAACCAAGCAATTAACAGCCCCTTACAAATCCAAATAAGTGTTTGTTTCGAACGCTCATTTAGATATGTACTGTCCTCACATTTCTTGAATTTCCCGATCTTCACGATTATTGAAGTTTTCTCTACTGATCACCTTAGGTTATGTTTAGAAAAATAGAAATAAAGACCGAAAAATATGCTAAGTTTGTCGTACGATTTATCTTATAAACTCTCTTTCTCTCTACCTCTTTTTTTCTGTCTGACTCAGATGCATATAATAAAGACGATCATGATTAGCGGCGGTGTTGACCGAACGGACAGTCATCCGGGAAAACATACCGAAAGCAGAGCGCAGTAACATCCTCGTAGCAAACCACATGCGTATCAGAGTGGTTCACTGTAACTACAATAGTGACGGTCGCTGTTGAAACTACAATAGTGACGCTCACTGCTGATCGTAGTGCTTAGTTAGTTAGTTTCAGTAAATGTGGCGGATTGCAAACGGATTTAGCTCAAGATTGTTGTTGTCGATATGCAGAACTCGAAAATAAAGCAAACAGTAGCAACAGCAGCCTCTTTCTAGTACGAGCTCTTATTGTTGTTGTCGTAGCAATACAAAAACATGTACTATATTCCATCAACAGGTCTTTTTTCACACATCCTCATAGATTCACCTTTTTTAAAATACAAATATAAAAATGGTAATCAAAGATCTTAAATTGAGGAAAGATTTTTACAATATTATTGAACCAAAAAAGTCCCAAAACCATTTGAAGAAAATCTTTATAAAATTGTAAAATTCTATTTTATCGTTGAACCGTTCAATTTTAGTTCGAAATTCTTGAATTTCAGAACTTTTTGATTCCTTTAAAATTATGTTGCTCCTTTGGATATTTCGAAATTCCAATTGATCAAACTTTGAAAAAAATCCAATTACAAAACTGACACTTTTAAAGACATATTGTTTCTGTTCAAGAAACTGTGAAACAAAAGGAGAAGATGAAGAGGAAAGGGATGAAGAAGCAGAAAGGAAAGAAGAACACGAAAACAGAAACCGAAGGAAAAGAAAGCACCAGGGACAAGAAGAAGAAGAATCAGAACGACATCCACAACCTAATCAATGTGAAATGACCTAATTACTCCCGCACAGTGAATGGCATCATGAACAAAAAAAAATCACAAACAGAACCACAGAACCAGCAGAACTACCATCAAATGAGAAAAATACCTTGCGATGGCATCCATAGAAACGATAAAAACCAGATGGAAACGTTGTTTAAACTTTTTCGTCCCAAGGCTTGGTTAAGTATCTCCAGAGAATCGAAGGAGTAAAAAAAGTTAATGGGACCCCAGAAAAGAACCGGCTTTTTTACTCAAAGCATGAAAGGAAACACAACCTTTCATGGTTCCCAACAAAGAAACTGAAAGACAACTGAACCACAGCGCCCATAAACACCCATCCACCCACTTTGATAGACAGACAGCAGAGTTCTAACCTAGATTAGACAAAACAGTGCGGAGCGGGTGAGGAAGTAAATTTGAAGGCAGACAAATAAAACTTTTTCAGTGGGAATGAAAGAAGAGAAACATGAGACGGAACATGAGAGCACAAATAGGTTGAGAAATGTATAATAAAACAAGAAGGAGAGGGAGAAACAGAAGAGAGAGACAATGGTTTTGAACGAGGACGGTTTTGGATAGACCATAGACAAAAACAATAGTATATCGTTGATGACATGGCAAAAGAAAAAACATACTGAATAAGAACCTTGAGAGGGAACTGAAGATGAATCAAAATGTCATCAACACATAATTTTCACCATATTCGAGTCGAATTCTATTCATTTTTTTATATATGTACATACAAAAGAAAACCTAGCCATCAGGATCATTAAAGAATGAAAGTCCAACCGAAGTTGCGCTATGATTTTATTTTATGTTTTGATGCAATGTACAGAGCAAAAAAAGAAATGTATTATACAAGTACGAATGTGAATTGAAAAGGATATCGGATTCACAATAGTAATGAATTAAAAAAAAGATAAAATAAAACATCATCATCTTTTGATATTCATAAAAACTGTTTTTGTAGTAATATATGCTCGAGTAATTCAAAAGCAACACACGAACAACAACAACAACAACAACGCTATAGTTGTCTATACATACAGTCAGACGCTCAAGGACTCTTGTTAAAGCGCGCAGAGAAACGAACAACCAGGATACTCGTGTTTTTCAGCCCACACTTGATGGCTTTAAAAGTAGATTTGAATGCTTAGAAACGGGAGAGACAGAAAGAGAGACAAAATGAAAAATGAAGGGGAATAAAATGAGAAAAACAACGAAAAGGAAAAACAACAGAAGACCTAAATAAACCAGGAAGAAAAGCCGCCTCTTCACAACAGCAAAAAACATGAATAGGTGAAATGGAAACAAGAAGCAGAAGAAAAATTTAACAAAAGCAACATGGAATAATGGGGTAGAGGTGGAGGGTGGCACAAAAAAATCGATAGCTCCCATCAGGGAGGCGCTCAGCTAAGCCACTCAGCTACTCATCGAGACACGAGATGAAATTCGTGTTGCGTTCGGGTTGCACGGATCTTGAAGCTTGAGTAGTATTTGTAGACATTATTCTAGACTCGTGGTTGTTTGGATAACTGCATGAACATCGGAAGATAACGTAGTAGTGAGGTACTACAACCCATCACCTGGTCGACGTAAAAATTCTAAAGAATTTAAGATTTAAATTTTGAAGAAATACCCGTAAATAATTTTTTGAATAATATTTTGGAACTATAAAGAAATGAATCTAAACTAAAATTAAGTATAGGTAATTATTTCTAAAATCTTAGACTTCGTAATTATGGGACAAACACATACAGAAAAATCATCAGGATTCCAAAAGTGGATGTAATAAAATGAAATGTAAAGAAAGAACAAACTAAGAAAAATATGGAAATCCAGAATAAAATTAGACAAACGTTGGCAAGAAAATGTGGAAAAATTTAAAGGATATGAAATTGTTCGGTCTTATCATATGACAGGGTAGAAATATGTGTACAATACACTGATTGCAAAAGGAAGAAAGGTCTATCCTGGGTTTGAAATACATACGAGTATTGTAGATGTTGTTGTTGGCGATATCTCGACTCTATCATTATTATGTATGCATAGTATATGTAAGGATACTAAGTAAGGATGTAAGGATGAAGTAAGCATATTTATATAACGTTATGCGGTTTCGCAGACGTGATTTCGCATTGAAATGCGCAAAACGTGCCACATATAAAGAGCTTTAACCCTTCTGTGGGGCACCCTAAACCATTCTTTTAAAGCCACCTTCTTAAAAATCTAGGACCAAACGGCACGAAATAAAGCGATGACAATCAGAGGTGAGGAAAGTACACAACAACTCTATCTAAGGTAGAACCCGTTTGTCATTGATGACGTAATTTACGTAGATGTCAAGAAATGCATTTTGTAGTTTAGTTTTTAAGAAAAATTAAGTTTTTCAGAAGGAAAAATCACCAGTATCATGCAGAGTTCTTTATACCATTAGGGTATAGCTAGTTATAATGGTTTATGAGATAGTTGGATAGATTTTTAAAGGTAAAAAAAGAGTATCACTCACCTTACAACCTTAACTAACGAGATACCTAAAAATATTTGATTATATTTATGAATATATGTATGATATTCAGAAGAAATATTTTTCAGTGTGATTTTAACTTATTAAAGCTATTGTTGTTGATAGCGAAATGTTTTTGTGATATAAAAATGCTCATCTATTTTTATTATGCGCCTCGCTGCCTTTTCTCCCTCCATTGAAGCCGATGCTCATTGAATATTTAAATTATTCCAAATCCACGTCATGGCAAGCAACCAACAACGACGCTGTTGTAGACAAAGTAAAGCAGACAGTCGACGCGACGTTGACGAGACAGTTAAACCGAGAAGGCATTGAACGTGAAAAAGGAAGAGTGAGACTCTCATGTACTATAGTGGGCATGTACTATAGTGGGTTGAAAACCGAGCTGAGGAAGGACATGTGGTCGGTTGGGAAGATGACGGGGTGATTAAGAAATGAGGATGATAAAGGAATAAGAAAACAAATTCAGGATTTACTTTGAGGTGAGTAGACACGCGCTGTTTTTATTGCGCTAACGACCTCAGAATTAGTCTCAAGGAACTACTTCTTGAACATGGAGAAACCTTCGGAGAGTAGTTTAAACTATGAGACCTTTCAAAGAACTCTACAAGATATTATTGGATAGTTGGAAGCTCCTTTTGCATGTGAACACTTTTGTCTGTGAGCTGGGTATATCCATTCTTTGCTTAAAGAGGGGCGACAAGAGAATGCCCGAAGTTCACTTATGAATTGTAAAACAAATCAGAGAACATTACAGATCATCGATTTATACCGTCTTAGAACATTCTATTCAATTCTCATTTTCAATTTGCAGTTGCTTAAAGATTGCTCTATAACAGAACTCTAAAAGAAATACTAAACTGAGTATCTGGAGAGTAACATTGTATCTGCAGAACAACATTGTATCTACAGAGCATACATGATATAATGCTTGAATACTGAACTAAAAGTACAGAAAAAAGAAAATCATGAGCTTTGCATAAGGTGAAGGTTTACGTTTGGTGTTATTTAAAGTCGGCATTTTATACAATGTCTAAATTGATGGAGAGAGAGAGGGAGATAGAGGGATAGAAAGAAATAGAAGAGCTCTTATTAAGAGCTAACAAGGGTTTCGAGTGTACGTGTTAAAAATAGGTGCCAAGATGTGGTAGTTACTTTGTGTTCTGATTCTTGTTAGTCATGGGCTACACCGCTGAGTGCTGATTAAAGCAAAAAATTGATTCAAGCATGGAGACGAGGAAAACGCACTGCTGAATTGAATTAATTGAGGTTATTTATAACACAAGGAAATCAAGAAATGGTTTTATGAATATTATTGTATTTTACAAGTAAAATCTTTCTGTAGGAAACTCTCTGAATGTATGGTGAAGGCTCTATGACGTTTCTTTGACAGTTTCTGATTTACAAGGGACGCTTTCTGCTTTACAAGTGACTATTCTGAGTTATAAGTTACGCTTTCTGATTCACAAATCGAAAAGATGTACAAATTTAATCAGAAGATCCTTCTGGATATCGTGAACTCTTTTATAGAGGTATACAAACTGCTGATGAGGTCTGAAGAATTTTTTCTGAAGTTAAATGGTGGTAGTGATGACACCAATTGATATTTTCTCATTCTAAAACTAGATTAACTTGCGGTCACTTAAGAGTCATAATGAGCACAATGTAAATTAAAAGGATAAACTATTTTATATCGGATTATTTCGTTGCTTTTAAATAATTCTTAATATTAATACATTGCATTTGAATAGAATAAACGCACCGAAAAAAATTAAATCTTCTTGGACGTGAAAAGGATTTAGAGACAAGCTTTTCAAACACGTTGGCGAAAACATGATAGCAACGTTAGCATTGAGGGAAAACAAAATCCATACTTGTAATCGTCTTTGAATTTCTTCAGTTGCCGCGAATGTCACGACGATAAGAAAGAAGTGACGTTGCTGTCACAACCGCAGTCGCTGTATTCACGCTAATTCTGGATGACGTACTCACTTCTATCGTCCATCCACCCAACATGACACATGTGTCTGACGTGTTGTATGCTTGCCGGGGGGAAAAAACACACAAACAAAAGAAAGAATGGAAAACACAGGCTCTTGTCTGGCTAACTTCGAATGTGACTTTGGTGCTATGTTTTTGTCATTATTATGGTTATCATAAATGTTATGAAGTCAGTATGAGCATTGAAACAACAACAACAATAGTAATAAAGATACTCTGTACTGACTTTCCACATGTCACTTTTCTGTTGTGACATGTGTTCAAATTGAAGCACAGCAGATTTGAAATCATCTTGTTTTTAAATATGTACTAAAGCCACTCAGGTGGACGGAAAAACAAGGTGAAGAAGGAGAAGAGAAAGAGAAAAACGGGGAATTCAACGTAGAGGGATATAGAATAGTTCACATACATATAAATAGAATTAGTGTCAGTTAGTTTGGCGAACGACAACACTTTTTGTGTTATTTGAAGCATACTTTTAGGCAGTGCTTTTGTAAAATTGGGATGAGGGTGGGTTTGCTTAGAATATTGAGAACGAATAGTGTTTTTGCTCTTGTTTTTTGTTTGTTTGCCTCCGTAATAGAGAAACTGGTCGGTCATTTAAGCTCCCTTGCGTGCTATTTAATGGCTCTTTTATATTAGAAGAAAGCCGCCCACCGTTCCGAAAACTTTTAAGTGATTTTAACACATACGAATAAAAGGGCAATCAAATTATGACACTTTTTCGCCCTTACTATGAATAATAAAGTCGTCATGCTGCGGCTTGTATAATTTATAATTTCAACACTTAATTTCATTCGGAAAAAGTTTCAAAGTGAAGAAATTATTACAGGTTACAAGTTATTACAGTTTTATTCACTGACTAGATTATGATTTATAATCAACACTAATTATAATAAACACTACGTGAATTCCACAACAACTTCCTTCTTATTTTTATTAATAATTTTTTATACTTAAAAGTTATTTATGTTAATTAAACAAAAAAAAATATCAAAAATTAACACATTAGAATCCAAAGTTGTTCCCTCCTTTTATAGAAGAAAATTTTAAACAAAAGTATCCTCAAAATATTTTGACAACATGTGTGCAAAGTTCAAATCCCCGCCCCGTTCCTACCCAAGGATTAACGGGATCATAATTAAAGAAATTATTGTTGTTGCGAGCACGTGAACATGTTTAACCCATTAGATGGCTGAGTATTTTGAAGGAAACACCTCGGAGAGTTACGTGTATATGTGAAACAACAATGACAACAACAGCTACACACACACACACACACACACACACACACATAAACTTCGAAGTGGTAGATTCATAATCACCATTTCATAATATATACACGTATTTATGTTGTGAGAGCTCTTCTGTTCCTCTTCCTCACCACTTTCCCCACTTTGCCACCCATCTCGAGCAATTTATAATCCTGTAGAAGAAATAAATTCTCACCGAAAACCTACAAAAAGTGGAAAAAGTAAAAACTAGTACACGCAAAAGCCGGATAACAGCTTAAATGGAATTCCCAAATACCTGAAGAAGTAAGCCCTAAAATACGCTTGATACGTTTTCACACCAAAAGCGACCTAAAAAATATGTACAGAAATTTTTACTGCCAGCGGTGAAAAGTTTTTATATACAAAGGAAGGGTGAAAGGGAGGAAGGAAGGAAGCAGTGCGCCATCTTGGCAGCCATGTTGGTTGCCATAGCAATGGACGGCAATGACGTAGTATACACAGCAAGTTGGAGACCTCCATGGTTCCATGACGGGAAAACTTGCTCTATATTTCAATTAAATGAAGTGGAACGAATAAAAAACGAAATAAATATTATAACAAAAGAACTAAAGAGCAAAAAACAAAAATAAGAAAATAATAATAATGAAAAACAAAAGAAAATAAATGGCACAAATGTCATCAAAAACAATCTAGACGAATGTAATCTTTGGCATGGAGCAGAGACAACTACAAAAACCAGAGAAAAAAAAATAGATGGCAACAATCTAGAAACGTCTAGAACATCTCCAAAAACTGCACCAAAAGCAAGAACAACAACAAGCGGAAACATACAGAGATGCCAAGAATTTTCATTTTCAGGCGCACTCATTTCTGTTGGCAACTCAGTCAAGCAGACTGTACAGGGAGCCACCCATCCGCCCCTCGACCCGCTGGGTCGGGTCACACTTTGGTATTGTTAAGAAACGAAGGTGAGGAGATGAGGAGGGAGGGAGGGAGGAATGGCGACTGAACAAGACCCAGACTCGCCATGTGGCAAAAATAGTAACAACAAGAACGCCAACAAAGTTTTGTTGTCTGCGCCAAATGTCGGTTAAAATTCTACTGTATACGGAGAGAGTGAGGGAACAGAAGAGGGAGAGAGAGAAAGAGAGCGATACACAGTGACAGAGAGTGGGAGATAAATGCGAGCAAAAATAGTGGGGTGAAAAGCCGACCGATAAAAGCCGAAGCACCCAATCTAACCCACAGACACATACACTCAGATCCCGAAGCAGGACGAACACAACAAAACAGAAGAAGAAGCAGCAGTGATAATGATGACAACAACAGTACACTAGAAGCAACAACAGCAACGTCGGGTCATGTCTGCTGCAGAAAGTGACATCTCGCCAAACTGTCGCTGAGTTTGGAGCTTACGCCTGTTTCTCTCACCCGCTGCCACCCTGTCACTCTGTCTATTTGCTTGTCTGTCTGTCTGTCTGCCTATCATACTTTATTCTGCCTGTCTGTCTCTCTATACGGCTGTTGCTACTGCTGTCGAGAAAGGACGCACAACTAACTGCGGGACCTGTCAGTCAAACTGTCGGACGCACGACCTAAAATCACTGTATACTCTATGTACGTATGAAAGTGTGTATGTACGAGTATTTATGTATTAAAATGTGTCTGTGACGATTAAGTCTGTGTGCGTAGACAGAAAATGTTGTATACATGCGCGACTTTACGAATGTATTCGGAACAAGGAGTGTCTGCTGTGAGATACACACTGACGCAGAACCACAGACAGACAGACACACACACACACTCACACAAACTAACGTATACATTTATACATGAATTTTATTATACGACTTGTATTGATTTGTGTATTCGCGTATTTAAGCTTGTTTTATATACCATCGAAGGAGACACACGCAAAACAACAACAACAACATAATATTGAATGAGTTGTGCTCCCAGTTTATTGAAGCATTTAAAGGATTTTTTATTTTCAAAATGAAACGAAAACTCAATAAAAGGCATCGTGCCTTTTAACTGAAAACTCTAAAAAACCATTCAATTACCATTTAAATGTGGGGCTTACACGGTGATGGACTTTATTGAATGTCATTTTATCAAGGAAATGAAATAAAATAGCCTTTCTATAAAATAGAATTCTCAGGATTCAAAATGCGATTTAATATTAATTTCTTCACTTTTATTCTTAGTAGTTAAGCTCTTAGTTTTTAAGTAATTCAATAATTTAAAATATTAGAAAATTTTGCACATGATTATAGGTTTTTCATAAGTAAGTTGAAAATAAGGTTACATTTTTAACTAATACAATAAGAATACAAGAAATCTTCGTCATTTCAGAGATTTATTTTTGTTCGGGTTAATTTACTCGACTGCATTTATATTATAGCATTTTAATACTATAAGCGAACGCATCCACGAAACTATAGCTTTAGAGTATTATAGGTATAAAGTAAATTCGAATTGTGCTCACGAAAGAAAGACCGACCACGAAACCACGATCCAATAAATCCATAAAAAAACAAAAAAAGCATAACAATAACGTGAATCTAGGAGACAGGATTAAAATAAGGAGAAAAAATAAATAGAGAGAGAGAGTGAGAGAGAAATACTGCGAGAATGTGAGAGAGACAGAGAGTAATAATATAAAAGGTAGCGAATGAGCAGGATAAAAGCTAAGCGAACCATGATAAAGTAGGTTATACATACGATATGTACGACGTCGTCGAGATGAGGACGATGTTGACGAAGGCAGCGACGACTACGAGGAGCACTACGACTACGGACTAAAAAGCCGAAGTCTATTCAGTTGGGTCGCTTTTATGTTCTATTTGGCTATGTAAAAAGCAGACAGACAATTTATGTATACCGATTAATTCTGGGTCTCCAAGAAGTGGTTGAGAGGGGGGGGGGGGACGACATTGCCGACATTGCTATGGAAACTAGTACAAGCGCACACTAGTTCTTGGTATTCGTCTGAGTGGTTATTGCTTTGGACTGAAATGTGACGCATGAGAGGCAGTGAGGATAGAAGACTATACAGCGAAGGAACAACAATAAGAACAACGAACAAAAGCAACCTACATCAACATCAACTACTTTTACAATCCCTCGTTTTTCCAGACCATCAGCTAGTTACCCCGACCTTACTATAAGAAAGAAAACACATACACATTCAGATCGGCGGGTTGACTGGATGAGAACACAGGGAATCGTGCTGCGCAGTACCCGGTCGGTCGGTCGGTCAGCTGGTTGGTCGGTCGTTCCTTCCATTGACGCTGATTGGGTTGGTGGGTCAGTTGAAGTCGTTCCCATTCGCACCGAGCGTGTTTGAGTCTGTCATTGATCGATGACAGTCACGCAATTTAACAATATATGTATGTACATTCCAACAACATGCATACACGGATACCCTGCCTGGTACGTATGCGCACCCTGGGGACCAAAACTTATACACAGAGCACATTTCAATTTATTATGCTAGGAACGTTAGTGGGTCGTCCCAGACGTTGTCGGCACCGGAAGCAAGATTTTTGCACAGCTCAGCACGTTACCGGTGGACAAATCCTGCAACTAACACAGATACACACACACATTTACAGGCATACTGCACTCATACAACCCTACCTCTCCCCTACCCCCCTTCATTATAACCACAACGTGCGCTAATAGTAGGTCATGCTGTGGGTGTGTAAAGCAACGTGGTCGTGAGTGTGAAGTAGTTAAGTGATGGCATGGATGAGGAGGGGGTTGAGTGCAGAGGGGCTGCTGGTTACAGGGGAATGGTATCAGCTTTCCATGTCATGCTGGTTCTGAATGCCGGTGAGACTAAAGACGAATGCACTTTGATGACCGCTGCGGCTGAATAAATGGTGTGTTGATGTTGGTGTGTGTCTGTGTGTGTGGGAACATCGGGTACGGCTGGCTGGAGAATAAGCTTTGTGTGAATTCCGTTGTCGTTGCTTTACGTTCGTGTATGCGATCGAATGTGTGGATTTTACGGCATGCCTTAAATTGCACAAAAGCGTGGATTATAATTGCTCACAATCGACTTTGTCATTCTACTGGCTGACCGACCGACCAACTGATCGACTGACTCACCAACTGACTTAACTGACTCAGCAGCTTTAAGGGTACATGTTTTTTTAGTATAATCTCTGCTAGACAGTCATTTACGTAATCCAACGGAAACATACTTGCACACGCAGAGCAACCGACCACCTTCTATAATCTTGACATGGGTTCTTCTGATGGGTACTGGCACCCGTTGTTTTTGCCCCGTGATGTCAAGTTACGTGTGTGTGCGTGGTGTCATGTACGTACTCGTAGTCAAAAGCTGTAAAATAGTTTTATTGTCCCTCATTAAGAAGAAGAAGACAGCCACCGCCGTTCGAGTGGGCGTTGAAACGACACACAGTAGAACGTGGACAATGTTTGCGTTTCTGTTGAAATTTTTATGTGGCTGTGGTAAAGTTTTAATGGCTCTAGATTAAAGCGATGTGTCATTAGATGTCGCAATTGGGAAGAGTTTTCTTCTTGACCTCTCCAGTTACGTTATTTTGAGGAATTCTCGAGAGTACTTGGTGTTTAAAAAAATATAAAATGAAAAGAAAGATTAAAAGAAGGTTTAAAAGAAATACTAGGAAGATACGAAAACCATAAAAATACCGAAATATCGATAAAAATACGGTGAAAACGTCAGTAGTTTTAGAAGACATTCCAGAACAACTCCGATACTGAAATAAAATAGATAAGTTGGTGTTCTAAGCCCCCGTAAGATGGTGTTTTAATCCCTATAGTATTTGAATTTAAAAATTAGGTTGAATAAAAAAAAACACAATGTATAGCTCAACAGGTTTTGATAGAATCTTCTGTGGACCGACTTTCTTATAGCAGCGTATAAGAATAACTAACGTAAAGTGTTCGTGGCTTCGGGGAAGTCCCACGAAAGCAGCAATGGTCTGTCTTTCAGCTACAATGTTGCTGATTTGTAATTGAAGACATGTGAGATCAAAAATTTGGATCGATAATTAAAGCAGAATCATACAGAAGAGTGCATATCGAACATTTTCCGCGCCGTTCGGTGAGCTTATTTGTACTGTATTGATTAGGTTAGCGTATCGATCAGATTTCATTGATTCTTACGACAGTAGTTAACCACAATCCGACAATTGCCAATATGTACAACAACCACGTATACAACAGAATAGAAATAACAACAAAGTAGTTAGCAATTTATCTTTGTGAAAAGTTGTACAAAGTAGCTTTTGCTACGAGGTTCGTATTATATCGTATTTAAACCAACCGACAGAAATACATTCAGGCAGAGAAACGTTTTGCTGTCCTTGTGTTCGTCCGTCTATCCGTTTGTCTAAGTCACACATGCTTAGATAGGTATTTGAAAAAGTCTAGCCAAAGTCTCGCACAAGTTTAAAAATAACCCGTACTAACAACGACTGATGGTACTAAAATTTCTCACACTCAATCTTCTCCTCCTTCTCTCAATTCTGCGCTCTGTAGTGGAAAATTGAAAAGAGCAATAATGGCAACAGCAGCGCCAGACACGAGTGCAATCGAAAGATTAAGGCCGAACTCAAGAGAGGCCAAGTCTGAGTGAATAAGGAACAGAAACCGAGGGTGGGAGTGAAAGAGCTCGATATTATAACATGACGACAAGCAAATACAAAAAGACAAGGAGAGAGAGAGTGGGATTATTATTTGGTGGGGAGAAATAATTTTCTATAGAATTTCTAAATATTTTCGACGAAATGTGGCTAGAAACATAGAATTCTCTGTTGCAGACAGAGTTTACTTCCCAAGGATATAAATATTAAAGACCAAAAACTTCAGAAGGCAATGGTAAATGGTATTGCATCTAATTGGGTTTCCAGTTTACTTCAGGCTTCGGATTAGGTACACACTTAAGTAGGTCGTCCACAAATTACAATAGCCCATGAATATTGTACTACGCTGGGTGACTGAGATTTGTTTTCGGTTCATTTGTCTTGAAACCAGCATAATTTGTCGCAGTCGGAATCGTTGGTTTGACCTGCTTTCTACTGTGAAGGTCACACTATTGTAATGTATCACTTGAACATGCTCGAATTTGCTTTAAACTTTTGAGCTACTGGATGGTTGTATAGCTACCACGTATATACCGCATGCTTTACACTGGGTAAGAACAAAAAGCGGTACAGTACCAGCGGGGAAATAAATCAAACAACATACATAAGTGATCGCCAGTGATCGACCCATGTCTTCAGATTGCTTTAGTCAAGTTTCCACAGAGTCATTGAATAGGAAGATAAAATCTACAACATCGAAATCCAATATTTGCTCATGAATATCTTTACACATATCTTTATTACATATCTTTTTTTCATACAAATAAAAAAATGTACGATAAGTACAAAAGCAGCAACAAACTATAAAAGCACATGGACACGTGTAGGCACGACACATGACAGGTGTATCGCCGCATTTCGATGAAGCAAAAATAGCATTCTTAAGTCGAATTTGAGACGAAAATAAAATTCCGCCACGCACGTTTTTGCCAGTTAATGGATTTGTGTGGCTGTCATATCAGCAAAATGTTCCTCAGATGATAAGTGAAATCAATGAAATAAGGGTGGAAATGAACGAAATACTTAATAATAGGAAAGAATGAGAAGAATTTATATTTATGTTCGCGGCTAAACTACGAGCGAGTTCGGAGGGGGGAAAACAGCCGGATTTTATAGCACAACACAGCACAAGATAGTAACAAGTTGAATGAACTCGTAAAAACGTGTTGGTTGTTGGAGAGATTGATGGAATGCAGATTCTTCCCTTGGAGAAGATGTTGGCATTAAAGAAAATGTCTCTATAGGGATAAACCGCGTTTGTGGGTTCTCGCCTCATGGTTTTTGTTTGTGTTCTCTCGGTAGCGAAATAAAGATAAAAATTTAACAGACGATATCAAAGCTGTTGTCAAATTTGTGTACGACTTCTTTTTATAAAGTTCAACGATTTTTCCGGGCTGTAAAGAGATTAATTTTGTAAGAAGGGTAGGTGGGTCCTTTGTGGCCAATTTTAAAAAAGAACCACTTGGAAACCATTGATTTTAGCGACTATGGCATGGTTCCAGCATTCCACATTTTGCACGATTCCGGAAGGTTTTCAGACCGAAGCGTTTAAGAAGGAATGTTTTGAAAATATTTGTAAATAGTTCAATGATAACTTTTTATAAGCCAAGCCAAGAGAAGAGACAAAAGAAGAGAGAGAGAGAGAGAAATTTAAATAAAAGTTTGACAACTTTTATCGGATAATTAAATCCTACATAAGACAGATAATTAAGATTATTTCACTATACTATATATCCATCATATCATCAGTTAATCCACCAGTCTTAAATAAGTTTCATGAAAGCTTTTTTTCTTCTGGAACTTTATAGCTTATTAAATTTAAAGAAAGCGAATGAGAACAAAAGCCTTTTCTGACTTGATGGCAATTTCAGTAAATTGGAACATTAAGAAAACATTTCATATACAGTTAAAGCAATATAATCAAGGACAAATCAAGTTATTCGATTCCTCCACATCATCATCATCATCATCGCCGCCGTCGCGTTTATTAAATCTGATAAAAGCCAGACAGCAACGTTTCCATGAAAGAGGATTATTATTTTTAGCGAAATACTTTAATACGCAAAATACAACAGAGTCGATACCAATAATGACGACAACAGCAATGTTCCTGACAACAACAAAAAATGTTGCAAGAAAAAAGACTAGAGGACGTGACGATATACGATACAGAGGACGATACGATTCTAAGGACAAGAGCGAAGAGAAAATAAAATGACAGCCAGACAGACAGACGACGATGACAACGACTGAATGAATATACAACGAATATTTTATAAATATCTACAATCTAAATGATTAAACAAACCAAAAAAAGAAAATACAAAATCTAAGAAACGCGCGACGAAAAAAAATAGCAATGAAACGAAACGAGGATAGACGCTTTCTCCCTCTCCGCCCAGAAAAGTCAACAGTCGACAACAGAAAAAGAACAAGAAGAAACAAAAACCTTCTGAAGGACATGCAACGGACAAATGGTTTCTTTTTATAGCCTCAATAGAAACGAAACTGAAAGCCTTGCGAAGGACGCCGCCGACAAACAAAGACTTAATGCCAAAGAGGGGAAGAGCAGAAGGGAAGAAAGCTATGGAGCAGCAGAGAGAGAAGAATGAGTAGGAGGTGACACAAGTTACACGTGCCATAGAAGTACAAAGGAAAAACAGCCGCGTATCGCTACATTTTATTGTAGCTGCCGGGCAAACCCACAGGCCGGTGTTTGCTTTGTGTAGGGGGGAGTCTTTAGTTGGGAGGAGGGCGCATTCCAGAACAATAACAAGAACTAAAGAAGGAGCAGAAATAACAGCAGCAGGATAGAAGGCAACAAACGTTGTCGATAATATAGGCAAAAAAGCTTACCTTTTAATGCTGCCTCCCGCTCCTCCGCCCTCTTCTCTGTCACTCTCATCTGCCCCCACCCAGTGATTGGTGACAACGCTTTGTATTCACCACCAATAACTGAGACGCCAACCAACCAGTGACGAAACTATACAAGGATTAAGGACAAAAAATATGTAGAACATTGAGAGATACCGAGAAAATAGTAAAAACCAATAGAGTGAGTATAATACATAAGTTTCTGTGCGTTTGTGGGAGAAATTGTACCACCTCCAAACGAAATGGACCGGACAGGAATTGAGCACGTTTCCTCATGTCCTTTGGCTGTATCAAATACGGTCTGAAAAAAGCCAAAACAAATCAACAACAGCAGCAGCCTAAAGGGCCCGGTAAGCGGATGGATGAGTAGCAAAGGAGAGCCGACAATTTTATTTGGAGCTCTGTTGGTAGCATAAAAATAAAATTCCCCTTGAGCTGGCATATAATAAAGTAAAAGCAGCCAGTCGGCTAGCTAGCCAGCCACCTCACCTCGGTGAGCACAAATAAAGTCGGAAAATAAGTAAAACAGCACGAATCGAGCACCGAAAAGAACGAGCGAAGGATGCCACGAGTGAACACAGGATACACGAGCGAGCTGGAAAAGCCAGGGGCTACCCTTCACGCAGGATCTCTCTGGGAAGAGAGCCGCATGCGAATTTGCCGCAGGAAAAAAGGAAGAGAGAGAGAGAGAGAGAGAGGGAGAGAAGGAATGTGATGGAGAGGGTGTTCAGAGACTTCGTGCCTCGTGCCAAGTGGCTCGTGATGTCGACAACGAAAGTATATTTATTGAATGTTTTTGGCTGACTACGAGACTTCATGGCATGAAATGAAATATGTACATGAAAAGCAGACGCAGACTTTTTTAATAAAATGGGAAAAAATATCAAAAGCTAAAAGAGCGGCGCCATTTTTAATTATTTTTCGATACTTGAATTACTTAAACGAACGAATTCATTAAATTTTCCCGAGTTTTGAATTTAATTCCAAATCCTGATTTTAATATTTCTTAATAATGAATGAATAATGTGTAAAAAGGCGGTCACATAAATATTACATTATTAGTTATCTCCTAAACTCGTAGGATTCAATTCAGTTGTAATTGGAGACTGCAAACGCGAGCCATGAAATACGCGTAAACGGTTTTCCATTTTGACAATTTAACAAATGCGATTCGAGTAGCTGCAGTTATTTATTTCAGAAACAATTCAAATTCCAGCTCCACCCATTTAATGGAAATGAAGGAGTTCGCGATCCAATCGATCTGGCAGCACATGAAATACGGTGAGCTGTTATAGTTTGGACTTGGCGCAGCTCGACTTAAACCTTGACCATAGTGTTCGTTAGTTAGTAAGTGGTTAAAACAAAAAAGAGTAGAAACGAGCTTCTAATATTTGTTGCCCATATTTGAAGTTCAATTTGCTGTGCTTGTGTTAGTTTTTGCAGTCGTTGTTGTCGGGCTTACTTCTGCTGCTATAAACATAGAGACGTTACCGAATCTAAAGATGACTATCAGTTTGTTGAAATTATTTCCGCAATTTTATTATCCACAATAAACAAGCCAGAAACCACCGACTGATCCGATCCGATCGCCAATCGAAGCCGTCGTTTAAGGCTGGCAAAATTAATCTCTCTGATAGAGGGTGTGTCTGCTATACCATTTGGCCATTTTTTACGATTTCATTTGGGGAAACGAAATCCCAAAAAACACTAAAGCAGAGATTTTTTTCCCCTCTGTAGATTTTTATTCAAAATTTTCCGAGGTCAAGTTCTTTGAATTTGGCTTCAACATTGGGTTTTTTTTCATTTTTTGTGGTAGACGTTGTTTTATTTTCTTTGATTCTTCGGCGGTTTTGCATTACAAACCTTGGATAACATGGCAACAAATACTTGGCGCGGCAGCGACGAGACGAGTTGTAAATTTTTCACTAGAGTAGAGTAATTCAATGGTACAAATAAAGAGAGAGACTGAACAAAACCGCAAGACTACTAACAACAATAATAACAATAATAACATCAACAACAAAACGAACCATGATCAACATCATCAAGACGAAGCAGAAGAAGAACTACAACCACAGACACAAAAACAATGGCAACGGCAGCAGCAACAACAAAGACATCTCACAGCATAACATTAACAAGTGTGCCAACTATTCAGAGATTTGTTATAATCAATTGTTGTTGTTTTTGTTGTTACTGCAGTTGCATTACTTTTAACAAATGTTGCTGCAGATGATGCTGCTCCTGCTTCTACTCTTGCTGCAACATCTATTCGTAATTTCAATGCCATCAATCAGTTTGGAGAGAGACAAACTTACAAACGCGACCTCGTCTCTTCTTTTTGTTTGTCTGCTTTTTTTTCTTGTCTTATTTAAGCACGATGACTGCTTATTTTTGGGTTTTTTTACCACGCTAACGTGTCGGCAACATTGATAGCTTTATGACTTCTAAGACTACCGTAGTAAATGAGCTTGTTCTACCATAGAAACCCACTGTACACCGCCTTCTCTCTCTCTCTATCTTCATGGGAATTAGAATACCTGGAGTCCATCATCAATCACCAGAGTTAAAAAGAAAACATACTGGAAGGAGTGTTGAATTTAATTTGAAGAAGTCTTCAAGAAGTCGAATTCCATGCACTCAACGTTTTCTAAATTGGGGAATTCTCAAAAAGTAGGTAATATACTACAGCAACAACCATAATGCCAACAGATCGAAGTATCATCTATAAACAATTTTCAATTATTTGTTTATTTTTAAGCAAGAGATAAATTTACGATTCTCTGTCTCCAATATAGTACCTATATATGCCTCTTACTATCTCCTCGCCCCTCTTTCTCTTCACTCTCTCGCTGTCTCACTCACTCTTTCTCTCTATTCTCTCTATTCTCTCTCTTTCTCTCCATTCATGAACATTGTTGTCTCAACAATTTTGACATAAACCACAAACAGTGTCAAAATTTGTAAAATGCAACAAAACTGACGATAAGTTTATCAACTTAAGAGTCAAAAGAAAATAAGAAGAATAAAAAAAGAGTACTAAGAAGAGAAGAAAAGAATAAGCAGAAACAGAAGCGGGTGATAAAAACGCTTTGAATCAATGATTGCGGTCAGCGAAACGAACCAAAAAGACACCCGACAAAACACCCGCACCTCTGTCCATCGTCTGTCTGGCTGTCTATCTGACTGTATGTTTGTCTATCCGTCGGTTATCCTGTCTGCCAACATGTTTGCTCGCCCGCTTAAATATTGCTTGCGCACCTGGATTTGCGCATGCGACTTTCAATGCGCCTCTAACCCCTTGCTTGTAGATGTACAGATGTAGTGGTGACAAAAACAACCATCACTAATACAATAACAATAACGAAAATACTAAAAAAGAAATTTCATATGCAATAAATTGGATTTTTTCACAGTTAATCCAAAGGCGATGTCATGAATTGGAAGATGCTCGATAGCAGCAGTACCATCATCAACAGCAGCAGCAGAAACATCATGAAGAGCAGCAGCAGCACCATCAACAGCAGCAACACCATCAACAGCAGCAACACCATCAACAGCAGCAACACCATTAACAACAACAACACCAACAACACCAATAAAATTAACCACGACCACAAAAAAGACCAGCAGAAACAATATAATTGCGCCAAGCGTTACGCGGGTTACAAGGCAGAGAGAAGAAAAGCTCCGCAAAATAGGCAGCCAGTTAAATAGACAGACACACGGACAGACTTAACAGATGTAGAGAGACAGACAAGTAGTCAAGCAGACAGACATATAGACTGACTCTTGGGGTGGGTGCTGTGAGTGAGGAGTGGCTGGCTTTATGTAGCCGTAAATTAGCGGAACAACAGGTAGAGCCAACCGTTGATTATCTATCTGTAGGAATGCTTTGATCGCTAGAGTGGTTAAGAAGAGAAAGAAGAAGCAGAAGAAGTCAAAATGAGGCACCAAAAACTAAAACGAGAGAAAAAAAACTAACAGGAGTGCGGCGGCGACGACGATGATGATGACGAAGACTACCGTTTTTAGGTTAATTGCTAAGAGGGCGGCGGCGTCAGTAGGTTTGGTAGCGAGCAATAAAAACTTCAGATAATAATGAGCGAAAACGCTATTGTTGTTGTTGTTGTTGTTCGTGATGTGGTGGTTGTTGTGGTTGTTGCGATTGCTGCTGTTACTGTTGCTGTAATAAATTTTGTTAATAATTTTTAAGTTATAAAGATACGCGATACAAGTTCAACATATTAACGTAATAAATACGAGAGTAACAAGATAAATAGCAAATATTTTAACCATAAGAAGAATTCTTGGGAATAGCTTTGAACGAATCAGATATTTGATATGGTCAAATAGTTTTTTGTTTTTAAAGAAACGTGGACTGTATATTAGTTTATTTGAAATAAATTCAAAACTATGTCTCTATAAAAACTATAGAGAGAGCTAGATATCTCAAAGAGAGAGAGAGAAAAAGAGATTTTAAAAATATGTTTTATTCTAATAAGAAAGATCTAATTCAATTACTCTTAAAACAACCCTGAAAATAGTTCAGAGACGTCTTAATATTAGAAAAACTGAAAGCACTTTTTACTTTAAACCAAACCATCACATCCCTAATCCGCCACGCCCCGATCAATCCACCATCTGATAACCAAAACATATTGATGTATATACATATAAAATATATATTTTACAGTAATTAGTTTTGCCAACGACGCCATTTGCAATTACATTTTACAGCTTTTCCCAGCAGCAGGATTTTACGAGACTTCATGAGACAACAACACAATACTGACAGGATAAAAAGGGGCGTTGGTGAAGGAGGCGGTGAACGTATGGTTAGAGTTACGAGACAAATAATGCGGTGAGCCAAGAGAGAGAGAGAGAGTGATGGAGAGAGCTCCATAAAAAACAACCATAATAAATAAATAAATAATAAACAAAACGGGGAAAAATAATGAATACTTGAAATAGAAAGACGAATAAAAATAGAAAGCCACAAAAAGAGAATGAGAAGCGGGTAGAAAGATTCAGAATCATTAACAGCAACAACGGTTGATGGCAGAAAGACTGAAGGACTGTCGCAACGCAGGACATGTGAATTGAGGGAATGATGAAGTGAAGTGAAGTGTTCGTGTACGTATATTCTACAACTGAAGAACCCCTCCCCCCCCCCAATCGAGAAGGACCGGAGAGGAGGAGGAGGTTGGGAAAAAATAGAGTAGGTTAGCTGACGGGAAGAGAAGAAATGTTGATGTGTTTGCCGCTGGCAGTGAAAAATAAGTAGCAGCAGCAGCCATCGGTAAGGAGTAGAAAAAATAATGGAAAGGATGACATCACGGGAAGAAGTGAAGCGGGTTGCAGGACCAAGCCTTTAATGCAGTGCATTTATTCTTTAAGTGCAACATAAATAAGCGCGGAGAATGCAACGTCACGACTCTGGTCTTGGGATGACGTTAATAATATATATAAGTAAATATTATAAGGTTCTAAAGCTGTATGAAGTCTGCGGATATCGTAATGCTTTCATATTTACTTTCAAAGTCTTGAATTCGCTCTCAGATTCAACCAAGAAAATCATTTCGAAATCAAAAAAGGGTAGGTACGTTAAGAAAGGCGTGTAGTGACCATAGAAAAGGTTCTGCGTCGGGCCGGGGTCCACGCCGGCGGTGGGGGGGGGGTTTGAGTGCCTTCCCAGCACGAGACGGAGGGCTACCGGGGTGTCTATGAACCTAAGAACATAGGAGAGAACTCCTTTCTGCTCAAAATAAAATTTAGTAACTAAGGGTACACTCGTACCGCTGCGATCTCTGATAAATCCTGGAAGAACATGTCTCAGAATTCTCCCTCCCATACTCCCTACCTCCAGGGGATTATGATTGCCAGTGGAGACCTTCCATCTGCATGATACGCCCTTCGCTTCTGCGCTGGAGTGTTTGGGACTTGACTGTGGCTCAGAGTACTCTACAAACAAACAAAATGTTGAGTTGATTTATTATTATTTATTTCTAATTTATGTACATATACATATGTAAATTCAGAAAGGTTCCTTCAAGTATCAAATGACGTAGGCAAATGACAAGCAGTGCTTAGGAAGCAAATGGATGAACATTTTAATACCAAAGATATAGATAGTAAAAAAATGTCCCTGATTACAAACGTAATTTTAGAAAAAATAAAGAGATATGAAAATCTTCACGTAGAATACGTGATGAAAGAAAAAAAAAGGAAATCCCTGGAAATTGCAAACAAATAACAACAAAAGTGAAATGATTAAAAGAACTGAGGAGAAACCCAAAAACCATGAGAGAACAGAAGCAAGAATAATAATAATAATAATAATAAAAACAACAAAAAATAAAAGCAACAACAACAAATAGGATAGCAACAAAAGCTTACATACGTATACGAATGCGTAATACAAACAACAGACAAAAAACTCGAACGAAAAAAATTACAACACACAATGAAATCCTGTCTATGGTTATACGATAGGATGAGAATCGTGAAAGGATTAGTACTTGGTTGGTTGTTGGAGTTTAGTTGTTGTTGTTGTTGGATTTCAGTTGATGTTGTTGTTGGATTTTAGATGTTTCGTAGGAAAGGAAGATCCAAACTGACGATGCTGAAACCGAGAAAAAACTCCAGCCGAGTAAAATATACACAAACAAAGGGACACACAGCCAGATAGACAGACAGAGAGATACACATGCAGATGCACACAACGAGACCAGAAGGAATGAATCAACATGACAGTTTGTTCGGAGAAGCAAAGTGAGATGAAGACAGTAGGAACAAAGTAAAAAATATAAACAAAAGGAAGAAGAAGACAGCTCCAAGGAAAGCACGATGACGAGCACGATAATAATGTTGACAAGGGGACAAGGGGGGAAAACTGGAGGGAGGAGAGTGGGTGGTTACCAGTGAACTAATGGAGCTGGGAGAATAACAAAAAAATTGAGGGTGAAACAAAAAAATAGCAAGCAAGAAACAAAACCAAAATGAAATGTGAACAACATGAAATGAAAAAAAGGATAATTAATAAGAAAACACAGCGGCGCAAATAAAATGAGCCCACTGCACAGAAAATAGAAAGAAACAAACAAATAAACCAACAGAACAGAACAAAATAAAAAGGATAAAACACAAAAAAAAAACGTAGAAAGCGATGCCAGAGTGAGCAATACGAATGAAATGAATTCAGAACAAGTTGAATTTTGAATGAGAAAAAATTCTAAAATCTAACACTGAAGTTGATGCTCCAGTTTTTCTTCAGCGAGGGTTGGGAGTAGGTTAAAAATCGGTTGCATTAAAAAACATCAAAAACTAAAAGAAGCAAAAACTCAGTGAATGAAAACCACCAGCAACAACAACAACAACAAAAACGCAATACTGAGTAATAAGCAAAAAACGCTACCGTCGCCGTCATGATCGCTTTCATGTGGATGCCATGAACAAAAAATGAGCACAACCTGTACAGAGAACAGATGAAGACCAGTTATAGGACGCCGCCATGATAGCTGTTGCCATGTGACCCAAATCCGGTTGAGCAGCGCACGGTTCTAACTTCCGTTCTGTACCGCAGCTATTTTTTCTCCATATTTTGTTGTAGTTTTTGTTTTTTTCTTCTTTGTTTATGCTTCTGTTAGAAATATAAAAAAAATACTCCAGGGAAAGAAGTACTCCAGGGGTGAAGGAGAAGGAGAAAAAAGGAGAAGGAAACAAAAATAAATACCAAATACTCTTTAGTGAGACTTTTTCCCAACTGAAAAATGAATTTTTATGCCCTTTTTTCTCTACCTCTCTCTCTTTCTCTCCCTATTCCTCCTCCTGCCTCTTTCTCTGCACCTTCTTTTCAACAACCCTTTCTGAATCTCTGTCTTTCTCACTCTATTTTCTTGTGAGAGTGAGAGAAGAGAAGCACGCAAAAGTGACATTTTTTCGGGCTTAAAATTTTTAATAGCAACCGAGGCAGATGAACGAGTGAGAGGGAGAAAGGGAGAGAGAGAGAGAGAGAGAGCGAGAAAGGCTTGTTGAAAATATAGTAAGTGGAGGGGTTGGAGGGATACTTTTGGGTAGACTGAGATTTATATTCAGACTAATCTAGGACGAAGTGTGCTGTGTATATTTTCAAGATGTGCACCAAAAACACGTACACAATTATACATACGCATACATGTTAACATGTAGACATGTATAACACACACATATAAATACAGAAACAGACATATAAAAGATTAACCCTTCACAAGTTGGCTGAGTAGAGGAATTTTGCTTTGGTTTGAAAGCTTTTTCATAAATAAGAACACTTTTCAAAGAGGAACTCTTCGAAGGACACACAGAAAACCGGAAAAAGCTATATTTCTTCACCCATTTTGTAGAAACAATGATGAAGACGGAAGTAAGAAAAAATGAAAAGAAGAAACTTAAATTTTGAGATAATATTTTTAAATATATTCTGTATTTTTTAAAGTTTCTTTTTTGGTAAAGAAATCTTTTAGTTTAAGAAGAGACTTTCATGTTAAGGTTCTGAAGGTTCAAAGAGGTTCTTAATTTTTAAAGAGATTCTTAGGATTCTCTTTAAAAGTATGACTTTTAAAAGAAAATAAGATTTCAGGTTTAAATAATTTTATCATATGATGGGATAAAGCACGAAAATACTATCGAATTCTAAGGTTAAGAAACTTCTCCTTCGTCGGCTTAACAATTGCACCAGAAGCAGCTGCAGCGCGTTGAGCTTACCAAGTACAGTAGAGGGCAAAAAATGCAATTTGCATGCAAACTAGCGCTGTACAGGGTGATGGAGGAAAGGTTCACAAAAGAAAAAGCTAAAACTTAGGTAAATAAATAAAGAAGAAAACACTTCATGCACACGTCGCTGCAGACGTCATCTCGAGTATCTTGAGTATGTTGTCTTGAGTATGTATGAGCATGAGTATGGGGAGGTTGTTTTACGTAACGCAGACGCAGTTACATAAGAGTTAAGTACAGCAACAGACTCAAATCTGTGTGTCACACGCAGCACTCAGCTAAAAAGCTTTTCAAGTACTTGAGTAATGTTTAAATAAAAAAGAATGTACTGGAAAATTTCGTATCATTGAAAATACCATTAACAAAAAAGATCCATTAATATAAATTATCAACATAGCGGTAAATACAGTCGCAATGGTGCAAAAATATGTGGGTGGTCATTTTTGTTCGTTTCATGTTATCAATTCTAGGCACACTTTTATCATTACCATTGCCACTATTATCGTCACCATCATCATCATTATCATCACCATCATGATCGATATCATCACCATAATCGTTCTCACCATCGTAATCATTATCATTATTATTATTATCATAGCATCAGGCTCTCATACATTTCTGTGTGCTTTGAATATTGATTAATATTGGAGAAAAATATTACCGAAACGTGTCACATGAAGTATCCTTGGATGTACATTAGAAAGTATCCTCTCTTTTGAGAAATATCAGAAGACGAAGTTGACATTAAGGTGGTTACATTACATTTCATGAATATGAGATACGCATGTGTCATAGAAAGCATTCAACGGTGAAATAATCTGCCTCCCATCTACCCATTCAATTACAAGGATACTGAATTCACTAGAATTTAATTATAAAATCAATAACAACCACGGAAACCACAAAAATAAATGTCAATTCTATCACACTTTTATCATTAATTCTTCTTATTCAGCTAAAAACTTAGGTTAAGAGGAAAAATGGGACTGGCAGACAGAGGAAGATAGCGATGGAGTGGGAGAGAGAGGAAGCAAAAGAGACAGATAGATATATGTGGATGATGCATTAATACAAGGGGAGACATAAAATGGAAACCACAGACAAACAGAACCAGAAAACAGAAGAACAGACCGCGTACCACAAAACATAAGACAAAAAATAAAACCCCAAAATGTCACACCAGACAAAATCACAAAACCTGACAGTTTGAGAGACAAACAGTGTGTAGAAACGAATTGTAAAAAGGTGGGTAACGAAAATCATTAATTAACTTTTAATAAAACTAAAAAATCTCAAGTCTTCATGTTCATCAACCACATGAACCGAGCCACCCACCAGGAATAAAAAGACTAAATAAAAACATGAACAAAAAACTCGCAGTAGACAGACAGACAGAAACGACTTTGGTGAGACCGTCAAGAAGTTTCAATAGTCCAGAAACGCGACGCTTGTAGCAACAGCGACCACCAAGTAAAAAAAAAAAACAAAAAAAGCTCCTGAAAACACCCTTGAGACAGTTTTTTTTTTTTCAATTTTCCATGATTATCATAACAGACGTTGAACGAGTGCAAAAGGAAACAAATAACGAAAATGGAAGGAAAGAGAAGAGGCAGACATAGAATGAATAAAATAAAAGTAGAACACGTAGCAGTAGAATAAGATTAAGAGTTCCCATGATGGAGACATGGAATACCCATGTACCCACAAAAAAATCCCAAAAATACAAAAGTTTTTAGGGGTGGAGGTCGGTGAAGACTGCAGGCGGTGGTGGTGCTGCTGAGGGGACTTGCGACACGCCAGTGGTATTAAGAGACGTGGTTGGAATTCTCAACCAAGATACCGAGATACGCTTTATATAAATGATGTTGCGCTAGGTTGTGGTGTGGTGCTGGGAAAACCTCTCCGTCTCAGTCTCAGCCTGTGTTTCCATCTCCGCCCCAGTCTCTATCTCCATCACCGTCGTCTCTTCGTTCGGTTATTTTTTTGGGTTTTTTTCTTATTTGTTTTTGTTTTACACGAGTAACGACAACAACTCGGTTCTCGGTGGTTGTCTGCTGCGTGGTTTTAAGACTGTCTGCCTTGAGACGTCAGTTAATAGCGTCGAGGAATGTGTGTGTGCACATAAATGGGCCGTATATACGTACGTATGCGTGTGTATTGTGCATGTATATGGGAACACGTGTGCTTGTGTTTATATGTATTTTTGTTTGTATTTTCAGCAGCGCGTGTAACGCATTAACACCAAAAAAGGCAACCACAAAAACCAAACCAAACGAAAGCACGCAAAATAAGGATACAGAGACGAGAAGAGAAGGAAAGGAAAGGGAAGAAATGGGATGGGAAGGGCCGAGAAGGGGGGGGGGAGGAATGAAAAGAATTCGAATTAAAAGGATGGATATGAACGAAGGTAGAGAGAGAAAGAGATGTTAGGGTAAACTATCGAATGGGAGAAGAGTCCTTTCTGTATCCGTACCATGTTCTAATATTGTATCGATTTGTACCTCCCCTCGTTTAACCTCTTTTCGGCACACTGTTCGTCCTCGTCATCGCCGTCGTCCTTTCTATTTTGATGTTCTTGTAATTTACAGACAAACTACAGACGAACCAAAAATGGATACAGAAATCGTAAAAATATTAAAAGAGCTCCTGAAAATATAATCAAGTTAATAACTAACAGCATTACTTGTTTGTGAACTTGAATTAAGTAATCAATCAAATGAAATATGCTTTAAGAAGTTTATCGGATATGAAACATGGCCAAAATAGAAATGGAGAATATAGTGAGGAAGAACGAGGAGTGTAGTCCAAGTCCAAGCACAATAAATGAATGAAAAAATCAGGAAACGTGTAGTAATAAAATACAAGAAAACAAGGAGCAACAGCAGAAACAATAATAGTAACAATAACAACGATAAAACTAGCACTAATATCGACAAGGACACGGAAACAATAACCAGCAACGTCTGGCAGGCAGACAGGCCAACAGTCAGCCAGCATTAGGACTGGATACCAACAGAGACTCGGATGCGAAGGGTCACACTACAACACACGACCTACAGTGACCTTAAAGAGGTCATTGCCTGCAAACTTGAGCTCATACTAAACTGTTTTGTATGTTTTCATTGGCTTTATTTAGTATTATAAGCAAGTGGGTGGTAAATCCTAAAACAATACTTAATTTAGACAAATGTGCCCCATAAATGTTGAAAAAAGATGGGTAATATTATGTAATTCGGGTTGATTGTGTTTATTGAACAAATAAAATCGGAAAAATGTTGATACCGGAAAACAATAAAAAAGTGCCGGGGAAGGCTGAAAACCGGCCGAAAGATTGGAAAGGAAGAAAAGTACAAAAGTTCAAAGGTTGGACAGAAAAAAGACAGATCATAAACACAGGGTTATGTAGGAATCAGGATTTAGCTCCAGTTGCGGTGCATGAACCCATAAAAATGGAACCCATACTGAGACGGATATAAATGATAAGGAAATAAAATTTATATTATTTTCTATTATAATCTTCTGCTTTCTTTATAGATACCTATAAAGGTATATTTATTTGAATTAGGAGCGGATTAATTAAAGCTCTTCGTACAGCTTTAATTACCCATTTGATATACCATTCAATCGTTCCATATTTTCATCAGCTTAAACTTACCAAGCAAACTATTGATGAGGCTAAATTGAGGTATAATTTTTCCAAAGAATCCGAAATAAAATTCTTACCTGTAAATAGAGAAAAGAGAAACTTTAAATTATAATATATTATATCATATGTGCTTAGTATACGTATAAATCGACGTTATTTAAGTGCAGAATTTAAATCTCAAAACTACTTTAGAAGAGATTTAAATTAAGCGATTACACGTTGATAGAAAAATCCGATGCAATTTTTCGGAAAAAATTAATACGTAGAAAAGAATTAAAATTAGAATTTTCAAATTCCCCCCCCCCCCCCACAACGACAAAAACAACACTAACAACAACAACAACTACAACAGCAACGACGACGATAAACGAATAACAAGTAAGGACGATCGAGAGAGAAGCTGAACTGTTAGCAGAGCAGAAATAACGGAATGTTAATGACTGCAATTAATATGTCAATAAAAGTCATTTGGATTAGTCGAGCGAGCACAACAACAACGTTTTTGCGCGCCAAAAAGATTTCAGATTTCAAATTAAAATTGAAACTGAAAATAATGCACAGAGCGGCAAAAGTAATGGGCGAGTCCCAACAAGAGAAACAACAGCAGTACCACCAACAGTACGATCAACAACAACAACAACAAAATCCCCATCAACACCAACAACAGGACCACCAACAATAACAATAACAACAACAACAAAAGTGATGCATGCACTTCCATTGGTCCAAATAGTTTTTAGTTATAATTAGAGAAAATAAAATCTGTAGTGGAAAAAAGCGTTTTGGCAATTTTTATGGTTTTGCACTTTGCAGCAAGATTTATGTTGGAAGGCTGGCAGGCTGACAGGCGGGCAAGCGTGTGGATGGGCATCCTGGCGGGGCAACAGTATCAGGAGTCAGTCGGCAGCAAACCGCGGCGTGTGGCGGAGGCCGGCGGCAGGCATCACCATCGTTTTTATGAATTGCTTTTTTTTTGCTTTTAAAAAAATTGGCGGTGAAATTTTTCAACCAGCAGATTTTAACGAAAACTTATGTATTTCACTTTCAGAACTCATTTCGCAGACAGACGCTTGTGTGCAGACCGACCGCGTAGATCGTCGACGTAGATAATAGACTACGTCTGGTTGTTGTGGATGGTTGTTGTTGTTGTAGTTGTTGTTGTTGTTGTTGCTGTTGTTGTTGTTCTTGCCTGCCTCTCTGCTACACCGCTTGTTGTTTGTGGTTCAAGCAGTGCATTTAATATTTATGAGGTTGTTTGTTGTCTTTGCAATTTATGCGAAAATTTGAAAGTGCGATGTTGCAGTCAACAAAGCCAACAACAACAACAACAATAACAACAACAACAACATCGACAATAATAAATACCACTCACTGTGACTGGCATAGATTGCTGTTGCTGTTGCTGTTGATGTTGATGCTGACGCTGCAGCTGTTGCTGTTGCTATTACTGCGTTGATACCACCAACAGTCGCTGCAGCATCGTCAACAGAGAGAAGAGCAGCGCAACGCATGTTGAAAATAAACAAATACAGAAACAACAACAACAACAACAGCAGCACAGCAACAACAATAACAACAACAAAATTAAATTAATCGCGCATGAAATTATTGCCGAGAGTAATTAAAACATTTGCATTCGAAATGGTTAAATTCGAAGTGTCGAAAATTCGAATATGAACTCGAAATATTCAATACTCTTAACTGAATCATCGAATTTTGAATACACGAGCACACAAATTTATTTAATAATAATAATAATAATAATAATAATAATAATAATAATAATAATAATAAAGAGCTTCAATTAAATTAATGAAATTATTTATGAATCTGTTGTAATTAATTAGAATTTCAGTTATTTTTTCTTTTTAAAAATTTAGGATTTTTGCATTGTAAAGAGATGTAAACAAATTTTGAACTTAAAATGATTTCATGATGTGATTATAATTAAAATAACATAACACAACAACAATAATTGATCACAAGAAGAATCATCGATTCAAAGAATCATTGAATTTGCTTCTATGCAGCTCTGTCTGTATGAGTTAAAAAGGCCGGACAAGTCACAAGAAAAGACAGATGGACAGACAGAAATACCGTTAAATGTACAGAGAATATGCACGGAGGTGACATAAGTAGTGCACTTTGACGTTTAATGATGAGAAATGCTGTTAATGTTGATGCTAGCTTCTGGCATCATGTTGCAGAACAACCAAGACACAAACAAGGATAGAAACAGACATTTTTCAAAGGTGTACATACGATGGACTCGTAGCGTTAAATGCATGCACTGGAATAATCAGAGATCTTTGATACTTGATGGTGTGGCTAATGTTGATGCTGTCTCCTAGCATCATGTTGCTGAACAACACGGGCTTCGATTTAATGAGCCAAAAAAAAGGATAAAAAAGGAGGCTGCTTAATAAAAATACGAAAAACCAAGCGGCTGTATAATCAACAAGAACAAAAGACTGCCTCTAAGAGTTGCAGCCTATTTTGGCGACATATTGTCGTCGCCATTTTGACGCTTCGATGATGTCGCCAGGCGGCGTTGCGGTGCCATGCGTGCCTTGGTGACAGTCTCTCAGACTTTGTGTGTGTGTGTGTGTGTATATGTAAATATATATCAATGTATGTGTGTGTGTCTGTGAGTGCGTATTTAAAAAGGACAAACGGCAATGACGACGATGATGGCAGCGACAATGACGACAATATAAATGCCAACGACAACAACAACAACAACGACGTTGAGAACAACAACAAAAACATCGACAGTCGCAACAACGAGACCATCAACTACCCAACAAGCATCAACTAATTTATTGCATTAATTTATTATGTGACAGAAGAATTATTGCTATAGTGTGATTTTTTTGGTTGAATGAGCGAAGCTAAAAAGAGAAAACAACAAAAGACATCCACTACTGTCCTCTGCAGATACAAACAGTTAGAGAGAAAGAGAGAGAGAGCGAGAGAGGAAGTGAGAAGGATGGAGAAAGAAGAGAGAAGTGAGCAATGATGACTTCTCGAGTATTTAAGATAAAAGTGAAATTGATATATTAAAGCGTGTTGTGAAAATATTGCGACAAGTTGGCAACAACACAACAACAGCAACAACAACAAAAGACTCTATTTCAACAACAACAATACCAACATATTACGTAGCAGCAAAAGAAGTAAGAGCATGAAATAGATTTCGAAAAAAGTATAAACAATAAATTCGAAAAACAACCAATGAACTCTTAAATTGTTCTTTACTTTTACGACTGATTAATTTTATGAAATTCACTATTATTTCGAATAAGTTTTGCTAAGAATATTAAACAAAAACTTTCATGATACAATAGTGTTGTAATTAAAGTTGCTCATACGACGTGTACGCAACCATTTTTAATCTTTACAAATTTAAAACAATCCTTAAAATGTTTTTATTATGAACAATTTTTATTTTTCATTTGAGTGTGAGCTGTTTTATTGTGTTTATTATTATAATTTTTAAGGCTACGCATGAGTAAACATAACTCGTAAGGAGATGTAAAAATCGGGATGTATACAAAAACAAAAATAATAATGTAATTCCAATTTATAAATAATTCTTTGTTTTCAATTCGTGTTGTGGTTTTTTTGCTGCTCATTTTTTTATAGTTAGTGAGAAGATTTACGATCAGGGATGCAATAAATTAGCAACAAAGAGACTCACCCAAGAACTCAGACGCATTCAATCAAATTAATCACTTTCTTAATTCGAGCGAAGGTAGAAGCAGCAACAACAACAACAGCAACAACATGAAGAAGAAGAAGGAGACCACGAATAACAAGAACGAGAACATTAACATTAACAACAACAGTAACAAGAACATAAACACAGCAACAGCAACAGAAACAACAGAGAGGAATATCATCAAGCAACATTAACAGCAACTTCATCAGCCACTCAGCAATGTTGCCCAATGCAAATGTTGTGACTTTTTTGCATATATTAAGTGCACGTTATTGCAAGCGTTAACTTAATAAATAACAACCCACAGAAAGAGCAAAAAGAAAGGGGAGATCGAGAGAAGAAACACCACATCAGCACACCACACAACGCAACGCAACGCAACGTAATGTACCGTAACGTAACGTACTCGTAAGTACTTAAAAACAGAGAGAAAAAAAATGAACATTCTTTAATTGCTCCAAAGCAGTTTATTTTAATAATACATGCGTTTTAATTAAGCTGCATTTGAAGCTGACACTGAAGCTCATTATTATGAAGTTAGAAAGAAAGGCCATAGAGGAAGATAAGGAAACGAAAAGAACACAAACAACAACAACAGCAAGAAGAGGAAAAGGAAGGAGAAACGTTAAAATTGTTAAAGAACTCATATTAGGAGCATATAAATTAATGGTTAAGAATGGCAAAATGGCACAACAAAAACACGTGTACCATTTGTAACGAGTTTTCTTTAAATAATTTTACGATATTAGAAAAGCAAAAAGGAAAAAAACAAAGAGCTACAAAACTCGCACTTTACGCAGACGCGTGAAGGCGAACGCGTATAATTAACACATTACGAGAACGTGATGAAGGAAAAGACTACGTAGAGAGAGAGAGAGAGAGAGAGAGAGAGAGGAACAAAGTGGGACAGAGCAGAGAGTGAGAGGCGCGGCGAGAAGAGGAGAATAACAACAGATTGCGATTTCGCATGCGTATATTTTTTGTCTGTAATCAAGGAAAATTTAATGAATCTTTTATTACTTGCATATATACAAATTTACGATTCGATTTTGCGAATTTATGTACAATATATTCATCGAATTTTAGTTTCGAACGGGATTTTAAAATTTTCTTTTAAGTTACGATATACTTATTCTCGTATATCTCGTGATATACTTATATTAATTATAAAAAATATTAAAGAACACAAAAAATTCCAAATGAAGTGAATTTCAATTTAGGATATTTTGATAACTTACGATATTGATGTACGATATTTTCATTAGTCACCAAAATTTGTGAAATATGCAAAAATTGTTAGAAATATACGATATAATACCATCAAAATAATATTGTTGAACTCAAATTTTGTTGTTTTTATTTTTACAGAAAAAACAGATTTTTTTTGGAAGTAGTTTGGAAGTTGGTTTTCGGAATAATTACTGAAAAGTAACACGAAACGATCAATAAACATGATTCAGCAATAATCGCCGAATGAGTGACAGCGATAAATACTCGTAGATGCAATGTGATTAAAGAGACGATCAGTCGACAATCGAAAAACAAAAATAACGAAAAAACTGACAAAGCTAAAAGCAAACTACTAACAAAAATTGTGATATTACAAGCCAGACAGACAGAGAGACAGGCAGGCAAAATAACAGACAGATAAATAGACAGGTAGAGCTGGGTCAATAAACTTTGAAGGTTATATCAGATTTATATTAAATATGATTACATTTTATTAATATGTAAAATTCATTATAACGTTTATAAAGTTTCTTTTTCTTTCTTAAAACCGCGACTGAATAAACGACCAACCGATCAATCAAACGATCGATTGACCGATCAGCGACCCGATTGATCAACTGATCGACTGCAGAAACTGACTAAAAACCCTTCATATTGTAGATTAAGAAGTTAATTCTTAGAAATCGCATATAATATATTGTACGATATAAGAAAAGAAAAGACGAAATAAGACCCTGATTTGAGTTGTTTACTCCTTTTTTTTAGTGGCACTTAGAACAAATACATAATTTGATTTCGACGATAAAACTTTCATTAAGTGCGCGCTGTGGCCGGGTGAACAAAAGCTTTAAAAGACGGTCAGAATAAAAATTATGATTTGCATGAGTGAGTGGGCTGCAGCCGGGAGAGAGAGGGGAATGAGAGGGGGAGTGCCAGCGAGGTAGATGAATGAAATGAATGACTAAAGAATAAAAAAACCACCCACAAAACAAGACAGGTGCCCAGATAATTTAATTGAGGATTCTGACTGAGACTCCAAAGAAAACGTTCATATCATAAATAGAAAGAATAAAAAAAGAAAAGAAATACAACGAAAAATTCTCTTTGTTTGCTTTGATTGCATAGCGAGGAATAAGAAAAGGGAAGCTTGTTGTTCAATTTCAACTTTGGTCTTTATGATTATAAAGCGTAAAGCCTCGAATTACGAGAATATAAGACAAAGCAAGTGTATAGGTATAAATCTTTTCTGATTTGATTTATATATATTTTGTTTAATTTTCTTCAAAAGCATTGATTGAATTTATTTTGTTACATTTAATATACTTGAATTGACTTGACATTACTTGACCTTATTTGAGTTAATAGGAATTGATTTGAGTTGATTTGGGTTAACTTGACGTGACTTAAATGATTTGGATCAATTTGACGTGTTTTGAAATGACTTGGATCGATTTGACGTGACTTAAAATGACTTGGAGTGACTTGACTTGGCTTGATTTTACTTTAAATTGACTTTGCTTTGCAGTGACTTGTATTAACTTAAACTTAACTGCTTTGAACTTGATTTGACTAGATTACAGTTGACGTGAGATGACTTGACTTCACTTCCATAAACGTCACTTAAAAATCTATGATATTAAATTAAGTGGTGACTTTGTGTGGTTTGATATGACTGAACTTTGACTTGATTTGAACATGTTAAGCTTTACTGGAAGCAGTTTTGATTTGAGTTTTAAATTTATTATAATTTCATACTAATTTTCAACTTAATGTTAAATGAAATTTAAAATACCAATGAATTTAAATGTTTACTTTAAATTTGATTGCAATTCGATTTGTTTTAGCCAGTTCTTTATTATTGCGAATATTATTATTATACTGTTTGTATTATATTATATTAAGCATTTTATCGTCCACCCTCGCCCCCCCCTTTAACCATGCTCCATTTCCTTTTATTTCACAAGTCCAAAGTTCTTTTCAAGCAGATTAATAAATGCAAATCTTTCAATTATTAGACTCAGTTTGAAATACAATAAAGAATTAAACAATAAATAAAGCATTCGATTTTCATGACTTTCTTCGGATTCGGAAAAACAACGGAATAAAAACGTTTAATCATAGCAATTTACCAAAAAAAAACACATATTTTTATTACGATTTTTTGTTGAAAACAATTAAAAGAGAACGCATTTAATGCTAAAATGCATTTAATTTTTATTTATTTTCATAAGTCGTAAAATTTTATTGCCAACGAAGAGCTTTCATCCAATTAAATTTCTGTTCTATTTATTTATTTATTTAATATTTTCTTTAGATGGCGCGATCGATTGAAAATCATTTATTTTGCAGTTTTTGTTTTCATTATTTATTTTTAGTTTTTTTCTTTATTATTATTTTGTTTGCTTTTTTTGCGATTATTGAGGAAGGCGTAATTAAAAGTGATGCTGTTGTTGTTGTTGTTGCTTCTAATGTTATTGTTGTTGTTGTTGCTTCTAATGTTATTGTTGTTGTTGTTGCTTCTAATGTTATTGTTGCTGTTGTTGTTTTTTGTGGTTCGACGATGGATTTTTATGGCTTGTTTTCTGCTTTGGCTACGCTTTGCGTTCAGTTCACTTCATTTCCTGGTTCTGCATCGCGGGACTTGAGACTTCTAGACACACACACACACACACACACACACGGAGTTCTTCTCTTGATTGAATTTTTCACACTCCAAACAATGCGATCATGTGATCGAAGACGTCGTTTGTCATCGCTGCGTGGTGTTGCTTTTGACGTCTAACGTCAGTCTGGAAGTCAGAAAGATAGACAGCCAGACAGACAGACAGATGGAGAGTTCAGCTCATCCATCCATCCATCCATTCAGCCGGAGATCAACACCGCCGCGTGGTTCATCAATTGAGCTGGTTTCTTTTCAAGTGAGCTTTACGCTTGATCTCTTAAGATCACCACAGACAAAACTCCTCTCTTTCCCTCTTCTCCTTATCCGCCACCCTCTCTCTCCGATCTATTCACCCTCACTCTCTCTTCGATTCAAAGTTTTTCTTTTTGTATCCGTCTCGCTCTCTCTGTATGTGTGTGTGATATGTCTGTCTGTCTCTCTCTCTCTTTCTAATGATCCCCAGTGATCTCTAGCGATCAAAGCGAATTCTCCTTAGAATTCCGTAGGCTTTGAATATATACCAGCTTTGAACAGACAAGCAACAGACAGAAACAAAAGAATGCTTTGTCGGCTTCAAGCCTTTGTAAGTTTTTGTTGTTGGCTTGATTGTGGTACGATCAGTCGAATGAATGTGAGCGTTAATGTTGACCACTTTTTGTGTGGTTTTCATTGCTCTTGAGCAACGATCAGATCCGGGGCGGTCCGGACTTTCAAATTTCATGTAAAGAGCTTTCAATATTAATTAAATACCAGCAGCAGCGGCTTAATAAGTTTAGTTAAGGTTGAGAAGGTTAGGAACACAGAAAAAAAAAACACAAACGCACAAAATAACTTCAATCGATCGGTCCGTCGCTAGCGTGTCCACGACAACTCTATCGTGTCTCTATTTTCTTTTATAATTAAAATTGATGATTTTATTTCATGTTTCTTTAGCATTTCGTGTTTCTTGAGTTCACATATTTTCATTCTTTAGAAGTTTTTTATTATTATTTAATTTGCTTTAACGAAAAAAATGTTTTGAAATACTTTTGTCAAACTTGTACAAATTACTATCCACTTTTAATTGCTTCGGTTGTTGTTTATATTTCAAAAAATTGTTTAGTCTTTTTTTTGGTGGTATTTTTAATGAAACTAAATTTTTGAAAAAATAAAAACTGTAGTTTTAATCAATTATGCTTGACGTTTAGTTATCTTTTTAGTTTAAGTTATCGTTTCTCGCTTGTTCTTGTCTAGCTTTCAGTTTAAAAGTTCAAAAAGGAAACAAAGATGACGCGTCGTCTTTCTAGTATAAAAATAAAGGAGGAAAAAAGAACGCTTTCTAGAATTCAGTTCCGATGCATCACGTCAACGATTTGGATGTATAAAGTCAACACACTTAACACGTTTAAAGTGTCACTGTAGAGTGAGTTCGAGAATATGTTGGTGTTTAAGTACTTTTGTTGTCTAGAAGCGTATCTGGTTCAAATTCACACACACACACACACACAGACATATATGAGTACTATCAACACAAGACGCAACATACGCTTCCTGGAAAATGCAACGACTACACTAACAACAACAACAGCAACACATAATCAGGACATTGCTGCTGTTGCCACTCTTGGCAATAATAATGTTAGCAGCAGTCAGCTGCAGCCTTTAAACATGCATGCTACAAACTACAACAACGACACGCGGACACACACACAACGCACATGCGGAAAGAAGAGAGAAAGAGAGAGAGAGAGAGATGAGCCTTGTTTGCGTTAGTCTCTGGCGTTAAAATGTAGGTTAAAAGGAAGCACAGACACATGCATGCACACTCACATCCGTATATAATATATATATGTATGTATGTACATATATACACATATGCCGCCAGACACATTTTCCACATTTTCACTTTGTGCGTTATTGTATATAACGCACACATAAGCACGTCACACACATACACACACGTACATACTGTAATGTGCCTTGGGTATATACACACATTATATACATATGTACATTATTTAAGTGTGCATTCGTATGTATTAGCGTATGACTCAATGTTTACTCAACCCAGATCTGGCGTGTTTTATATAACATATTCTACTATATACACTGTACTATAACACTGAATAGATAGAAAACTTATACATCTCAATACACACACCGGCGCACACACACACATACATGACCCCAACTCGACTCTAACAGAACATTGAAAGAATGAGTTAAGAAATAAAAATGTAATCAAAATAATAATAATAATAAAAAAGGACTGAAAGGTGTTTGTGTTTGTTTAGAGTAGGAAAAACAGTAAAACATCAGACACATCTAACAACAAGAACGACAACAACAAGAACAACAACTACAACAATTTTACAACAACTACAATATTATAATACTACAAACAACAACTGCAAAATGTAACAGACATAACAACTACAAGTACAACAAAAAAATCATTCAGAGACAACAGCAATTCATAAGATATTCAAATGCGTCTGTGTATAAGCTTAAGTGAGTATGTGTGCCAGCTGTAATTTCAGTGTTTAAACCTGATCGATCTCTCCAAAAAATCAATGGATCTCTGTACTCGATCTGTATCTCTGTATCATCGATCATACTTCAATAAAAAATTAAATAAAGGAGTACAGAGTTAATAGATAAAGAAATAAAACCTTGTAAAGACCTTCTTAGGCAGGAAAGAATAAACGCAGATTAAGATTAATGGAAGGCTTAAAAGTAGTATTTATTACACGCAATTTTATACAGCAATCATTTTTATTCGCTCTACAAAATATCAAAAGATATCTGAGTGGAAAGAATTCTATATTCTGTCTTTTCTCTCTCTTCTCTCTTATATAAAATACATTGTTTATAATCCTCCTTTCTTTATTTGTAGGTTTTTTTTAAATATTATTCATAATAAAGTAATAAAGTTTTGTAAATTAAAAAAGAAATCAAATGAAGTATTTTTTTATTATCATATTTTTTTTTCAAAGCAGAACTTTTGATGTACCTGCTTTTTTAATCCCTTTTGTTAAAAGTCTCTGCATAAATAAAAAGTACAAAACTCTTTTAAGAAGCTTACATAATAATTACTTGTGTTTATTCGTGTATTTCTTATAAAAATGAAAATATTATTGAGATCAACTAATTTAATATTTTATTTTCATAGAAATTAGTCACGCGGATTTTCTTTCCTCTCTTTTGTTTTCCTCCCTTTTCACCCGATGCGTTCTGCTTCTACGTAAACCACGTGGAAGTTTCTTACGTTTTTACTTCCGTTGAGTAACTCTGCCTGCGTGCAATATTTCAAATATTTAAGGAATAAAAATTATCTAAGCATTAAATGATCATAAACGAATGACGGATGATGTTTAATGCGAGCTGATAGAAGATGTTTTCTATTTTATGCTCTTTCTCACTCCCTATTTTCACGCACTTGCACCATTCTCAATCGTTCGTTCCTTCTCTCTCCCTCTCTCTCGCTCTCTTTCCTTCGCTCTGCACTTCTCTCGCTTTGTTCCGTGTCAATTTTACGGAATTAATTTTTTGCTTAAAATCCGCTGATCGCGTGCAGAAGGGAGTAAATAAACGCTTGTATTGTCGGCTTTTTTAATTTAAATGTTGCGTTTGTGGTTGGTTTCTTTTTTTGCCTCCTGAAAGCCACGCATCAGGAGCGATGAATTGAAAGAGTGAACAAACGCAAAAAAAGGAACAAAAAACGGAATAATAAAACTAGTTACAAAAACCGTTCGCGATTCCAAAAAGAGGGATCTCAACTTAAAGAAAATATGTATTCTTCATTGAATACAAACGTCTCAAAAACTTAAAGAACAAGAAACAAACACAACAACGAATAACAGACAAAAAAAAAAGAAACGAATTCTTTATTAAGTGCCGCTTTATTAAAGTGGCGGCACGCAATGCAATGCATGGCGTTGATGACCCGGTCGGGTGGTCCTTCCTTCACTCATCTTCCATCAAGGGAATGAGTTCATTAATTTGCTTAAATAGCAAAAATTATAGACTAAATAATGGCTTCAGCAACACTTGCCGAGTAAAAAAACTCCGGACAGACTGGAAACGAGACAGCGAAGCGCGGGTAACGCGTTCAACTCTGGGTTTCATGAGCATTTCTACGCATAACCTGCACCGCGTTGTAAACAACTGCGAGCTAATTAGTTGCTATGTCGATGATGGATTCTTTTGAAGTTATTAAAATAGAAACAAGTGAATAGTTATGACAAGTGATATTATGAAATACCATCGATGGAGGGGCAAAAGAAGGGCGAAAGGAGAGAAAAGGTGACTAGTATACGAATTAGTTCAAAATATTGCAATAAATTACGATAAAAATAAGAAATGAAACGAAATATTCGAGAAATCAAATGAACAAAGTTCACCAGTTTTGCAAGCATCAATGTTGCAGAGAAATGTTGCAATACTGAAAAATTTTACAAATCCTCTGCACGTCATGAAATCAGATGCAGACAAGGAGAGAGAAGTGGAAGGAGTAGAAGAAAAAGAAGGACAAGAAAAGAAGAAGGAAAAAGAAGAAGAAAAGAAGACGGAGAAGAAAAGAGAAGCAGCCGAAAGGAGTAGAGTGGAGAAAAAGAAAGACTTATTTATCGCCTTTAAATAAATAAACTTTTTGGTCAAATCGTCACACAGCTGTCAAAAGTGTAAACCTGTCAAGGTAAACAACACAAAGTGACAGCTGCCAACAACAGAAACAACAACAACAACACGATATACACAAAATTGAACTCTTCACTGACAGTTAAGCAAACAGGGCGGAATTTATGAGCAATATTTAAAAAAAAAACCCCCTTCAAATAAACTGCATTAAAATATACAAATTATGAAAGTTGAATAAGTTGATTTTTTGCATAACTTCAGCTTTAAAATAGTATTAAATTAAATACGTATGCTCAAAGATAACTAATAAAAAAAACGACTACAACAGCAGCAACAACAATTATAATAAAAATAATAAAAGTAATAATAAAAAAAATAATGATAGTGAAAATAATAATAATAAAAAAAAAGTCCCTCCAAATCATGTCAATTTCTTCTTTCTTAAGAGTTTGTCAGTCCATCCGATCGAACGACCGTCGCCGGCTTCTTTTACATGCAAAAAACAAAAACGAAAAAAGTTAGAATGAAAATAAAACTTTAAAATATTGCTTCCTTGAGTTTCCTTGAGAAGAAGGAAGGAGAAGAATAAAAATAAACTAAGAAAGAAAGAAGTAAAGAAGCAAACGACAGCCAGACTATCGGCCAGACAGACCAGCGAAGAGGTACGCATAAATACAGGAGAGATACTTACGAGTACAAAAGCAGCCTGAAGGTGCAAATATTGGCAACAAGAACAACAACAACAACAACAACAGCAAAAAATAAGAAAAATAACCAACAAACAACTACAATACAATAAAAGCAACCTCGAACCAAGGCAAGCAAGCCAACAAGCAATCGTATTGATAGTAATGACATCGACGACAACAACAACAACAACAACAATATTAGTACCAGTAGTAGTAGTAACAGAAGCAACAACAGCAACAACATATGAATGCGTATTTCTGGATGATGTTATTTTTCTTGTTTTTCTGTGATGGTTGAAAACGCATGATGAGGATGGTTGTTGTTGTTGGTGTTTGGTGGTGGTTGTTGCCATTGCTTTTGCTGCTGTTCTTATATGATTGATCGTTGCGTCGGTGCTCCTCGTTACTCCACTTCCAACCTGGGTTGTTGTTGTTCCCTTTATTATTCCTACCGTTTGATGTCGTCGTCAGTCCCGGCCGCCGGCCAATGACCAGGCGATGACCCGTCATCATTTGCATTATCAGTAGCAGCAGCTACTAACTAAACTCGCACATTAAAAATAACAAGAAAAACAATTCTATTAGCATAACATTTGTCGTTACTGCCGGTGAGCCTGCGCAGCCATGCCAGTTCCTAACAACAAAAACAACAACAACAATAATAACAACACCAACAATAATAACAACAAGAACATCAGCAGAAATAAGAGCAGCTTTTAATTAATTAACTATAAAAAAAAGAGTCCATTCATTGCGTTTGTGTTGTTGTTGCAACGTCGTCATAACTTCAATACGAATCTTAGTTTAGCTTCTCTCTCTCTCTCTCTGTCAATTAATAGTTTTTATTTGCTCGTCAATTGATATCAATAAAAATGTTTAACACTTTATGAATATGAATACATGTATACATGAATAGATATCGTGTATTTATACATGAATGGACATCGTGTATTTATACATGAATGGATCGTAGATCGATAGACAGATAGTGGATGAATGAATGGTTAGTGAATGTATTTTGAATTAATTGAAAGGCGGCTTTAAAAGCATCTGCCAGATGTTGGCTGAGATTAAGACTCATGTTTATAAGTACGAGATGTTGCTAGCGAGTTATTAGCACTATTTAAGGAGCAGTAAATCTTAATTTATTGATCGTTCCATTGTTGTTGCTTTTTCGCTTTGTGTTGACGTAGAATAACAACTCAATTATTTTAATGATCTTTTAACGTCATTAAATGAAAAGCTTGATAGAAATACAATTAAATCCAAAATAATTCACTGTGAACGTAAAAAAGGAATAGAATATAAAAGTCGAGGTTGACAGAGTGTACAAATATTATTTGTTGAACGTATTTCTGTTGTTTAAGCTTTATTTTCTTTTAACACAATATTTTTTAAACTACTCTTGTTTTTTCAGATCTTGTATCAATTTTGAAGAGATTTTTCATCCGTTTAAACGACACAATTGAAGAACATTATATTTATTTTTTGTTTATTTATTTATAATCCATCGTTATCATTATTGTCATTATTATTATTATTTGGATATGGCTATTTTTGTTATTAATCTATTGTCGCCGCTTTGTTTTTGTTTGTATTGATCTTTAATAATGTTGATTTATTATTTTTATTATTAGCATAGCGCATCATCAACATTATCTATAGAATTAACACAACCACAAACACAAAACAAAAACAAAACGAGAAACAAAAATATAAAAAGGCAGAAAGACAAGAAAACGAAGAAATAAATAAATAATAATCATTAAATTAAAGCAATAATACATGGCGTGTCTTTATTTTCATCTGTCAAACTGTCAGCTTGCGCTTATCTAACAATAAAAGTGTTGATAAAGAAAGTTGGAAAGGATCAAAGGTGAAATGAACTTCAAGGAAGGAGGAAAATCATTGATTTTAACGATTATTAAGTATATAGATCCATATAACGTGGGCGTGGCTATTCTAACTCGAATATATTCTAACATGTTCATTTCAAACAAACCATGACACATTCGCAATGCGATTTCCCAATACATAAATTAAATTCAATATTTGATCGTGTAGTAATCAGCACTCTTATAATTATTTAGCTTTATCTTAACTATATATAATAAGATATATGTAGGTACATATGTATGTATATAGGTATCTACTTGTGATCTCTCATATTTTTGTAATTATTCTTTCATAAACGATGTTAAACACCCTCCATTTATTCAATTGTTGCTATTAGTGTAGTTATTTTATTTTTTTCTTTTGCAGGAATTATTTTTTACGAAATCTACAATACATACGTACATATAATTGATCGATAGATAGATACAGATCGATAAAATTGCACTGCATTAAAGTTGCTACGTTGCTTTTGAATCGATCGATGTCTTTCTAAATGATCGATGGCGATGCTCTTGAAAAATTGTTGTTATGTATTTCAATTACACAAAATATAATTATAATGATGATTGCTTCAATCAGCATAAAAACTGAAACTGAAACACAGAGAATCAAGCAAAATTATAGCAAAATAATTACTTCTAATTGTCAAATTATAATAAAAAACATTTAGTTCGATCCAATTCACAGAATTATTAAAACCCGATGGCAAGAAACACTACAAAATAGAAAGGCAAAGACAGATAAAGCTAGAAAGAAAGAAGAAAAAAACAACAATCATAGACATGAGGGTTAAAAACAAGTATAGGAATAAAAAAAAACTGAAGGAATCCAAAGGAAGGAGATTATAAATAAAGAAAAATAAGCACAATCTTAAGAGATGTGATGCTATCGTGTCACGTTGCGCGTCACATTTTCCACTGTAATAGAATATAAAAATAAGAACGAATAATAAGTAAAAAATAAGAACGAGTGATGAATGCAAATGGAAAAAGAACGAGAGAAACGATGGAAGAAGCCGATGGAAAGGAACAAGAGAACTGCTGGAGTAAAAAAACTTCAAATTTAGAGCTGAACTGAGAATAGAGTGAATATAAACCCTTCATTTTGTGGTGTAGTGTAACTATTATTTTTGAAATATATGTATAACATTATAAGTTTAATAGAAAAAAGCGATCATCAATCAATCAATCCATGAATTCCACTTCATCACTTTGTACACAGCGTTTTTGAAGCACATCTGTTGACCTTGTGTAGTATATATTTTGACCTTCTCTTTCTTGTTAATTACCTTAAACAAATGAAACGTTTAAAATGCTTCTTCAATAATTAATGAGACAACAAAAAAACAGATGAAATCAAAAAATCTTCTTAAGTAGGAAATTCTAACAAAACTGATAAACGTGATAATCATATTTTAAAGCATCACCAAAAAAGAAAAAAAGGGGAATAAGAAAAAAAGATGAGTAAGAAAAGAAGAGGAATTATGAGGAGGAGGAGGAGGAGAAGATGTACCAGTGACAGCATCAACAGCGGCCGAAGAGATGATGAAAGAGAATAAAATTTAGAAAAAAATACATATAATAAATCAATGTCAAAAATAATGAATGCAAAAAATAATAAAATGACAGAAGAAAATATGATGAGAATTTTAGTTTTTGTTTTTCTTGTTGTTTTTGAGTATTCCACATCTTTTGCTTTTAAAACGAAAATACAAATATTTGCAAAATGTAAAAAACCAGAATAAAAAACCAAACACACAAAGAAAAGAGAAATATAAAAACTTTTTAATTTAACATTCAAATGAATACGATTCAACTGAAAGACTAACAACTTTAATTAAATAGAAATCAAAATTATAGTTCAAATACCAAAAAAAAGAGATTCGTAAAGATTTCAAGATTTATTCAAGATTTGTTTTGAGATTTCAACAAAGATTCGTACAATTGAAATAATGTACAAAGTTCAGATTTTATTTTTAGTCTGAAATTTTAATCCGATCTAATCCGATCCCTCGTATTTTACTCCTCCTCCTTCTCCACTTCTGGCTCCCTCTAAACACCGGTACATTTTTTTTTTAACATTCACATTAGCAAAGTGGAAATTTTCAGCCTGGCCATCAGCAGTGAAGAGGGCTTCATTTCGCTAAAAGCTCCCCCATCCATCAAAAGGCCAAACATTTGTTTATAACAGTGGCTGGTGGCTGTGATAAGTTCTGCATTGTCATCGTTCAAACTGCAAGGGGAAGGGCAGGGCGGGGTGGAAGGCATGCAGAGGGGGGCATGCAGGCAGGTAGGCAGGCAATCAGACATAACGTTGCGTAGCACATAAGCAACCATTAACTAAAGTATCTATCCATAAGATTTATATATACAAATCGTTTATATATCTATGTATAGTGTAGGCACAGAAATATATACTTGTACATCTCTGAATAGACAATGAAATGCGTTTTGTTTAGATTTGTGAGAAATAAAATCTTAAATTCACATAAATTCAAAATATAAAAATTATTTAGCTTGTTAGAATTTATCTTGTGGAAGATTTAGTATTCAAAATAATATTCACAAGGATTTTCTTGACACCACGACGTATGAGCAGCTTTAATTTTATTATGGATCTTCTTGTAAGATAAAAAAGAAATCCTGTAAAACACTCTGTTCTTTTCGACATGAAAACCCTTCCATACCTTGTAAATAATAATAATTATAGCTATAATAATAATAATAGTAATGATAATAATGACAATGGTAATGATAATGATAATAATAATGATAATAATAATATTAATATTATAAATAAATAAATAAATAATTATGAGTAATAAATATTAAGATTCCTCATAATAATAATAATTATTGTGTTATTATTAGTTATCGCTGACATGTCTAGAATTAAGGAAAGCGACGACTTGGATAACTATAAATACAACAGAAAACAACAACAACAACAACCTCAACAACGGCGACAATTACAACAACACACTCAACTGCCGCCAAACATTGCAATTATATGCGCTCCATAAATAACAGCAACAGCAATAATAAAGGCAACAACAACAAAACCAACAACAAAAAAGAGAGAGAGAGGGGGAGCAACATGTAACGTCGCACACATGTTGCTACATGCATCGTTGATTTGCAATAATTTTGCCAACGCATGCATAGAGAAAAAAAAATTTAAAAAAAACGAAAATGGAAAGAAATATTAAAAAAACGAATAAGAAATGACAAGAAAGAAATCGCGAAAAGTTGAAAAAATGAAAAATGAAAAACAGCTCAAGAGGAAAAATGCAAAAACTTGAAATAGAAGAAAAACAAAAGCGAAAGAAATGAATTATGATTGTCCAATAATAAATAAATAAAAACTAATTAAAAGTGAGAAAGAAAAAAAAGAAATAAAAATAAATTAAAAAAAAAAAATAATAATAAAGCAAAAGAATAAAAATAAAATTATAAATAAAAGAACAAAAAAGCTAAAACAAACAACTTAAGTAATAAAGAAAAATATTAATAATTTTAAACATTTTTTTAAACAGTTTTCAATCCAAAATTAAATAAATTTTTCCAACAAAATTGTGCTTTCTTTACACATTGCAGCAAGCAATCGAATCGCTCGAAGATATCATCGATGAATCCACTGATTGCTATATAATGATATACGGCTGCGATGACGGCGCTGATGACGACGACGGCAGCAATTATTTCTGATCATGCAAACATGAAGCCGGCTGATTAACAGCTGCTCATACGTGTCGTATGCGTAACGTGAAGTTCGTGTGTTGTTTTTGCTTTTGTTTAGCTTCGTCCATTTGTTGCTTCTCTCTGTGCTCTCTGTGCTCTTTGTCCATATCCATGACTCCAGGCCATGTGTTCGTTCTGCTGTTTTTGTTGTTGTATTACTTTCGGTCTGTGTGGCAGCAACTGTTGCCGACCGACGATATACAATTACGAGTGCAATTTTTTACTCTCTCTTCTCTGTTTATTGCGATGTCATTTCGTTTAATGTAAATAATTGTCCAGACAGTTAGATAGACAGGCGATGCGGTGCTCTCGACAGGCAGACAGACAGACGGAAAACGCGGCGTGCAAACAATCAAAGCGGGCAGACGTTTCGCGGTAAACAACGCTTCCTAGAAGAGGAAAAAAACACGACCGCGACTGTGACTGTGACTGTTTTATTGCATGCATGAATGTTGTTCGTTTTGCAAACAAAAAATATAGTTAAATAATTTAAACAACAAGGGACAGACCTCGAATTGGTTTCCCCCTTCGATGTTTTATGGTAGAAAATATAATTGTTTTTTCACCCTTTTTGTTGAGTACAAACAATAAAGAATAAATCCTTAAGTTAATAATAAATGTATTGTATTATTTTTGATTTTTTATCAATTTAATTTAGAGACGAAAAAAGGTGAATATTGAAATAATTGCTGTGTACTGAAATATTCCTTATACGACTTGTTGAACCTGTTCCACAAGTATATTCATCCTGCTCCCTTCCACCCCTCCCGCCATTCTTAAGTAGAGAGAGAAAGAGAGAGAGAGAGAGAGTTAATCTCTATAGAGGCCCAATTCAGCTCTATGAAGGACGGGTTGGTCTTTATATCCGTCCAGCTGAAGTACATGAAGTGTGATGTGACTACAGACATAAATAAAAGTTTGTTACGTCTATAGACATAATTTCTATAGTATCAGTATAGTATCTTCATCCAGAGACACTATAGGACTTTCCTAACCTTTTGAAAATCAGTACAGACGATTATTTTAATGATTGATTAAAAGTGAAAGTGGTTTTGATATTAAATTTTGTTGATATGAAAAAAAAATGTTAATTTTTTTTATTAGTTAAAGTTTATAAGGAAGTTTCGTGAATATGATATGCAATTTCTTTTATGACGATTTACGAGCAGTTTTTGTAAAAAACTTTCAACATCTTTAAATTGCATTGCGTTTAATTTGCAGTCACAAAGAAAATATGAGCTTTTTCTTTTTCAAATAATTTATTGCATAGGCTAGGTCAGGTACAGACAGACCAATAACTCATAGCAACAACAACAGACAATTACAGCAATACAACAACTACGAATTCAGTCTAATGAATGAGTGGCGAAATTGAAACTATTATTAGTTGGTTTATGCAAAAGTAACAATGTGTTTATAAACGAAAGACACACATAGAGACAGACAGACGGAGAGGCAGGCAGATAGACCGAGAAATACGGGAGACAGACGTATAGTAGACTATAGAGAGTCATACGCACCGACAGATATATAAACAGTCATACGAACAGTCGACCCAAATTTCTACGACTGCTCACATTAGTAAAAAAGGCCGACCACACTGAGGTTAGACAATCATGGAGGCGAGTATAGAGACATTGAAAGCGGCCCATATTTCTGAGTTGAAACATTTGTGGTCTGGGCGTGTAGCTTGACTTGCTTTTAGAGTTCGCTTTGAATCGCTTGAGCTCGTCGGTCGCTCTGAATTTAGCCACCAGCAGACAGACCGTCTATCTGCCTGGCGGCGAACCAGAGTGGATTTGGAAGCATGTCAGCCAGTCTGGTCAGCCAACAGTCGTCCATGCAATGCAGTGTTACACCAGCAGCAATGCTTACCGACCTCCCCCTCTACTATTTTCCGTCTATCTTCTACCAACCCGTACTTGCGTTGAGTGAATATACAAATTTAACTTTAATGTCTATTTATTAGGTTATCGCAATTTTTGCTTCCCTTCCCTTCCCTTCTCTCTCTCTCTCTCTCTCTCTCTCTCTCTCTCTGTTTCTTTTTCCCTTTACGTTTCTGTTTATGTATAATACTTCGTTTTGACGGCACGACTGTCATTAATGATGTATTGTTTTTCACTATTAGATTTCAAACAAATATTTGATTATACTCGCATTTATTAATATTTTATTATTATAGGCTTTTTCTATAATGCTCCTTGTTGATTTGAGTGATTACTGTTGTTGTTGTTTGATTGCAATTGTTGTTGTTTTATTGTTATTGTTGGTGTTTTAGTATTATTGTTGTTCTTGTCGTTATTTTGATTTGTTGAATCTGCGTAAATGAGCACAATGAGTCAATAAAAATAGATTCGTCTTCGGTGTTTTAGACTCGTAAAATTACTATACTACTCGTAAACTTAAATGAATTTAGTTCTAAACCTCTTAAAGAATATTTTTCTCAACATCAAATTAAATTAATTCCATTTCAAATCAGTGTTTACTTAATTCAATCTCGATTTCTTTCAACTTATAATTTTCTCCTCTCTTTAAAATGAAGATTGCATACCGCAACATGAATCTAAACCATAAATTCCAAATGTAAATCTTCAAAATCGAATTGATTGACTTTACAGATGAGCGATGAACAAAAAAAATATAAACGATTAGAAAATAAACGAAGCTACAAATGCAATCAACAACAACTACAACAATGCAATCAACATAATAAGAACAATGAATAAAAGAATCAACCAAAGATGGAGAAAACAGTCTCAACATAAGCTACACTTAATAAAAAGGAGTTACTTTATGTAAAACAAAAACAACAAAGAAAATTAAGGACAGAAAAAGATGAAGAAATCATCTCGAAGAAGAAAAAGAAATCCAGGCAGAAACAGCAACAACAAGGAAAGTGTGAGAGTGAGCAACATGAAGCACAACATGAAGGTGAGTGGAGCTGCATGTAGCGCAACATGGAGCCACGATCAGACGGCGGCGATGCAGTGCTGCTAATTTGCAACAACACAGCCACAGAACAAAAACAATGAATTATCGTGGATCATAAAGTTGAATTATGCCAGGATTAGCAACGATAACTCATTCGAAAGTGCTTCATTAGCTTTGAAGTATGAGTTGTGAATAGGATAAAGGAAAATTCAAATTAAAAACCAAAAAAGAACAATAAACCTCCAATTAAAAGAAAAAGAAGATCAGGTGCAAAAAAGAAACCAATAAAAACCGTAAAATGGTATATATATATGAAGATTATGTGTGTATGATGGAAACTCCAAGTGATATCTATGGAAACTCCATGGACTCTATATTGAAAGAGGCACGAAAATCAAAAGATGGAAACAAAAAACCTTCACTGCCACACCTTGTATGTGAGTCCAAGATGCATAGCCATGGAAAATGGTCATAAAGGGCGTGGTTCGATAGGAGTTTGTACAGAAATTGGTACTGAGTTCGTAGCGAATAGAGACCGCATTGGAATTGAGTTGTTGGCGGTGTATATATTATGCTACAAGAACAACAAAGCATGACTAACACCCAGTGCGAAGACGAGGAGGAGGAGAAGGGGGATGGTACAAGCCGCAGCCGCCGCAGTACCACCAAAGAGACACCATAGAATGACACGAGAACAACGCCAAAATCCACACCAACAACAATCATGACGATGAGTGTGCACCGCGTGTACAGGACGATGTTGAAATGAATTCGATCCAAAAATAAAATGCTATTTCTTGAGGTAGGGTGCATAAACGACGGCGACACAGCAACATTAATCGGTATTTTTGCAAATGCAACACCGAAAACATTAAAAATAAAAACAATACAAAACTAACAACAACAACAAAGCAACAACAAACGACGTTGCAGCTGTGACGACGCATCGTCAACGTTGCGTTTCTGTGTTACGTTCGCACACTGCGTCTGTGACAACATTTTTATTGGTTGTTTTTGTTGCTTTTCTTGTCTTCGTCTACTCAGGCTGTTGAACTGTTGAAACATTAAAAAACAAACAGAAGAGAGGCAAGCAAGTAAAATTAAAAATAAATAAAATTAGACGACAAACGTTGCAGTTGTTTTTGCTGTTGTTCCTGTTGTAATTAAATACTTTGCGAATGTTAACAGAGGCATAAAGAAGTTCGGCAACCTTGAAGTTTTTTGAGATGATGTATTGCAAGGTCAGAGGTCAAACATACACACAAACACACATACACATACACACACCCACACACATATTTTCCAAATGTTTTGATAACTCTTCGATGCTTGATGAATACTTCAATGTTTCGAATGTGGTTAAAACTTTCTGAAGAAATGAAGAATTCGATGAATTTATTGCATGAAAAAAGTAATCAATTTTGACGGAAGAATGTAATGAATTCCCATTAATTTTTTTATTCTTTCTCTCTTTTTTATTACAATTTTGAGTTCCAAATTTAAAGCGTACACTTTCTATATTGGCCTTAATTTTTATTTCAAAATAAACCCATCATTTTTCACTATTATTATTTATTATTTTCCATATTATTTTTTATTTATTGTTTTACTTGTATTCGGTTTGGAAGCATTTCATAATCTCAATTTTTTCTGATATTTTGCACCGGAATCAAGAGTTCATAAGTTAAAAGTATTTGTGTTTTTTGATTTGCGATATCATATATTAGACTGTATTCATCAAAGTCAATAAAAATTTGCGCCTAACATCCGAATCTCGAGACAAGATTAAATAGAATTGCCAACGTCATCAAACAAAAACAACAACAAGTTTATAGTTATATTTAATTAAAGATTAAAAAGAAATCTTAGATAACTACTTAAAGAAATATGAATAAAATTTTAATTTTTGTTATTTATTTAAAGGTTTTTATAAACATAAATATTTAAGGTGAGGGAAAAGCAACATTCGCTTCTTTGGAGTGGATTTTTTTGTTTCTGTTTCAGTAAAATAAATTATAAGCAGAAGAGTTGGCTAAAATCGTTCAGAGAGCAAGAACAATAATATTAATACAAAAATTCCATGAAACAGCAACCACGGGTTGTTCTTCTTCTTCCTCTTCTTCTTCTTATCGCTCATAAGAAGCGCCAAGAAGTAATTCAAACGCCAAGAGACTTCTGCGTCTTGTGGAAACCGCAAAAAAAAAAAGAGTGAGACAGTGAGAAGAAATTAAATCAATGTTGGTGCTTGTGGTTTGTGATGCACCAAAGCTTGTGGGGTTGAGGCGCATCAAGGTGTGCACCACATTCTACAATAACCGCAACAGCTACGAAAATCCATCCAACAAATTAAAATAATAGAAAAAAATGCAAATACAAATACAAAAGAAATGAAGCACAGACACCCACCAATGGAACCAGCAACAGTAATAAGCAACAACAACAACCATAGACAATGATAAGCAACAACAACAACAGCATTAAGTAAGCAAAATAATCTGGGTCTTCGGCGCCGCAGGTACGCATCATGCATGCATGGAGCACAAGGCCATGCGGCATGAGGGCTCGGTTCAATACAAGTATGAAGCATACAGTAACAGACAGCAACAGCAACAACAATAATAACAATAACAATAATAACAACAAAAGGAACAACAAAAACCTTACAAAACGTAAAAATTTGAAGCTGATCCACAGCTGGCGTTGTTCGTGGTTCCTCTGGTTGTTGTCGCTGTGGTTGCAATGGTTTTTTATTGTCATTGCCAACACACACACACACACACACACACACACATACAAGCCTCCATTGCATGCTTTTTTGTTGTTGTTTTTGCTATTCTTATTGTCTTGATGCTCATTTTAAACTTGATCTCCATCTCAACGTTCATTGAATGTCTTCAACGCCGGCCGAAGCAAACGTCGCAGTCGCAGACGCAACCGCAGCGACTGCTTCTGCTGTGTGGCACGTCTCAAATCGAGTCAATCGATTGTTGATCGATGTGGAAATTACGAAATGACATTTTAAAGGTTTTTTTCAACTTTTTTTAGTCAGTCTTTTTCCAGTTTTATTTGTTGAGCTGCTGCTCCTTCCCACAACCTCCCCGCACACTCCGTGCCATGCATCATTCTTATGTTTTTGGCATGATTTAAAAATTAACAAATGACTTTGATTTTAATGCACGTCACTAGAATTGAGAGATGTTGAGATGTCGTGCTTGCAATTATTCAGCAAAAGAAAAAGGCAAGCGTGAGATTGTGAATTTAATTGCAGACTTAATGGTTTTTCCTGCAGTTGTTGTTACTGTCATTGAGTGCTTTATATGTGTCTTTATACTGTTTCTATTTCGTTTCTATTAATTGTTAATTAATGTACATGATTTAGAAAAAGGCGAACATTAAAAACATTCAAAAACATCGCAACCAGAGACTAATTTAAGTTAAAATAATTGGTAGAGTTGCCAAAGTAATAAAATTATAGGGAAAGGGAAGCGAAAAAGGATGGAAAATTGTTTGAAAGTAGATGAAAGGCACGAGTATGATTATAAAAGTAAAACTGCTTTGAAAATAAAGTTGAGGTGATTTGTGAAAGTGATTAAGTGAAATTTAAAACAAAAAATTAACAAAAAAAAGAAAAAGTAAAATAATATTCTTTCAAACATTGCAGCTGTCTTTCCTCAACATAATATGACAAGATTAGCATCAAGATTATTTATTTAAATATAAATTTATTATCAAAAAGCTTAAACACACATAATTCAAATCATGATTATAATCATCTACTGACGAGATCCGAACTAACTGTGTGTTTAGATTATTTTTTGCTTTTACAGGAGCAACACTCAACAAAACAAACACTCGACTCGACAGCGTCAACATTGCGTATGTATTGTGTGTGTGTGTGTGTGTGTGTGTGTGTGTGTGTGTGTGTGTGTGTGTGTGTGTGTGTGTGTGTGCGTGTGTGGCATAAAATATTTTTTCTTTTCTTAGTATTATTTTAAAATGTCACCAACACACACGCCAGTCACAACGAGTGTTGTTTGACGATTGACGCTTGTCTAATAAAATGTGACATGGATTGCGATTTTATTGATTTGGCCATGATGCATGCCGGAGCAACATAAACGGGTATACGTCGGAGCATTTCAATTTTAGAGGCCTGACCTGCATCATAGACACACAAAAGACTGACTGTCCGACTGACTGACACAAAGAGAACATGACGGACGAAATGACAGATCGAGAGACCGTCCTACAAACCAATAGTTTGTTACACACAACAACAACAATAACATTTGTTGTACTTGTTGATGGCGGTAAAAAGTAACAAAGGAATTGTTTCTGATTTTTCCACAACTTTTATTATAGTTTGGAAGTTAGATTAGCTGAGCGTGAGTTAGATTAGGTTAGGATAGGTTAGGTTAAGTTAGGTTAAATTAGGATAGGTTAAGTTAGGTTAGGTTAGATTAGGTTAGGTTAGGTTATGCTATACTAGGATAGGTTAGGTTAGGGTAGGTTAGGTGAGGTTAGAGTAAGCTAAGGTAGGTCACCTTAACTTAGGTTACGTCATATTAATCTACGTTTTCTTAAGATCGCGTTTGGTGGCCACTACAGAGACATTACGTACACCCAGAGACCCATATCGTCCGGTTCCAGTTCCATTTTCAACTTTCATTCAGATTCGATTCAGTTTTAATTCTGAGCGTAGTCCAGGTACAGCTAAAAGTCGGTTGCCGAGCAGCAGCAACATGTCACCATGTCTGCTAATTTGAAAGCCTAAGCAACAAGCATGTTTGACATGCACCCGATCACTACTGCATGAAAACAACCACATGGAAAAAATTATAATAAAAAGAAGCATATTCAAAGCAAATGAAAGAAGATCTAAAGATATAAACACATCGTGTATACAGAACTCATGATATAGAATGCTAAGCAAACTTGACATTCGACGCGGTTCACATGATTTAATACATAAGATGTAAATCGTGTTATACTCAAAGCATTAAAAAAATTTGTTGGACTTCTGACAAGTTTTTGTTGCTAGTAATAAAAACTTAACAATCACTAAAGTTTACAAATAATTTAACACGATGATGCAAAAACAAAAAACAAAGCTAAAGTATATCCGAGTACCGCATCATGTACGGTTAAATGGATGGATGGATGGATGGAAGGTTGGATGAATGGATGGATACTGAACAACATCAACAGACACAAGCTGCCACACAACAAGAGACGATTAGAAATATTAGTAAAAATACGACAGCGAGTTGCAATCAACAACACGCCATAGAAATTTGATATCCGAAGAAAATTGAGACGAAAAAGCGAAGAGCAACTAATGCACAAGAACCGAGAAGAATCAAAGAAACATCAGCAGCAGCAGACGACCGAAAGACTTAAATTTCTTGCCGATGCAAATATTTTTCAAACTAGCGACATTAAGCTCAATCTGCAGCAGTTGAGAGGCTAGATTATGGCCACATCAGAAGTACGAAAAAGAAAAAACAGAACCAAAAAATGGGTGATTAAATGTTACAGAGAATCGCCGGCTGGCTGAGTGACGACTTTGACCACACAGCATAAATAAGACTCGTAAGTGACAAGTCTACCATATCGAGTAATACGAGTAAATACCATACTTTGTACCATAAAAATACTCACTCTGGTCGGCCTGTTAAAAAAAGAAAGAAGAAGAAATTCTTTTCTTTTCCTTTATGTCATCTTTTCCTTGAGTTATATTTTTTTTTTAGTTTAAGCAAAAAAATGGGAGTGATTTCGAGAAGAGACGATGATTTCGTAGAAGAAAGAATCATCAGTGATGATGAAGAACGCTGATGAATGACGCGAGGATGAACGATAGTAGGACTGTCACACGGTATAGAAGATTTAACAAGATCAGCGTCATTCAGCGACTTACCTAAAATGAGAAGAAATCAAAATTAAATGTTAGTTAAATTGTATAAAAAATATTAAATTAACGTACTAGACAAAATGCAAAGGCAAGTTTCTTTTATATTTATTATATAATGTATTTAATCTATAAATTGGTATAGGAGGGTCTATAGGAGGATCTGAAAAGTGTACGGTTTTTTTGAACATAATTCAGCTTATCATCATAAATATTAAATAATTAATAATATATAATAAAATCCAATAAATTTTAATCTACAAAATTAAGAAAAATTGAAAAGGCAAAAAAATAGGCACTTAAAAAAATTAGAAAAGTATACAAGACTATCACTAAATACAAAAGGAAAAAGAAAAGATTAAATAACTGAATATAAAATACCAAGAACTGCTGATAATCTTAAAGAAACAACAACAATAACGAGAGCTACCATGAAGACGACTTTTTGATGCACAGACATCGCTGCACATTTTTGGATGTTTTTTCGGTTTGGTTTCTTGAAATTAACTTTTATAATCTTTAGATTGCATTAATATTTTATTATTCAATGATTAAATATTTTGAATAAATATTTTAAATAATATTTAATCAAAGACATTTTTATTTGAAATAAATATTTTTCAAAATTATTATTAAATTAAATAATATTTACTTAAAAAAATCCCTTTTTTCGTACAGATAATAAAATAGAATTGTTTGATAATTTTTATAAAGTTTTTGTTCTCAGAATGACAAAATGACTAAAATAAATAATAAAGAAAAACCTGACGCAGAAAAGAGGTGAAAAAATGCCAAAACAAATGTCAGAAATGCGTCAACAGTTTCAAAGCATTTATTTTTAATTTATAGAGTATTTTATGTAACGTTGTGTTTTACAGAAGAAATACCAATTAAATACGATGATAAAATGATAAAAATGATTCTCATCTCTCGCTGTGGGAGAGAACAATTAAAAATAGCAAAGTAGCAGAAGAGCAACAGAGCAAAGCAAGAAGTAACAACAACAGCAAATACAACAACCATAACAACAACAGCAACAACTCACCAAATACGAGGTGAGTAGGAAGAATATAAAACTAAAATAAGAAGAGAACATAATAAAATTTAAACTTTTATTCTTTCTTTTTCTATCTCTGTCTGTCTGTCCCTCTCTCTCTCTCTCTGTGTCTCTCTCGCTAGCACTGGATTGTCCTTGAAATGAAATTTTGTTCTGGAGACTTTTATGAGCTCACAAAAAAGATGGGTAGTCATGACATCTATTCAAAACATCGTCTGTCAAAGTTTGCAAACGACATACATCCAGGATCCAGTTTCAAAAGGAGGAGAAGAAGAAGCAAGAACCTTTAAAAAGTATCTTAAAAAGGGAACTGAAAATAATACATTCTTGAATAGTTTTCTGTCATTTTTTTACATCGTAAAAACGGCGGCTAGTTTTTTCATATCCATCAAAAATTGAAAGAACCTAGAATTTTTTTTATCCTAAAATAAAATAACTACAAATACAACAAGCACAAAAAAAACACAGAAAGAAGCAGTAGCACCAGCAACAACAACAACAGCTGAATAGATGGAAAGATGAACATCTTTCCTTAGGAATTTTAAAAGCATTATGACTAGTAGAGTGTTAAGTTCGGCCTGGCCGAAGCTAATACACCCTATTATTTAGTTGAATTCAGTGGGCGAATTTTTGTGGTCCGATATGCTATGAGACATTATATCCGGGAATGGAATTCAACCGTAGATCTACTATTAGCTGGGAAATTCAGCTCTGAAGTCGGATGCATTTATATTTACTTAAAAAGTAGGCGTGGCAGTCCGACTTTTTTAATTTCAACATAGTGAACATACTCTATTCCTCCAGCTGTAGAGTATAAAAAAACCAAGAAAAAGAAGAACCAGTAGCAGTCTGGCTGGAAACTAAAAATAAAAATAAAAATTCGAAAGTTTTTGAGGGATGTCGTGCTATTACTTCTTGTTGTTGTTGTTAACGATGATGATAATGATGATGCGTGCAGATGATGACGATGCTCGGATGAGCTGCTACTGATGATGCTTTGTTTCTATAACGACAAAAATAAAAAAAAGAAAAAAAAGCAACAATAATAATAACAACAACTATAACAGAAATAAATATCCAAGGCCTCATGGAGTGAAGCTCTAAGAAGCAGCACAAAAACAATGAAGCCACATCAGTGAGACGAAGAAGAAGAAGAAGCATCATCGCGTAGCCAACGTCAAAAGCAAGGAATGTCAATGAATTGCTGCAAATTTTGTGTTGTTAAAATTCTTGAAACCAGCCAAGAAGTGCATCAACGTCACATGCTGCGTTCAAAGTGATGATGACGACTTTATTGTTTATGTTATTGTCTTCAAGAAAAAATAGAAAGAGAGAGACCGAGAATTCCATGAACATGATGAATACGAAGATACACACAAAGCTGAAGATGATGGTGATGGCGACGCTCGTGCTGCACATAATGAATGACGAAAGACAGGGCTGGAGAGGGGGGGGGGGATACTTTTCTGAAGATGTTTCCAAACAACAGCAACAGCAACAGCAGCAGCAGAAGCATCAACAGAAGCAGCAGCAGAAGCGGCAGTGGGCACAATTCTTGTTGTCCTTGAGATTTTTTTTGCATTTTAAATCTACTTCATTTCAAGCTTTAAAAAAAAAGAAAGAGAAGGAAAGACAGAAATAAGAACTCCATTTTTTTGTGAATAATTTTAGTCTTTTAGTATTTTTCAAGCCATCGCATTCGAGTAAAACGATTGCGTCAAAACGATTTTTCATCCACTTCTTAACTTTAGAATTTATTCACTCAGGATCAAATGTTGAAGAAGACGATGCAGGAAAGCAAGAAGAAGGAAAAGAAAATGAAGGAAAAGTGGAGAGGAGCATTTCACCTACTAATCTACTAATAGCAACTATTCACCGTGATCACCTTGAAGTCTTTGCAAAACAACAATATTTAAAATACTTAAGTCAGAACTACGCGTATATCTTTGATATATATACTACATATAAACAAAAGAAAGAGGATTAACAAATATAAAGAAGAGTTTTATTTAATAGGATTCTTTTTTAACAGAGTCCTCATTTAACATAGAAATAAATATAGAAACCTCATCGAATAAACTATTGCTATCCTTTTACGCGCTATCTTAACTTATCAACCCTACTTTCATCCCATGAAAACTTCCCCAAGTGATCCTTAATTATTTTTAATTTTCGTCATTTAATTATACAATACATATACTATAATATATGGTATATATAGATTTACTATAATATGGAACAGCTTTATTTGTATCTATAATATTTAAATTTTTATTTATAGTAACTTAAATAATAAAGTGTTTAATACGTAAAAACATTTTTAAAAAACAGGTCGAAAGTGTGGCTTTGAAAAAAATAACAGAACCTCTGTACTTTAAAAAGAAATTGCTTTTTTAAATAGTTTTTAAGAGTTCAAAAACCTGTTTGTCTGAAGGTTGTGAAAAAAATTAATTGACAATAAAAGAAAAGCTAATAACACAATAAATAAAAAAGTAAACAGCATACAAAAAAATAATTCGCGATAATAGTGAAAACATACTGTCCAGTGCTGCCAACATAAGCAAATAAATACGTACTAAGAACCACTCGCACTCTTTTATCATCCATGACAATCCAGAAACCAAACACTAATTAATTCCAATTTCAAATTCATTCGAAATAATTTGTTGTTGCTATTGTTAGAAGTACACAAAAGAAACAACAACAATAACAAGAACAACAGCAACCACTTTTATGATAACAATATAAAGTAAATATTTTCGTGCAATATAAAAAAAATACAATAGTAGAAAAAAGTAAAATAAAAACCTCATACAAATAAAACAGAGATGAGGAGAAAAAAATAAAATTATGCGTGCTCAGAAGCGTGGAGGTAGCAACAAAAAACAGAAAAAAACCACACATAAAATTGTACAAGTGAACTGTCGTGGGAAGATGTGGAGAAACAACTGATCATGACGATGATGATGATGTAGATGATGATGATAAGAAGGTGTAGGAGGTGGAGAATCGGCAACGACAGTGGAATCGGCGGCGGGTAACAGGAAACGGGGACGAATGGCGATAAGAACGTCTGGTGATGAGTCTAAAAAAATTAAATTCCAATGCAAAGCAAAATAAACAAAAAAAATTAGTGCGCTGCTTGAGAATAAACCAAAAACAACGGGGAAAAAATTATTGCGGTTTTCTAGGAATCAGAAAAGAAGCAGAAGCAGAAGAAAAAAATTAAGACCAAGAGGATGAATAGAGAGAAAGAGGAAGAGAGAGATAGAAAGGAAAAGAAAGAGAGAGGCAAGTAGAAAGAGGCAAAGAAGAAGAAAGACGGGAAAAGAGAGTCAAAGAGAATAAGAGAATAAGAGAGAGAGAGCAGAAGGAACATCGCGACACGAGACAGAAAAAAGAAGGCAATGGAAAAGTTAAAGAAAAATCCGAAAATTTATATTTTTGGAACAATTCCAACTGTCATCTAACGGATGATGTTTTTTCCTCGGTTTGAATGAATTATATGCAAACGTGCGGCAAACAACCAGATAAACACATACACATACATACACACACTCCTACTAACATCCTCTAAATACATACTCACATCTACTAAACACACTTTTGGGGAAATAAATTATTCCAAATTTTATTGGGTTTTTCTGTGATTTTGTTTTTATAAAAATTATTAAACAAAAAAAATGTTTTTTTCTTCAGAACATTAAAATATTTGCTAAAAATTCTTAAGCGTCAACATTTTCATCATAAAGAAATCATATATAATAACCTCTAAAGTAAAGACGATGAGAAGAAGATTCTTCATCTCCAGCTTTTTAATTGTTCGATTTTCGGTTTTCTTTTTCAGTTTTCTTATTCTGTTTTCGTTTCGGTTGGTTTTTGCGGTTTTCCCTTGGATTTTTCTTTTTAAATTATTATACTTGTTCTTTTTAAATTATTAGGTAGCAGAGTAATTATTTTTTTCTAGGCAATTCAATTTAATAACTTTGAGCATATTTGTGGACAGTTTTATTGTCGGTCGGCCGTTGAAAATCAAGGCGTGAAGAAGAACAAATAGAAGACGAAGAGGTAAAAAAACGAAATAACAAAATATGAATCACCGATCAACCAATTTTCCCAAAATTATATCACATAAATAAACATTTTTAATTGTAAAGAATTTTAGAAGAGGAAATTCGTTCAGTTTAGATTTAAACACATACAAAAACGTACAATAAACATTTAAAGTTTAAATTTATTATTGAAAAACGAATGAATTTGTTTGTTTTTGTAAAATTTATGAATCTTTTCACATCAACTTTGCTCACTGTATTCTGTAGATTACTTAACAGCGTCTGTTAACACTTAAAGAGTTAACACCACAAAATGATCTTCGATTATAATAAAACTTCGATACGATCATTGATAATTCTTCTTCAGTGAAATGTAGAATTTTTTTGCTTTTATTATAAGTATATTTCTTTGCTTCTTTAATTCTTTAACTCTAATCATTTTGATATAAGATATATAATCATATGTTAAGAAAACAAATATTAATATTGTAGAAAAAAAGTAATAAAAAAAAAATTGTTTGTTCATTATAATCGTATATTTAAATTTTATTATCTTGTTTATTTGATTCAAACAATTATCTGCTTCTTCCAGACAGAAGAAAGTGTGATAAGAACAAAAATAAATATAAACTTCTTAAGATTAAGATTAAGTGTAGAACAGCAAATACACATAATATAAAATGTGTACGAATATACATAAGTGTGAGTTAAGAAAAAGCTTGTCGAAAATAAAATCAAATAATAGAAATAAATAAAAGTGAAATGAAAGTTCTTTTTTGATATTTCTAAAATCTTCTTACCATAAGTTGTAGATAAACTGTCAGTTTTAACATAAATGTACGTATCACAGGTTATAAAATTAATATAAGTAAAGAAAATTCTTCTTAAAATGTGAAGTATACTATATGAATGTACAATATACTCGATGAATAGAATGAATGAATACACTCAATGAATGGAATGAATATATTATATCCTCTATTTCTGAAATATCTTTAAATCTTCTATAATAGTTTCATCTAATAATAAATATTAATATTCTATAATAGCGGGCGACTTCGAATAGTTACGGGATAGACGCTCTCTTATGTATTGCAATCAGATATACATATGTGCATATATGTATATCGATAATTGTATAGCAAAGTTGGTTGAACCAACAATTTCAACGGTTATGATGCTTTTACCTTTCTTTCGAGTTTTTCTTTATGAGGTTTATCAAGACGCTGATACTATTTATACTACGTACACATGAACTACATACATATAAACTTCCCCCTCGAGTTTTTAATACGACTGACTAACTAAATCACAGAGTACGTCACACCCCATGGAATGAAAACCTTTTCTTCTTAAAGTCGCAGTGCTTTAAATCAAGGATGTTATTATTTTCTATATAAAATCACAGTGAAGCAAAACTGGAGAAATATAAAAAACCAGTAAAAACTATAAACCAAAAACTTGTATAAAGATATGAAGGAATAACTATTGTAAAAGGACAACCATAAAAGAATTCGCATACATAAAAAGATAGCCATGGATATGAGAACAAAACTATTGAACCAGGATAAAGCACAGAAAGAGTAAAAGAAACTGGCTACAAGCAAAATGTGGCAAAAGTAAATAATTGATTCAGATACAGATACAGATATAGCGCAATCCCTAACATAACTTAGGTGGAAATTAGCACATAAAAAAGCTATTCAACGCAAGAGATAGAGACAGAAGGGGAAGGAGAGGAACACGCACAAAAGAAGGATAACGAACAAATAAACGAATGAACGAACTCCTCGATTGTCCTGCACAACGAACGCAGCAGCGAAGTCGATTGGAGTGACGTCGAAGAGTTCAGCTCAGGGCATCTACTCGAAGTAAAGTCTTTGACCTTTCAAGGATTTGCTGCTAATACGCACACAAACAACAACGAGAACAGCAAATATAAGGAAGTAAAAAAAATAAGATGATAGAAGTGGTGTATACTGGAAAAGAGGGACAGATGTTGGAGGAAGGGAAATCATAGAGAGGGACAGATGGTAGAGGGGAATCATAAATCGGCGGCTGCGTCACTGACAACAGCAACAACACACAAGACGAAGACGATGACGACTGCGGTGACTGTGGTGATTATAGCAACGAAGATAGAAGACAGCAACAATGGAGAATCAGCAGCAACAATAACAACAAAGGACCATCAGTAGAAGGAACCGCATCGTTTTATAGCCACCATCAAAGCCATATCCTTTGCACGGTATTCGAGCAAATGAACTCTGCGCAACGGAGCTGAATAAAATTAGAAGTAGAAAGAGAAAGTCATCAAAAGCAGACAAATTTTTCAAGCACTTTTTTGGCTATTTTATAAATAAACTTTATTTTAAACTTAAGATTTCCTAATTAGAAGTTCAGAACAAAATTAGTTCGAGTTAAAAATAAAGTAGAAAAGCGATTGGAAGTTCCACTAATAAAGCCCTCAAGCTATACAACTTTCGACTTCTGAGGCTATACAAAGACTTCACTAAAGTATATGTATATATATATATGTACGTCTAAGTTAAAAAATGGAAACAGCTTCAGTGAAAACGAAGCCAGGTGGCAACTCTACAGTTTAAAAGCTCAATAACGTACGGTTCAAAAGGCCAACGTACGTTTCCCTAGACGACCATGAATAGCGACACTCTTCCAGCATCTCCTCGTCGCTGACCCCTCATAGCGCACACAACTCAACCATTACACCTTCCCACCCATCTCGCCTTCTCACCATCCCACCCATTTCACCAGCTCAAGCATCTCACCTTCTTACCATCCCTTCTCACTGCCTATAAACCCTGAGAAACACCATGACTCATAAGCTTATAAACAGAGCTCATGTGATGATGGTACTGCAAGAAGGGTTCTCATTAAGGGACAACATCTGAAAAGGTGAAAGAAAAGCGTACTGAGCCCGCAGGGGGTGGGGTGGGGGCGGTTTAAAGAGGACAATAAAAATGGAAATAGTTTCGAGTGTATGTAACACGCACGAAGCACGAACCGAAGTCACCAAACGAACTCACCCACTTGGAAAAAACACCTTAGAAAGATGTCGATGGAAACGAAGAGAAAGAAGAAGGAGAAAAAGAAAAAGGAGAAGACCAAAAAAGGCTTCTCAAACTAAATTGTCGCCTTCCAAGTAGAAGAATATGCGTGATAAGATTTTTTCCTTTCTCAACTTCTGAAGACGTCTATCAGGAATACAATGACTTCTATCAGGAATACAATAGACAAATATTACTTGGGCCATAGGTGTTGGTGATTGGAGAGGGGATGTTGGTGGAGGATTCTAATTCTATAAACGTGTTTTTCTCAGATCTCTTCAAGTTCCTTTATAATTCATAAGAAGGTTTTCTTCATTTACAACGTTCTGAACTTTATTTTCCTTTGTGTGCGCTGTTTTTTATTCCGCTTAGAATTCATAATAAATTTTTCTTAATTTATTCCTATTTTTTCCGGTTTTCTAGAATAATTACAGTATTTTTCCCCCCTTGATTTGATAGCGTAAAGTAGAAGAGACTCTTTAGGGTGATGCGTTTGTTGATCACATTCCGTTGATAGGTGGATAAAGCAACACTAATGCAGTTTGCAAGATGCCAAAGCATTAACAACCAACTCACCATCCGACCAACGAACACTCACCCGCCGACTCAAGAAAGGAGCTCAAAATAATGCCGATGAACTGCTTGAAAATGACAAACCAAGCAAAGGACATTCGCATCAAATAAAAAACCTTCCTTCCCAAGCTTTTTGAAGTCATAAGAAAGCGCGACAGAGTTCGCTTGCAAGAAGTGAATAGAAGAAGGAAAGGAAAAATGCTCGGGAGGAAGTCGTCAGAGGAAAGGACATGCAGAACGTACATACTAGGTACTTGTGTAGCTCGTTGAAAATAAACGAACGCATCCAAGAGTGCGTTGAGTAAATGTAGCCCAGCTGATGGCTGGTTTGCTGGCTGAAAAGGTGTTGCTTTGTTTTCTTTCATTTGATGCCATTAAATCTTTAGGGTGACGTGCTTCCAGTCATTGCTGCTGGCGTTCATCCTGGGGCTGGGGTCAAAGGTACTCAAATGCGTCCTCACGTAGAAAAGAACGAAAAAGAGTGAAAATACAAACTGCATTTCTACACTCTGAGCAATACGCACTTTCCGCCGCAATGCGTCGAAATGCAAAATTTGCAGGGAAAAATTAAATATTTAAATGTATATTCAGACATCGAGCTTGATAGGGAAAATCATGTTTTCTCAGCAATCCAGTTAGGGGCACGATAACGCTGAAAAGAGGGTAAAAATGCATGTGGAACCAACGAACGATTCAAAGTATGCGAACGACCGACGGCATCAAGCTGGTGCGTTGTTGATTTAAGCATTTAGCAAGAAAAGCTGTGTTTTGCTGGGGAGCGGAAGAAAGAATTCGCCCAACCTACGGCTGTCATAGTAAAAAGAACCCTTTCTTTATCTTTAAATCTTTGAAAAATAAAATCTTTCTTTTAAGAGCATTTTAATAAACAACTAAACTGATCCGGTGATAATGTTACTTTACCTTAAGCATCACTATACTCATGCTGTTGATTATGAGTTAAAAATGTTATTATGAATTTTAAGCGGAATACGAAAGGAGAAACCAAACTGCGAGAAGTCATTCAAAGTATTTAATGAGCAATAAAGTAATTACGAGTTAATTAGCGGCTCAGAGTTATGAATTTTTCCAAACTAAAATAAATCACCATTTAAGAATCTATAAATTGTATTTAATTTTGTCTTCTGTTTCGTAGTTTTTGAAATTTCGTATACATTTAAATATCGTAATTAAAACAAATGACGATCTCAGATGTTAGAAAATCGTTTCAAAAGAAAAATTTCGAGTTCAGGCAACTCATTTTTCTTATTAGAAAAAAATTCTTTTCTAAGAATTAAGAATTCTTGCCAAAAATTTCTCTTGAATTACGAAAACTGAAAGAAAAAATAAATAAATATTGGAAGTGTTTTTTAAAAATAATTTCTCAACTAGCAACAAAAAGAATCGAACGAAAACAGAATAGAATAGCAAACAGAAGTTAGAAAAATTTTAATTTTTATGAAGATGCTGAAAACATCAACAACTCGAATTTGTTGTCAAGCACACCCACGAGTGGGCGTGTGATTCTGACAGCGGAGTGTGTGTCCTCCACACAGAGTGAAAGAGTGGCAGAGCATCTGAAAGAGAAGGGAACGAAGAAAGCCTACAAAAACCAAATGGGAAAGCATGAATAATGTTGTCAAAAACTGTACAGGAATAAAGAATTAAGTATGCTCATCAAACTGGCATAAAATAAGGCCGGCAGGCTGACGGACAGCACCGACACCTCAAGCAGACAGTAAATTATTTTAAATTCAGACAAACATACAGACAAATCGCTGAAAATTCAAAGACTCATCGCCATCGCCAGACAGTGAAAACGCTTGCTATTCATTGGCCAAAAGCGTATACGAAAAGTAACGCCTTATATTTTTATTGGAATCGGCAGCAACACTATCTAGAGCAGCTATGAATTGCGCGAGTGTGAGTGTGTGTGTGTGTGTGTGTATAGAAAGAAATGAAATTTTAAAATATAATCACCGCCAATTAAATTTTCGTTACACTTTTAAGAAAACAATTATTATATTGAAGCTTATTAGATGAAACTCACTTCTTGTTCATCACTTTTAACACGAAAAAGGATTAGTCATGCTAATTATTATAGTATATTATGTATAATACTGTCATTAAATTGATAACAAACACAGCAATCCTAATTCTTCGATATTTTAGAAGTTTTGGTCAATTAAACAAGTCGACTTCGGATTAAAAGTTGCTCATACGCACCGTGGTACAATCTGAGAAAATCGAAACGATGATGAGGAGTTGCTTTTTTTAAATTATACACATAAAAACAGATGAGGTACTTTCAATACATGTATATAAGAAAGAAACGAGGTCAATTTATGTGGAAATTGAGGAGGTGAGACAGAGGCAGGGGCAAAATGCAGTCATGATGAGAATTATTTAAATTGCGATCTACTTCAATATAAAATCAGCAGCCTAAAACTGTTGTTGAGGAGACTGTTGCTCATGTTGTTGTTATTTTCTTTCTGTTCGCCGCGGATCGCGTAGTAAAACCAGTTTATATGATCGTATATAATTGAGGTTTTTCGTTGTTATTCTTTTTTGTTGTTGTAATCATGCAGATGTACATCTCACTAGACTCCAGTCTTGCGACCGAGTTCTGAACAATTTGTTGTCACACTCTCTTGCAGTTGATGGGTTCAGTTGTTGTTGCTGTTGTTCTTCAGTTGCTAATGCTGTTGCTATTGCTGCTGCTATTGTTGTTGTTCCGCTTTTGGTGCCGCGGTTGCTGTTGTAGCTTTGATTATTGTGGTTGGCACCAGTGTTGCCAATTTAGTTGAACTAGATTTTTCCCATAATATATTCTACAACATTTCTATTCAGCCAGCACTATTTTGCAAATTTACAGTGTCGGCCGCCATTCGGTTGGTTGGCGGTTCTTGTTGGTGTTGTTGTAATGATCTGTTGTATTGCAGAGGAAAAGAATTACTTTATCAACCACGCTTTAGTCGGTTGTTAAGTTAGTTACAGTGGACCTGGCCAAACAAGACAAGCAGCAGCAGCAAATGAGTGATCACGATCAACAACAAAAGCTACAACACCAGCAACAACCGTCATCTTTAATGTGCACGCGCCAGGTAAGTCTTTTGTTTTATTTTTCTACCATTCTTGTTCAGTTTGTTTTTGCTGCTGTTGTTTATTTCTGTTGTCCTTGTTGTTGTTGTTTTTATTTTACCGGCGCACTTGTAACAGACAACATGCTTATAATAACACCCCGCACCCCCCCAATTAGAGTAGCCTTCACGGTTACCTGTTCAATCAAGGCACAGCGGATTCAGTCTACGTTATGACCTTAAAAAAGTAGTTAAGAACTGAAGAACGGAAAGAAACAAAGAAAAGAAAAACCCAAGAATAATAAAAATATTATGCTTAAAAAACAACGTAAGTTACAACCGGGCTAAGAATGACCTGTAATTTGTTATGAAATTTTTTCGAGGAGAAGAATACTGTTATTCAGTATGATCAACAATGGCCGATGTCACACTTCTCTTCACGATGCTAGCATCACTCAAGCTGGTTGTGTGATTCGTGGCATGTGACATGTCTCAAAAAGAATATTAAAGTTATTATTAAATACTTTTTAATAGTTTCCAATTTATTTAGTTTAATTTACTACTTATGCTGATTATTAATATTACTACTTATTCTCGATAAATTAAATGATAATATTTTGTATTCATGGAAGATTTAAACAAATAAATTAATTAGTAGTTAATCCGTTTTTAATCCTATAAAATACACAAAAAGTTTATTTATTTAATATGTATGTATGTATGTATTATAATTTTTGTTCCTTTTTTGGTAGAGAAATTTAATAGCTTGTGCGTTACGCTTGAGAAGAACAACCAGATATCAAATGCATAAACAAACAACAACAAAGAAAAGAGGCGCACATCGAGACGAGCGACAACAACAACGCGTTGATGACTTTTCATACCTTCGCGATGTCACGTGTTTTGTTTCGATCAGAAGCAGCGAGTAGAAAAAGCAACAATAATTTTAAAAAAAACCCTGTCACATTCTTCATAAATAATACTAACTACAGACGATTAACATACAATGAAAAATACACTCTGATATATATATCTACAAACATATGTACATACATACAATACATACATACATATATACTTATATACATAATTATATCTATAGACTCATAGTCTATACACAAGAGAACAAAAAGTATTTAAAATTATTTGCAAGTAGAACAAAATTATATTACATGCTGACGTCGATAAAGCGGTGCTAAAGAACCATTATCAACCCGAGCTGGTTACATTTTGTTTTACCGATCTGCCTTTCTGTCTGTCTGTCTGTCTGTTATCTCTGTTATGTTCATTTTGCGTGTCAGTCACAAATCAGTCAGAAAGAATCAGTAGATTAAATAAAAAGCCCTAACAAAAAACACAATATATTCAGTACATAAAGCATTATAGCTTATCGTAAGTAAACAAACCACGCCCATTTTCCTCTTAAGAAAATTTACTTAGCACACTTAAGTAAGATCTCGCAGTCTTTAAGGGCGTTGTCCTGTAGACAACAACGTGAATATGTAATCGTAAATCCAATAAATAAACACTTATCAGTTCCAGTTAATAATAAATCGCGTTGCTCGATCACATTTCTTTATTCAATTTGCGAACATTTTTTTTTTAACTTGAGTACGTACTATAAATTAAAAGTATCGACTCTGTCAAATTTCATCATCTTCATAATCTATATTCTAGAATGGGAAGTTTTTCACAATCAAGATATTCAAATCACAGATCATTTGCAAAGAAATCAATATTTTGAGCTACACCTTTTCTTTGAACTTACTTACTTATATACTATCTTACTTATATATAAGATTTATTTCATGTTCTTATAAGTACGTATGTAAATCCATACGTATTTTTTAGAGTATGATGTATAGAAGAAAAATTTTAGAAAAACAATGTTGTTTTTATTTAATATTATAATGCTGTTGTTGTTGTTTGTGGAATGTAATTGTTATTGTAATGTGAGGAGGGTGCTCCGATAACAACAAAAGGTAAGTGTCATCATCACTGGGATAGGTAAGCGTCAACGTTATCATCATCATCATCATCAGACGCTCGATTCCAGTCGGGGTTTGGCGTCATAGATAAACATCAGCAAACACGATACAGAATAACAAAAGTGTCCACAAAAAAGCGCCACTGAGAGCCTTGGAGTGAGAGAGAGATTAGCAGAGGGAGGGAGCGAGAGAAAGATAAACAAATTCACAGAGATGGGCAAAAGACAAAAGGCACAAAGGAGATACTCCTAGAAAGAAAACGCCTAGAGATAGACGTAGAGAGACGAAGGAAAGAAAAAATGGTAGTACCACCATTTTAGAGGTTCCGTTAAATTTAAATTTCTTCCCGTTATCTTTATATATTGCTCAATTCAAAGTCAAGAGAATTGTTTTTTTGATGATAAGATATCCCAGTATTCCATCAGATATTAATTTTAGAAAGTGTTTATACACACTGTAGAGATAATAATAACAAGAAGTACTGATAAGATAAACTAATCCGCTGGCTGTCGGCAGAAGATAAGCTTCTAAGTAACAGTAGTCTACTGTCTGGTCGTTACTTTGATCTAAATAATGATTGGAGATAACCGCGACCTATTTAAGCATTCTGGGTGTTTGTTTTTATGTCTACTTATAATTTTTTATTGGCTGTTTACTATATTACGATTTCTAATTTAAGTTAGCTTATTTGACTGTGTTTGAGTTGGTACGAACACTGATTACAACAGGATTACAGACATTGAATGCATCCGTTTTTATTTACCAACGAAGGAGTGCTTCAGAAGGCTTTCAAAAGGTGGCTGCTATGATATCTACAGAGCTGAGATGTAATACGTCTATACAAAGTATAGAGAATTTCTAATAAAAAAACAAAATTCAAAACACTGTCTCGCCCTGCGTTTTTATTAAATTTCACTCAGAAAATATATATTATATAAGAAATAATATACTAGGGTGTATATTACCAAACTAGTTAGCTGTCAATCAAAAGCTTTTGCTTTTGTTTTCTTGTATAACATCACTTCATCAAGAAGTTGTCACAGATCAGTGGAGTTTAGTGGCTGAGTTGAAAAAAGCGTATTGATTGTATTATTGATTACATACAAAGTTAATTACAAAGCTAGTAATTCAATATTACTTTAAGAGCATCTCCCACTCGAACAATTTACATTTTTAACCTGTCTAATATGATTTGTATTCATACACTTGCGCGTGTTTTACAAACATGATAAACAAGTATAAAAATACGAGAGCAGAGATACTCTTTAAATCTATGTAGATACTAATATTGTATATGTTCCATATGTAGCCAACATAACGAGGTAGTTGTTGATTAATGTAATCCGCAGTTGATGATGGGATGTGATGGGAACCTTAACATTGTTGCCACTGATTCTTACTTCGTTGCCTGCATATGCTATGTTATATTCGACGCTTGTTGCTAGACTTGTCCTCGTTTTTAATGCGAATGCATGCAAAATTTATTCCCCGTCTAACTACTTCGTTAATATTCTAACGATATTGTGTATGCAGCATATCCGTTTCCGTTTGCATAGCATTGCATTTTAGCGACCAGACGAGGTTGGGTTTTTATTCACAAAGAAATGAGTGGAGCCAGAGGAGGCGACCGAAGAAGGGACCTACTCATAGATCATGGACAACAACAACAACAGCAGAAGCAGCAGCAACGACAACAACAACGGACAGCGTGTGTGTACGCCGTGCTGCAGAGCACTTTTTATGTATCGTAACAGAGTCAAGAGCAAGCAGGTGAGTCAGTTGCAGTTGCAGTTGAGTCTTCCCTGACACAACCGTCATCCACCCTGCTTCACCCACTCTTCCCCATCATCATCACCATCATCAGCGAAACCAATGCCTCACCCCGACCTCAGCTGCTTCTCCTAAAAAGCTTTTGCCGTGAAAAAGAGGCAGTAGAAACATGTTTCTTCTGGTGGCCACGCTAGACAAACAGCACAACAGTAAGACGCATAGACAGGCAGACAGGCGTACATATAGTAAGATTGCACGGATGGACAGGTGTGTTTAGCCGCGTCTCGTTGAACTATAAAATCAACCAGCGAGCAGCTTCTCTGAGCTGTCTTAAGTTTTGTGTTGCCTCAGAGAGTGGCATGTGCTCTGTGTGCTATTTGCCTGTTGTTATTGTACTTGTTGTTTTTGTTGTTTTTGTTGCTTTTGTAGCGGCTACTACTGATGCTATGTTTTTGCATCTGATACATGTCCGTGCGCGCGTCTGACTTTATTTCCGACATTTTGAGGTTGTAGACCTTCGGCGTAGTTATACTTGTTGTTGTTGTTCAATGTTTATTTGCAGAATTTTTGCACAATCGATGTTGCGCTGGTGGCCACATTAATTCGTTGCTTGCTTACTGACTGCTTGACTTGCTTGCAAATTGTAACATTGCATTTGCAACATCTTACGAATGTTCGCTCATTCTCCGTTGTGTTTGGTGCTTGATATTTCATGCAAATCCTCCTTCTGGTTTCTTCTTCAACACCTTCAAACATTGAGAACATTGGAATAGAAGCAGCAGAAACAAAAGTAAAAATTTGTCAAAAAAGAGCATGGAAATCGTTTACAAATCGTATTTGTTTTAATTCGGACGGACCAACGCTACTACTCGCTACTTGAAGTTGTAATAAATACCCTTTTAACTCAAAATATATACATATATTCAAACAATATACGCCTTCGAAAATATTTTATCAGGGTATCAGCATCAGTATCACGGAATGAATCTATTAGGATTATAACTATTATAACTATTATAGTATTATAAGTATTATAGTTTTATTTCTATACCATATAATACTATTTATACTATTTATACTATTATAGAACTATTTATACTATTATAGAACTATTTATACTATTATAGAATTGTTAGTATTATATCTGTTAGCCTTATTATTGCACATTTAGTTTAGTCATAGCATAATCTATTTATCATTTCATCTATCTATGAATGAAGCAATAAAAACACCAAAAAAAACAGTGTAAAAAGATAAGAGAAGAACGACGAATAAACACAAAAAGCATATTTTCAGTAGGGGTTTCAAAGATCGTAAATCATTCCTAAAGTTATCTCATCTAACACAATTCTCAAAAACAACCACTCTAAAGAACAAATATCTATAAAAACCTTTTATGAATTTTAAGTACGATTAGAACACAATAAAAATGTCGATAAAAAAAGATGTTTGTTCTTTCCTTTAGGTATTTTCTGTAAAAAAGTGGACTAGTTTGCAAACCAAAATATGTACAAAATCAATTCTGTAAGTACTAAGTCATTTATTATATTATTAAGAAAGAATATTATTAAGAACTTATATTATTAAGAAATTATATTATTAAGAAACAATTATTAAATAGAGATAATTCTTATATTGTACATACAATATGCATATACTCGTAAATGAAGATGTATTAATTCAAAAGAAATCTGCACTGAATAACTGAATAAAATCTAAAACTATTGTTGTTTTTAAAGTTTAATCGCTTTACTTTACTACTTTACTTTTTTTAATTAGTGAATAATGTTGACGACCTCATCTACTAAAGATAATGGCAAAGTTGTGTCCTCATTCTGTGAGTTAGTTTGAGTTATTTTGCACTTTATAAACGAACTTATCAATTAGATTTAGATTTTATGAGTTATTGCAAGTTTATTGTTTTACTCGACACTAGTTCAGGTCCATTAGGAAAGAGTAAATATTTTTGTTTTGATTCGTTTTTGTAGTGACGTTATTATCTCAATGCGAAATATACTCTGTAAACAGATGAGATTAATTAGTGGCTATAATTTCACCCTGCAAAATTTAAATACTGCACAATCTTTAATCTGTAGAATAGGTTTTCTTTTTGCGTATGGCATTTTAAATAACATCATCTACGAGTATAGTACGTGACTGAGAGATGTAGTTACACATTTTCCTGTTGTCTAACATTTTATTCAACATTTGAACTAAAGTTTTGTTTGGTATTAAGCATGAACTGGTTCATAAAACGTGACCATTTGTTTGCTTTTTCGATCACTCAATTTAGTTGAGGTATTCAATAAGATGATCTTTTTAATTGTACTTTTGTAGTAAGTATTTATCTATTGTAAGAAGAGATGTCAGTACGTGTTTTAAGAGTAACTAGACAATTATTTCAAAATTAATCAACTTCTATCAATTTTCATTTTCCCGATAATTATAACCACACTTCGGAGCTGTTTAAATGTCAAGTCCGACAACCTGTTGAAATATCAACCGACCGAGCAGACGAGTTTTCGCCACAGCAAATAAAAATTATTCTCTCATAACAAAATATAAAATCGTAATATTTCCTGAAAATGACTCTTAATTCAACCGACAACTGCAATAGAAAGAAACACTTGCACACAAATCTGAACAACCTGAACTTGGTACATGATTATGTGATGGACAAAAGCACCGACAGACCGACAGGATGAATGGACGACACATGGTCACTACTAGCAGCACCGCCGTACAGCAGACGACAGGCGGCGGTGAAAAAAGATAAAGAGAGAAATCATTGAAGCAGTGTGATCGCCTTAACCAGGTTAATAATTGCGAACGAACGAACGAACGAACGTACGAACAAACGAACGGATGAAAGAATGAACGAACTGTCATTCGAGCAGGTGTAAACTGTCAATAAACATAGTAAATTGGCCAAGCATGGCTTTGGGAATAAAGATGTCGTCTTTGGTGTCAGTGTGCGCTGGAGAGCCCACTGGCACCAGTATCTCCGTCACTTAGCGACGGCGCTCATGTTGTTTATGTAGCCACTGCTGGTGCCGCCAAAAGAAAAGCATTATTACTGAAGCATAACATTACTAGAGTTTGAAAATGCTGTAAAACACTTGTTTTAATGAGACCAAACAGAGTGATGATAGAGGGAGAGGAGGTGGAGGAGGATAGAAGGTGGGTAGGAGGAGGGTAGGAGGCCGGAAAGATTAGTTTAGTTAGTGTTGGTTGGTTAGTTAAGACTACATAAATAATTTATGTACGCGAAGACTCAAAAAATGTTTCTGTGAATGGATTTCTTTAGTAAAGAAAGAGAAAGGTAAGAATAGTATTGGAAGAGCCTTAAAAAAGAGGAAAAAACTACAACTAAGTATGTAGAATAGAAGTTCAGGAATGAAATCTTTACATTCAAAAAGACTTTAGAAAATATCTCGCATAAAAGGTTTTGCTGCTGATTTCACTTTGAATTTTGGCCCTGCTTTCAATAATTCAACTTAGACTCATCTTCAAACTTACCACACTTAAACCCTCAATTAGACTCTTTCATTATACCTGATAAAATCGTTGAATATTATTAAAATCTTCAACTTTAAGGAAAACCTAATTAAATACGTTGTGAGTGGTAATAATTACAACCAACTTAAGAATAGATAGCATCATGTTAGAACAGCAACAGCCATGGCAATAACAAGTAAACAGAACTAACAAAGAGTGTAAAAAGTAAACCGAAGTATTATCACACCAACTGGCATCAATTTGCATCGTATGTCAGTCATGCTCATCAACTAGAAAAAACATGCAATAAGCAAATTAAGCATAAACAAGGCACAGCCGAGCCTAACCGAGCACCTAACCGACTGTCTAACAAAGAAATGAACAAATGCAGTTCCATCAAAAGACAAAAACCAAGAAAGCACGCGACAGACAATTTACGATGGCACACTTTAGCGTCTCCTAACCAAATGTAACCCTAATGTGACCCAACCCAACCCTACCCTCGACTCCAATCCAATCCACAACCCAACTCATTTCCATTCAAACCAACCTGTGTTGTGTCACTGCCGCAAGTTACTAGAGCTGGCTTGCATGTTGCTTACCGCTTGCTGCATGTTGCATGCGGCATACAGACACGCCAGTCTCTCAGTTGGCTTGTTTGTTTAATGAAATATTTTGTTAAGCCCGGTCAAGGCAGCAAAAGAATCAGCAGCTGAGCCACGTGGAGACAGGATCGTCAGACAGAGGGCGTGAGTATTGCAAGCTTTACTTTGGCTTATTAAAGTCGTGACGGATGGCGGCGGGTAGCAGCAGCAGGTTTTGTTGCATGCTAACCAGCAATCAAGTCTGCTTGTGTATAGGCACGAGGAATGCTTTTGCGGAAGGTTTGGAAATGCGTGCCAGAACAGCAATAAAAATAATAATAATAAGCAGAAGTTAGGCTCTTTGCTATTTTTGGCACCTAGAGTAATGGCTTCGTTCAATGCAGAGGCCCAGCCCAGCCTTTTTCTCCCATTAAAAGCAAAGCAATTTTTTAGTCGTTGGGTAAAAAGCACAATAAATATTTTTTAGGAAATATAACGTAGGATTTCTGTAGACAAGGGTAAAAAATAAGTGAGGTCAGAAGTTCATTTGAACGGGATTTTTATGGATTATTGTTAGAAAAGGATTTTGAATGTAATTAATAATTTAAATATAATTAATAATTTAAATATAATTAATATTTTAAAGGTAATTAAAGTGACTAATAATATGAAGGATCTAACTAAAGGCTGACTTCAATTGAATGACTTCTGAAAGATGCATTCAATTGTTCATATTATCCGTCGGTTTTTTATTGGTTTTTAATATTTATTTTAATTGCTACTCATCTGCGAAATTCTACTTAACTACATTAGTATCTTGTGGTTTTATAATTGATGATTTTTGAGAATTTATTATTATTGTCTAGCGTCTCATAAACGTCCAAATATGGCTCCGTCGCTTAGTAAACGGACGCCGAGCTACGCGGTCATTAAAAGGTGTGTAATTTCACGTAACTTCTCTTTTACGCCTTTTAACTATAATAAACTAATATGAAATCATAGAGTTCGATGTAATCGAATGACAACAACAATAGAAACCAACTAAAATAACGCAAGAAACAACAATAATAACAACAACTCCTACATCAACAATAACAAGACTAAAGACACAGAAATAAATCGCCTCAGCGACAGTAACAAGAACAGCGACGACAAGCGACCGACCCCCCAACTGGAGTCGGTTGCTCCACAACTCGTTACGAATTCTGCACGTGAGAGTAACCGACTATCAAGTCATGATATCGATGCTGTTGATGGTAATTATAATGTTGATCATGATGAGGTTGATGACGATCATCCGTGGAGTGAGCTGTTTGAACGCTAGATTTCGATCTGACAGCCGCTGTATAGCGTCTCTCTACTCATGTCATGTCTTGTATTAGAAAAGACACACCTACTTTTTCCAGCCAGCAACTGAGTTAATTATAACCACCAAACGTTTCAAACTATCATCCGAGAACCACACACCACAGACATAGATTGGGAATATAATTTAAGATTAAAGATTAAACGTTACGAAAGATATTATCGAGGATTATAATAAATGCTAGTTATGTAGAGTATACCAAAGAAAAAAAATAATAAATATATACCGTAATTGTGTGTGGAGGAACGATATGCTTACTTTAACTCTTAATAGTAACTTAATAAAAGGAAAGCGAAGTAAACTTTTAAAAATCGTTGTTACAAGTAAAAAGCTCACATTAAACATGCTTCATATGTTCGTGCTTTACGTGTAGCCAACACCGCCGCACCCTGTACTCAAGTTAAGCACGTACACAACAAAGGTACCCACCCACCGACATGAAGAGTTCCCAGCCAAGTGGATGGATCAACTTAACCGTTACGTTTAACATGTCGCGGGTTTTTGTTTTTTTTTCATCTTTTCATCATAAAATTTCATATAAAATTGTATTATTTATTAATAAATATATTAGTTTAGCATCTGACTATAATCAACCTTACTTATAACGATTATTAAGGAGTCATTCGTCTCCTGAAGTTAGAAACCAAGCTTGTATAAAGGTTATTTTTAAAATAAATCATTTATTTAATAAGCATTTAAGTTTTACCAGCGACAAATAAAAGCGAAAGAGGGTGTAGAGTGTACAAGGTGACAACAGGTGGCAAAACTACCAATAAAAAGATTATATTTTTGTCAACGACAGAGTAAAACAAAAATTAACAACCACGTTTATTAAATTCTACAACCTTGACAAATAAACCCACATTTGTTTTAGTTTACAGCTCTCAAATTGCTTAAGATCAACTGATCAAATATTATGTATATACGTAGAAGAGAAACCTCGATCATAGTACACTAGGTATGTAGGTCAAACATATGCTACTGTTATTTCGTATCACATTAATATTATTTTAAAAAATATAGTATTTTTCTAGTATTTTTATTAGGAAAACTGTAATAAATATTTAAAAAATAGCATTTTCGGGTCGGCAGAAAATTATTTCAGATTTATTATTATTATTATAATTATTATTATTATAATTATTATTATTTCAATTGTTATTATATTTATTATTATCATTAATATTATTAGAAAATATTAATTTTTAGCAGAAAAATATTTCAGATTTATTATTATTATTATAATTATTATTATTTCAATTGTTATTATATTTATTATTATCATTAATATTATAATTATTATTGCATTATAATTCGTATTAATTTCTTATTATTATTATTAATATTGTAACCAAAATTTTCAGTGTTACGAAACATAAAAAATGTATTATTTTCTGTGTATTTCATTAAAACGAACTTCATAACTAAAAATTAAGGCAGCAACTTTGTTGTTAATACGTTCATAAAATACTTGAAATATTTACAAATTAAAAGAAGCAAAAAACAAATCCAAAGTTTGAGAAACACTCAAGGATTACCACAAAAAAACAACAAAAGTAAAATAACCACAACACACTTAAGTTATTTCTAACTACTTTAAACAAACAATCGAACAAAACCTGCAGATACTTAAGCTTAACCCAAAAATGAATAAAATAAAATGTCACTAAGCAACAAAATAAAAACAAAAACCAAACTTTACAAATGCTGCTTAAATATTAATGATTCGCGAAAAAATGCGGTTTCATTTGCAACAGATACAGATACAGAATGGGTTGTTTTTTTTCCGCGAAGTGACGCGGGGCGATAAACGTAAAAACACAATAAAAGCCAAAATTAAAGTTTTGACTTGAGATACTCGGGTCATTCAAGATGCATGGCCTGTCTGTCTGTCCGTCTCCCCTGTCTGCCTGTCGGTTTGTATCGTGCTACAAGCCGTTCATCTGTGCGCTTCTCTCTTTGCCTCTCTCTCTCTCTCTCTCATTCTCCTTTTTGTCGTTGGTTTTCAGTTGAAGTGCTGTACGAGCCAAGCTTTAACAAGTCAGTGTCCAGCCGAAGACCAGACTTCACAGCCAGACAACGAGCGGCGGCGGCAACGACAACAACCACATCAGTTGAACAGACCTCCCTCGAAACACCACCACCACCACCACAACCCCCGCCCGGCACGTATCAGCAACAACAACAATCACATGGAATGCATTCAAATAAATTAAAAAATAAAAACAAGAATATAGTAAAAATAAATTCAAGTCGTTGAACAAGATCTGCAAATATTGTATATATTCGTTTTTTATTTTTAAAGATTTGCCACTCGATCTCAACGTTGTCGTTGTTGTTGTTGTTGTTGTTGTTGTTGTTGTTGTTGTTGTTGTTATTGTTGTTGTTGTTGTTATTGTTGTTGTTGTTGTTGTTGTTATTGTTGTTGTTGCTGTTGCTGTTGGTGATGTAGTTAAATTTTTTTTTTCATCAACGATCTGTAGAGAGCCATTTCTGGTTCTGTTTTGCTGCTGGTTTATTTAGTTTGTTTGTATGTATTTTATTTTTATACTCCTTTTCATTGTCGTTATTTTCTTATTTTGGTTTAATTTTCATTTGTGGCGATTTTTATGAAGCAATTTTTGCGCGCCGCACAAAGTCAAGAGACATTGTCTCTTGACCAAAAACCAGTTCGCTTTGTAGTTAGTATTATGTTGTTGTTGTTTCTGCTGTTACTGTTGTTGTTATTATTTTTATTTACAGTTTTTTCATGCTCAGAAAACAAAAATATAAAAACCAAAAGGAAACAAGTAATTTTTGTTGACGTTGTTTGAATGCTGCTGTGTCTTTATTTTTATTTTTTTTTTTGGCATTTTAATTTTTTCTTTTATTTTCATTTTATTATTTTCGAATTCTCTTGTCTACTCTCAAGTAAATCCTCTTGAGTAATAAAATCGAAATCGTGATAAAAATCGTATGTGCCAATTTCCGTCTTTCGGTATCCCAGATAAAAATCTGATGCATAAACAACGAAACAAAAAAACTATTTTCTATATTCTAATCTTCAACTAAAAACCACGATGAATACTGTGTACCACCTCTTTAATTTTTTTTTTTGTTTGTCTTTTTGGTTTACGCGCTCGCTTTATCGTTCCTTCAACTAAGATTAAACTTTTCATTAGTTTATTTTAATCTAAGTTATTTTTATAAACTATCTGGAAAGCAAAACAAAAGAAAGCAAAAACAACACCAGACACAAAAACAAACAATTTCAAGTTCAAGTTGCCGTATCTCTGCCATAGTAAAACTTATATATTAATTATTAATGAATACAATTGAATGTGTTCATGTTCAAAAGTGACATGTTTGCATACTCAAACCGAAGACTTTTCCTGCTTCAACACCATTCAATCACCATCATTTTGACACTCATCTTGTGTACTCATCCGCTCGATGAGTTGATATCTTGTCGACCTTCAACCCACGGCGGCTTTAAAGAAATCGTGAATACATGCTGATGTTGTTGTATCTGTAACGATCCACAGTCTAGGATTGCTTTCGTTTTCTTTCTTTGCAAACTGGAACTCATAAAACATCATAAAATTTGCCAGAGAGGCTTGAATACACTTTTTTGGGGGATCTGTGATAAGTACTCATCTTTGACATTACAGTTCTTAGTGAATCTTATTACTGATTCCTATCAGTTCATCTTCTCAGGGATTAAAGTACTTTTAGTCGTTTCTTTTTATTCCAAATACATCATACTTCATAGTCTTCAAACTTTAATCTAGAGATCTACATAAATGCGTTGAAAAAATATATAAAAGAGAAAAGAATCTGCTGGTGATTGACTTAATACAGGAATTCATTTGAAGTGAATATCTTAAAACTAATTAAAAACATGGTACTGTCGAAGTTCTCATCATTGGCATATCGTTTGGACAACCGAACTATTCACATGATGAGCGTAACCGGTTCTCACCTTCTGGCATCACTTATCATGTGCATACGCTATACTAAGTAAGTGAATTAGTTGCCATCAGCTGCCAGTGCAACTAAATGCACTTAAAAGAAGTGCCACTTCTTAGAGTGTAGAGAAGTGTTACTTCTATCTGCAGAATCCTTATCTTTTAGAGACTCTTTGTGTCTATTCGTCCGTATACACATATACGATAATTAAACGTTATTGAATAATTAAAGTTCCTTTTAAATCATTATTTTAATTATTGTTTGGTGAAGCAACTTAGCTACAGAAGCAAAAGTTAAAAAGAAACCAGCCGATGGCCCACCAATATCATTAAATTCAAATAAATCGAATATTCTTTTTATTCTGACCGTTTTTCATTATTTATTATTCTCTATGAGAATAATTAATATCCTAAAAAATTAGATAAACTTTGAAAGTAAGAAGAAATAAATATATTATATATGTATATGTACATTGCTTGTTTTCGAACTCTACCAAGAATAAGAATGTTTTTTATTAGTATCAAGCACAAAATATATGTTAACTAATAAAGTTAGTATCTTGCTTGAGCACAATGAACAAATATAAATTAAATAAATAAAAAAGCAAGATAAATAAAAATAAAATGATTACATATGAGCTAAGGAAACAACCAACAACATATCTACATCATCAACAACAACGAAATGAAATCAAAAACCACAAGTAGACTCGTAGACGTCTTTCACTCTCAGTACATCATAAAAAATATATGTACGAGTATGTACACAATACAATAGAATAAAATACAATACAATACAATACAATACAATAGAATAGAATAGCATACTTAAAAGGAAGTGGAGAAAAAAACCAAACAAACAAACAAAAAAAAAACACTTCAAATGCTAGACACAGAGACGTGTTTTGTTCTTTTTTTCCTGCTGTTTGTTTGTCACTTTTTTAACTCGGTTCGTTTTGTAACCAACCAAAGTATAGCGACTGCATACAGTCAGCGGAGACTGATTGTAGGGGAGAACATAAGCAACCGTAAATAATGTCGTTTCAAACGACTTTAAGTGCAAAAGCGATATGAAGCAACAAAATGTTTATTGAACTTAAAAAATTTAATAAAACAAGAAAAAATAACAAAACAAAAATGACTAAATTATTGACTGATGGCTGGCTGACTGAACGACGAACTTATTGACTAACTGACGGGTTAGATGGATGGAAAAATGTACACATAAATACGAGTCACTTATTAATAATACTCGTGTATGTCGTACAATTTAACTTCACCTTTTGAGGTCAGGAGAGCTAAAAACGACAACTGCAACAACAACAACTTCTACAACAAAACTACCACCACAACTACTACAACAACCACATATACAACAAATACAACAATCATTACAAATAACACGGCGTCTACTTGAACTAATTAGAGTGTCAACGCCGGCTTATACAATAGTGACAAAAAAACAACTTGTTCTTGCTGTTTTTTAAATTATTTGTCTTTTTTTTTGCATAAATAACTAAAGTTACCGGACGACAAGCACTATGATCTGACATACAGACTAACAGAAAGTGACAGCAAGATATAAATAATTATCTACAATAACAATACGTTGAGTACAAAAAAAAGGATAGAGTTGTAATTATTAATAGAGCACGTGTAGCATTTAAATGTATACCCTGAGTATACTAGGGCTAAATTACTAAATACATTACATACATAATTCATAAAAGATTTGTAATTAATTATCCATAAATCACTTTGAAAAATAGCAATAGAAAAACTTCCATTTGTAAGAAGTTAATTCAAAACGAAGTTCGTATGAAGATAAATAATAATGAATAATAATAATAATGTAGAAAAATAATAAATAATATTAATAATAATAGTAAACAACAAAAATAAAATACCTAAATACTTATAGTGAGTTTTGCAAACAGTTTCTGGAACAGGCAGAACCTTCAATTGGTCGAGAAATGCGACATACGAGTATTACAAGGGTGTGACGTGATAATGGTGCATGACACTTCGGTACTCCCTTCAAAAAAGTGGTACGTCACACGTTTTATCACATTACTTACAAGGTCAAAATGCAGCTAAAAGTGAAGAATTGCGCTTTTCTTTTTTCTGAAAACACCATTTAAAGTCAAGTTTAAAATCGCACAACAATTTGAAAATACAAGCAAAATTCTAGAATTTAACACGATCAGAGAGAAGTTAACGTATATATTTCAATGACATTTAGATATTAATTTTAAAGAAGAATTTTTATATTAAGAAAAATAGTTAATTTATTTTTTAGATCTACGTAAATAAGTAAATTAAATTCAAACACAGTTTCTTTCTACTTGTAAACATGTTGCTGATATTATGAAAGGACTTGCAAAGAGTTTATAAACATGTTAAAGAATAAAGGAATTGAAGAACTAATCTAAGAAGAATGGTTCTTTATTGTATGCACTATGGAAGGAAAGTCAGCGATTCATCTCACTCACCTTTCTTTTCAAATAACTCATATCTCGTTGGGCCTTCATCGCCTCCTTGAATTCCACCTCCTTGAGTTCGTCCAGAATCTTTTGGTACTTATCACGGTTCTCCACATCCAGTGCTACGTGTAAATACTCATGCCAATTGCGCGAATCGAAGCCCCAATGACAGGTCCGGTTCTCCTGTTTGCGGTGCACGTGGCCCACGAACTTCTGCGGCGAAAAATAGCCTTTGCACTCCAGACACATGATGCAGGTGGGCTTCGTGTACGAGTACATGTCCGGTGTGCAGATCCCCTCGCATTTACCGAAGCACCGATGATAGACTTTAAATGAGATCGCTCCCTTCGGTATCTCGGCATCGCTGATGTAGATATTGCGATCGGAGCGATGTAGCAGGGCGGCACACAGACGCTCAGCGTCGGTGCGTGTGATCAGGCCACAGGCCTTAACATCTGAGGGAAGAATTTTGGCCGCCTTGAATTCCATTAGCTGGTCCGGCGTGCACTGCGAACAAAAGATGCCCAGTTCATCGAAAATGCGATTAATCTGGTCGAGTGTGAAGTCGGCCAGGACATTGTTGAGAAACTGCGGCAAACACAGTCGCATTTCGCCCCCCATTGAGTAGCAGCCGATGGTTTTGCCCTCCAGCCGCGTCTCGTACAATTCACCCGAACCGGAGTCCGCCGCGGAGAGGATGGGTTGTGGCAACTCGGGCGGCGGCGGCGGCACAATTGTAATCGACGGCGATTCATTCAGTTCGTACGGTTCCGGCGAGCTGAAGATTTCCTTCTTAATTAGCGCTACGGGGGGAGGCACCGCTGTGGGCGCTGCTGCGGCGGTGGCAACAGAGCCGGGATGGTGACAATGTTCACCGGCGGCGCTGCAGGGACTGTGAGCATGTGCGTTATTTGCGGTAGACGGTGCAAGGTCGCCGCCGCCGGCATGTGATGCATCGAGAGGTCCAGCGGCGGCTTGCAATGAATGTCCGGGGCCTTGAAGACTTTTGGGGGCGCTATTTTGAAAGGTCTTCAAAACCGTGCGTATGTTCTGAGTAACGTATTCGGTCATAATTAATGATGCTTGCGAATATGATATTTTAATCAAGATGCGTGCCCGTTGTGTTCGTCGAATTTAAACGAAACACGCGGTTGCCACGAATTCGTAGTGTAAAAATTGATATTTTTTACCAAAATCTTGCTCATTATTGTGTATTTTCATTGCCGACCACATATTTTTCATCACCGACCAGCAATGATGTACACATAAAATTTTCCAAAGCACCCACTTTTGAGAAATGGCGATTTTTCAAAAATTGCAATATTTTCAAAATAATTCTTTTAAAACTGTTGCTTTTTACAATATTTTTTTTTATAATTTTTGGCACGTATTTTTCGTTTATTTAATTGCGCTGAAGACCCGCCGCTTCGAGGGCGACAACGTCAAATCCCGAAAACGGCGTGTGGTTGTGTTTGTGGAAAGAATCAGCAAAAAAATTGCAAATATTTATATATTTTTAGAACGCGACAAAAGCGCACTCACACACTAACTGATACATATATATGTATATAAAATATTTCGCACATGCAACAAAGTTGTCGACACATTTTATGAATATGATTTACTTTTTATTTACTTATTTCAGCTTCTTTATTTAAACAATTTTCAATTTTTGCGAACGCAGCAGGAAGAATTCTTTGCAGCTAAAAAAACATGTCGCTGCACTGAACACACTTGAAATCAAGCAGCAGGAAGATGATGATGATGCTGGGGACTGCCTGCGATCGCGACGCTTTCGTTGTTGTTGTCGGCGCGTGTTTTTCCTTCGTCTTTTTTATAGCTTCTTTTTGTTTGTGCAAAATCAAAGCCGGTCGCGATGAGGTTGGTTGCACAACCGAAGGTGCGACAGCGAATTCAGCCGACTGACCTGCCAGTAAAATTGCTATTGAAATCGTATGCAGATCGATTTGTGAGCCGCCAAAAAAGTTGCTGGCTGGTAAGGATTGGTGCCTACTTTGAAACGAAATGTCAAAAATTCTAACTGGAACTGTTGTTGCGCTCTCGACGTTTGCTGCTATCATTTGCTTTACAATCTTGTGCACTATTTATAAATAAATTTGTTGAAATCACTTCTTCCAACTTTCGGCGATTTTGTTGCACGATTGGTTCCAATTCGACATTCTTTTGCACATCAATTTCTGATTTCCTTAATTTTGCACCGCCCTCTGAAGCTCTATTATTTTCATTATATTACATTGAATTAGTTTCACTGAGTTAGCACTTGTGTATTTCTTTTTCATCTGTAAAATACAATTTGCAAAAGCCGTCACCGTATATTATATTTCACCAAACAACTGAGGCACGAAATTGAAGTTAAAAGAATAAAAACGAAAAAAATGTGTTGTCTCTATTACTATTTACTAATTTTCCTTTATTTAAGAATATTGCAAATCCAATAATGCAATAACGCAAACCACCACTTCCACACAGGCATGATGATTGTCAACTGAACGATTGCGTCAATCTACTGACGTCTACTGAAAGTCTACTAAAAGTACTAAAGTATTGGTGGTACTAAAAGATGCGTTTTCTTGTGAGAGAGGTAATTCTCATTCAAATTGTATTGCGCTCTTTAAACGAGTTGGAATCAGAGTACATATTTGGAAGGCGTCACGTCAAAAGGTACGACAGGACATTAAAGCCCTCCCATATTCAAATGACTTATTTACTCAGAATATGAATAATAGAGGAAGTTAATATTTTATTGGAAAATATTGTAGTAATATATTCTCAATCAGCCATTGCTACGGAATATATCCCAATTGGCATTAGTTAGTACGGTAAAATTACACACACAAATTGAAGCGGGGTTTTCACAACTATTTGAAACCGTGGTAAAACATGAAACAGCTGATTTTTTTAACATACTGAATGACAGAACACAAGAACAAAAATATGGGAGCCCTCATGTATAGTGTACATGAAATCCACAGATAGCTACAACAGTACAGGTTGTAGCTATTATTGTGTCAATTGTTTATTTTTTCATACTGGAGCATTGTTTTATAGGATGACTCAGCATTAGCTTTGTACTACGATATTAGTATTTTACTAATATAAGAGAATGTTAAACCGTTCTTAAAGACAGTACTACTATTTTCCATTAGCTTTTTTGAGCTTATCCTAAAGTGGCTAACTCAAGTCCCACTCTTTTCAAAAAAAGACGACTATTTTTTAGGATGTGTACTACTAAATAATTTTCCAGCACGGCAACGCTGTTCGTCGAGAGCAAACGCTTCATCCTCTCACGCTCTAGCTGAGTTGACATTGCACAGAAAACAAAAACAATTTGACAGCTTGATCAAACAAGAGTTTACAGTTGGCGCAACTTTCCTATTAAGTTAAATTATGTTATGTAGTTGGAATAAAGCTATTCTTTTATATTAATATAGCATGAATAATATATATATTATAAATTGTTAACAAACTATTTTAAATTAAAATTTACATTAATTCAACTTAATTAAAAAAATGTTATTAAAATCGTAAAATTTTAACGTTGTACAATTTCTTTTTGCCGATAGAGCATTTTCTTATAAGAATATTTCAAACTGTCAGATTATCATATTGTAATAGAACTTGATAGCGGTATGAGTATGTTCAGACTATTTGTAGAAATTTAAGCAATTCTATTCCCATTTATTTAAAGGAATGTAACCAGAACAAAACTTCCATTTTAGATCGTATACTCTAGTCCGAAAATAAACTTAAAAATAATGAAATTTTTCATTAAAGAATTATTTTTACCATTCAAAATGGTTACGAAATAGTTATAAATTATTGTTTAAACGACATTTCATTCATGGAGGGGTTTTTCAATAAACATAAGTAAACATAGACTTATGACAAAGCGAGAGATATACTCGAATTTGATACAAATTCTCTCTATTTATATTGTTATAAAAGTATAAATATATACCTAAATACAAGTAAAAATATTTTAAATGTCTTTTGATTCCTTTAAGAAACATCACATTCTATTAATGGCATTTTCTAGTCCCAGAAACAGTCAACTCATTTTAATTTTAATGTATTGGAACCATGCTGTATATGCACTTCCCATGGTATAATTTGACGTTTTTAACATCGATGCGAATTTGTTAAACCACCAACTCTTTTAGAATTAAAACAGGGCGATTGCTACAGAAATGGCACAAAGTAGATTAGAAAAAATTGGTACAATATTTACCAGGTAATTCCACAACTTCTCTGATTTACGATTCAACCCACCTATTCAAACTTTCAGAGTTTCTGGCTTGTTACGTGCCGAGGCGATGAAAGTTGAAGATAAACCCATTTGGTACGATGTGTATGAAAAATTTCCGCCCAAATTGGAACCACATTTTGCTCGACCCACGCCAGATTACATAAAAATTAAAGATATATTTTATGCAGATGATATCAGCAGAGCGTAAGTCGAATTCAAAGAATTCAATGCATTTCTTTCCTATCCATTGTTCAACGTTTTAGGAAGTTTCATAAAACCAATAAACAGCAGGAAACTGTAAATTTACTAGACACGAAAACTAAAACAAATGCTCAGAATTTTGTGGAGATTTACAATGACTTGAAAAGTCAAGGAGCTCTAGATGAAGAACAAATCTTCTCGACAGCTTTAAATCTTCTGGAACCACGAACCAACAAGCAACACGTTGAACATTCTAGTCCAAGCCAGGAAGATAAAAATACCGAGGAAAAAGATTCTGCACAATACGATCAGCATGCATCTTCAAATATTAATATAAAGAAGTTGTTCGACAATTAGAAAGCACAGTGAAGCAAATTTTAATAAAGAGATCTATATCACTACTTATTTAGTTAGTATTTAAACAGCAAGTGCATCATTTTGATTTTCATGGCTCAATTGTGTTTGAAGGTCGGATAGTTTCTTTTTAAGAACTTGGACTCCCATTATAACAATATTCTCGGGTTTAAGAGCACCAGAAGATTCCACGTTGTAAAAGAATTTATTCGGTTTGGCTTCCCAGTTGTATGGTGCTTCGTATTGGTCATCTTCTAATTCGGTGTGTTCGCTTTTTGGCCATTCGTCAGGCTTTGGGTACAAAGTGTGTCGCATGCTATTGTCTGGGTCATATTCGAAGCATACACCTGCTGTGGGATTCCACTTAGCATGCTCCTTTCCGAAGCCTTTTTTAGCATAAGCACGCAGCTTCAGTTCCTGTCCTTTGCGCAACTTTATGATTAAAATCTCATCTGTACTTTCACCATACTCATTTTCCTCTTCGTTCTGATGGCGTGAAGTTACAGGCAGCACCTTTCCATTGCTTGATTTTAGATCGGCTGTGGTGACATGGCGTGTTTGCTCCTCTGTGCACTTGACATCCAGCGTGAACTCAACACTGCACTCGGGGCAGAAGTCTAAGCATATGCAATCTCTAGTGTATTGTAGCCTCTCAACCACTTCGTCCGAAATCAGGGGAATCAAACCAATGCGATGTGCCAGAAACTCATCTGAAAGTACAGTTGAGTTGGCTTCCAGTTGCACCCAATCTATTGCCAATGTCGGCGTTTCAGCTATGAAAACACGTCGCAAACTATTCGCCACACTCAGTTCAGTATCCTCCAAAACGAATTTAACATTATCATCAGTCAATTCTGTAATTTGAACCGATGGTTGATTTGCGTAAGGCATCTTTAAATAATTAAGGAAACTTCCTTAACTAAAGTTTCAACAATAAAGTAAAATCTGGAACACAAACTGTGTTGTAATGAAATTGCCGAAATCAACAACTGTTGAGAGCGGAATATCAACAGGATGATTCGGTTGAATTTAAAAAAGTAGGCAGTTTTTTCCATATGTAATGATGATAAGTAATGTAATACAATAGTAAGTATAAAATATTATATACCATTTTAAAAGTAAAAGAACAAGCTTTCCATAACTGTAATTTGTTTTATACCTTAATGTGTCCGTTTGGAAGAAATAAATTGTTGTTTCAAGGTCAACTTGTCACATTTTTCTAAAAATCAATATAATTCCTTCACAGCCATGTTATGGGCAAAAATGTGTATTACATAAATGAAACGCATTAAAAATACCTTTCCAACAGTACATCGCTAGTTCCGCTAGCTCTCTTAGTTTATGAGATAAATGACTTTCATTAAACCATTAATTTGTCCTTCAAACGGTCATAAATCCAAGATGGCTGACCAGCCCCCGATACAAACCAGCCACTTCCGTTCCTGATGGCCCTATCTAACGGTAAAAAAAAAGATGAACAAAATCTGAGCTTGGCAGCTATTCTGCATTTATGCCCTTATACCTCATCCAGCACTTTCTACCCCGGTCTACAAGATTACACCTAGTCAAATCGCTAATAGTACCACATTTCCTTTACTGTTGTGAAATATATGGTGGATGCGGCTCAGTATGTTGGGGTAAGCTTAACGTTTGTATATTGGCAGTTGTTAGGTTTGTCTTCTCGCTGCGACGTAGGGACCATGTTAGTCACTTGATAAAAGCTGTTATTGGGATGGATCTCAAATTCCTCTTTGACTACAGACTGCTTCTTCTAATTTTTAAAACCATTAGTCATGGGGTACCCTGCTATATTTGTGAAAAACTTGTTCGTGGCAACTCCAGCCGCTCGATCAACCTTAACCTTCCAAGATTTTGCACGCTGGCCAGAGAACGCTCCGGCCTAATAAGAGGAATTAAACTCTGGAATAAACTCCCTGCATAAAAAGCACATCTTCTCTAATCCGTTTCAAAAAAGAAGTCTATCAGTTCCTTAACCCAACTCAGGATTAAATAAAGCTGTCTTGTCCTAGTGGCTATTGTCCTAGTGTGGGGTTCGTGGCGGAACTTTTTGGATCTTTCTGGATGTGTAAACAAACTAACTATCATTTTTTATTAACCATTTAAACATTTTTCTTTTCTTACTTATTATTACAATATTTTATGAATAAAATTGTCAGATGAAATTATTTAGTTATAACATTCCTGTACTTTTGTACATTTCATACAAGGCTTTGTGGCCTTTTTTGTACACTTATTGAATGAATAAATAAATAAATAAATAATATTTAATAATTGGTTTAATATCAAGACTCATTAAATTTTTAAATGTAAACTAAAATTTCTCATTGAAATCTGTGTGAGGCACTGGAATTCGAGTTGCAGTAATTTTTAAACCTATGTATCTATCGCCAAAGCAGCCAACTTCACTTTGACGAAATTTTTCCACGCAGCTGTTCCATTATTTTTAATTGATATACAATTTCTGGTCAAACACTCAAAAAAGATATACAATTCTTTTAGTTTGTTATAGTGATTAGGTAATTAATTAATTCTGGAACTTTCCTCCTAATCCGAAGAAGTAAAATGGATCTAAATGATGCGGTTCTTACTTGCGCCGTAAATATTCTGTGGACAAACGCTGTTGGTGTAACAGGACGCAAGCTTGTCTACCGCGTTGCAACATTGCGCTTGGTACGAAACGAGCTTCGTGAGATATTCGTTGAAGTATCCACGGAAAAAACCAAACCAATCAAATTTAAGATGAAAGACATAATGATACATAAAAAATTCATGAACGAAGGCAAAGCAACAATCAACTTCAAAGCGGAGAATTGCGCGATGTACCTTTCGAATGCGCCGCCCGGCACTTTAATGGTTTTTCTGCGTGTGATTTTTATCAAACTAAATGGAGGAGGTGAGAAGCAGGATGAAGCGACGATGCAGAAAAACTTAAGAGCTCATCTGCTGTCGGGCAAGCCTAGCACCTTCGAAGACGTGTCGCCCGTAACTACGGCCGAAATGGTTTTAGCACGTAAAAAGGCTGGACTCGTGCCGCGATCTACGACCACAACACCTTCACCACAAGCAGCAAAGAAACGTCGTTTTGAGGACCTGAAGAGCCACGGTGAAAAACCGCATTTACCAGTGGCGAAAAAACTATATCAGTCGTCGCCGCTTGCAATAGAAGAAAATGTAAAGTTATGCCAAGAACAGGTGGATGTGTTGAAAGCATGCATTTCTGGGAAGAACGTATTCTTCACGGGCTCCGCTGGAACCGGTAAAAGTTTCCTGTTGCGCAAAATTATATCAGCGTTGCCACCAGATGGCACCGTGTCGACGGCTTCAACAGGCGTGGCGGCGTGTCTGATAGGTAAGCGTTGAAATCAGAATATACGGATATATGGAACGTTTGCAAGTACTTAATTGAGCTTTGTGATAAAATTTTTTATTTGTTCTTTTAGGTGGCGTCACTCTGCATGCCTTCGCTGGAATTGGGGGTGGTGACGCTACCATGCAGCGCTGCATCGAACTGGCGACCCGGCCCGTGAGCGCACAAACATGGCGCAAATGTAAACGTTTAATAATAGACGAAATCTCTATGGTGGATGGACAATATTTTGAGGTAAGCTTGAGGCAATTAACAGCAATCGATTTGTTTCATTGCATAAAGATATTTTAGAAAATTGAGGCTGTTGCTCGTCATGTGCGTAAAAATGATCGGCCATTCGGAGGTATTCAGCTCATACTGTGTGGCGATTTTCTCCAGTTGCCGCCTGTTATAAAACGGGATGATTTCGGTTCCGCAAAAGATGAATCCACTCAAAAGCGCTTTTGCTTTCAATCCAGTGCTTGGGAGAATTGTATCCAATGCGTTTATGAACTCAAGGAAGTACATCGCCAGTCTGACCCAGAATTTATTAAGATACTCAATCATCTGCGCATCGGTCACGTAAACGATGAAATATCTAAGCGTCTTGTAGAAACGTCCAAGCAAAAAATCGAGGTTAACGGCATACTCGCCACGCAGCTCTGTTCGCATACTAACGATTCAAATTCCATCAACGAATCAAAGTTGGAGAATCTCGACGGCGAAGCAGTGCTATTCAGTGCTGAAGATTCGGATCCTAGCATGACGAAGCAACTAGACTCGCAGGTGCAAGTGCCAGCGCAGTTATATTTGAAGCTGAAGGCGCAGGTAATGCTGCTCAAGAATATAAATATTTCAGCAGGGCTGGTGAATGGAGCACGCGGCGTGGTGGTGCGCATTGAAAAAGGTTTGCCAGTGGTACGTTTCAAGAACAACACTGAGTACATTTGCAAACATGAAAAGTGGATCATTAAGACGCCCGCTGGAGGCGTGATAACGCGTCGTCAGATACCACTAAAGCTAGCCTGGGCTTTCTCGATACACAAGAGCCAGGGATTGACGCTCGATTGTGTGGAAATGTCGCTGTCAAAAGTATTTGAAGCTGGCCAGGCTTATGTTGCACTCTCGCGTGCCAAATCATTGGACAGCGTACGAATTTTGGATTTTGATGCTAAGCAAGTGTGGGCCAATCCGCAGGTGTTGCAATTCTATAAACTATTCCGAAGACGTCTACACGATACAACGATGATTCCGTTGGGTGCTAAAAATAAAGAGAGGAAACAAGAAGGTGGCAAAGTTTCAACTACACTGAATAGGTTGAAGAAGAGCCTCATCAATAAGCCGCTTGTTTCGATTAGTTAAAATTTTTTTTTATAATGTTTACAAAATCTTCCTAGAGTTAAGAACAAAACTAGCATTTTTAATGACGACTGCCCTTGAACCAATTGTATACACATATGCATGTATTTGCAAATCAATTGTAAAGTGTAAGAACTAGAAAATATATTTTTAAATCACTGTTTAGCTTCAATTGATAAATGAAATTGTTTTTTATTCAGACTGTTTATTGATTCAATTATCAAAATGTGACTATATTGAAAAAATATGATACTTCGAATTATATGAGCCATTTTATTCGGATCCACATTATTTTATAAAAGAAATCAACACTTCTAGTTAAGACCGGTTTAATTGATGCAATGAACAACTGCATTCGGTTCGAATTTAATATTTTCTAATTGAATGCTTCGTATGACTACATTGCATTTTATTTCACTAAATATTCAATGGCCTGCATCTGCGGCATTCTTCATGCCGCTCCCAACTGGGCCATGTCGACGTTCCCAAATAAGACGATGCTTTTGTTTCATGTAGGCGGATTTGGCGTTACCATAGCCACCCAAATCACCATCTGTCAGAAATAATATTTAGCCCAACCGAGGTCTAGCAACAATTTACTCACACTTAATGAACCAGTTTTCTGCCGCCTTCTCATAGATATCTAGAATAGGTTTGCACTTGGCCACATGATCCGGAGCTTCATAGAGAATACAATCCTCAAACCGTTGCCGGCAAATGGAAACGATTTCATTCTCAACCATGCGATCGCGACGGAATTGCTGATCAGCTTCGAAACGGCAGACGGCGTCATCTGTGTAACACTCATCGATAGTGGGCACACGCGGAAATTTCCGATGGTACCAAGGATACTTCTGTTGATTGGGTACGACAATCGTTTCTACATAAAACCGAAGCAAAACAGAGAGGTAAACAAACGGTAGATAATCCAAAGCAAAGCAACAATTAAATGGGGTTATGTTATTATGTAATGAAGCTTGAAACAAACGTTGGGGTCTTACGCACTGGATTATTGAATTCATCATCCAGAATTATCATTCTATGTGGGAGTGTATTTCTTCGTACTTACCACGAAACCAGGTTATCGGACCGTCGATGATGTTCTCCACAGATTGGGCAAACCTGGCCATTGGACTGCGTGGTTCTGGCATTGTGCGGCTTCTTTTCTGTAAAGCAAATTAATGAATTGCGTTTGGCTGTACGATAAAAGCCCGTTAACTGTTATCAGCTCATCTTTGCACTTACTTATCCTTGCAAACTGGCCAGGATTTCAAGTTGACTGCTTCTTTGGGTAGTTTGTGTTGTCAAATCGGCGACGAATATACGTGCGTGCAAATAGCTACCAAAGCTAGAACGATTTAGGGTGGTTTATATATAATCGTTGCTGGGTGGAACGTAAATTTTTAAAGAAAATTATTAGAAATAAACGATAATTGTAAAACGAAAAGCACTTTAAAGGAAAAATTATGGTCCATCTCCCCAAGCAAATTGTAAAAATCTACTAATTCAGCAAACCAAGATATTTGGAAAAAATCTTCCAAAACACCTATGCTATCCTAAGAGCGTATTTTTATAAATTTTTTTACATCAAAAGAAGTAAAAGAAGAATATTACGAAATTTTGAGTGAAAAAGTCATGTCCAAGCTTGTTTGGTTCCGAAGTTAACCCAGGTGAATTTTTTGGTAGGACAAGAGCCGTTGATAGCTAATTAGGAACACTTGTCCAAAATGAAAAGTCTAATGAAAATCGAGTGAATAAACCTACAACAACAACAGCAGGAGCCTACATGAACCTATAGGAGCTATAAAAGAATCCTTTTAAAAAACACATAGCCACTTACATTTAAAATATAAAACTTTATAACTTATTTACACTATAATAAATATTATAGCCTGCTTTTGGGGTTTAGACCAAGCGGTGTCTATCCACTTTTGCGCTAGTTGAAATATAGGGCCTGATTCAGAGAGTCACAACGACGGCGTTTTCGGGTGACCCTCTTTGTGCTTTTCGTCGACTTTGGCACTTTCTAATGTGTTTGTTTTTGTAATCGACGAAAAGCACAAAGAGGGTCATCCGATAACGTCGTCGTCGGGACTCTCTGAATCAGTCCCATAGCTTTGGTATAAGTAAAGGTTTGTGTCGTGGATTGTTCTATGGTAAGGGTAAGGTAGTCTTTAGGCTTCGTGAGCAGGAGTAAATAAAGCCCATCTGCCTCACTGACGCAACGGGAGAATAGGGGAAGACATAAGTTTAAAATAACAGCAAGAACCACAATAAACAGAACAGATCACAATAGAACAGAAAAGAAGAAAGCATAAAAGCATAAACTAAGAATTCCTCTGTGGAAAACATCAAAGTTGGTTAAGTTGTTAACTTGCACAAATATCATCCGATATAATTCATTCTTAGACTAAACTGCTTGGAAGATAAATAAAGTAAAAGAACCACTAACAAGTTAAACCACCTGCACGTGAAAGCGCTCAAAATAATATAATTTAAAAATTCTTCACCATTTCGTTGTTTAATTACAAAATTGCTTCCAGAAGGAAGGATTTTCTGTTTGTATTTATAGACAGTCTATAAAAAATGAACGAATGAATGAACATTTCGTTTTAGAAGAGCTTAAGCAAGTCCTTGATTTTCAGAGAAATGGATTAAAAACTGATACCACTCCCGATTCTCACTTAACATTTGAGCCCTCTTCCATCCTTTTTCCTCCAGGAACTTAGAGCATAAAAGCTATACTTATGTACATATGTACGTATCACTTGAAAGATCTGATATCCGTAGATATGCTCTACAATACAACAAAGTCAAGAATTGAACATACGAACTCTTAAAAAAGGAGCGAATTTAGAAACAAGGTGAGTGTCTAACGAATTCTAGGAGTATTTACGTATATGAGGGTATGTGTGTGTATGTGTGAGTGCATGCGTCGGTGCGTGTGTGTGTGTATATTATATGTGTTGGCGAGTAAATACTGTCAAATCAATTCAGACTAAACAACTAAAAGAAAATATATCGCTCAACATCTGTGACGACGTTGAGACTCGACGACGACGCGTCAAGTTTCGCAACTCTGATAGTTACTCTACACATTCGTCGTCTTTGTCTACATTCATTCAGAAGAAAGTCCTTCGAGAGCATGTTGCATGATTTCGTTGTTGCTTTTTAAAGCAACAGTTACTAAAGATTACTTAAAGTTGTAGATAATTCAATTGTATAGAAATCCATTTTCATTTATTCATTCAAGAAAAGCGAATTTGTCATCAGATTGATGATGTTTGCGGATCTGGTCTGGTCTGAGACACACTCCGAGAATACTTCGGAGCATTTCGAATTCTTGCATCCTGATGAAATTCGCTTGTCTTTTGTATTCTTTCCTTTCGAGAAGAATACAATCAATTCTAATGAAATTCTACAAAAAACAAGCAAATAAAACAAAAAGAAAGTTAAAAACAATCACTACAACAACGCAAGAACCAAACAACTGTGGTTGAAAGTTGCAAAGAAAAAAAAAACAACCATGGATCAAGTGACGTAAAATTAAAATGAAAAATGTGAAGAGTTTTCAAAGAAAAGGAATAATAGGGAAAGAGTAATATAAATAAATACAATAGTTTTAACCAAAGTTGTTGTGTGCTTTTGTAGTTGTCTAAATTTTTTTATAACACGCTTAAATAGATCGAATCGAATTCCTGTATTGTCTGTTTGAATCAAAATTTTCTTATTAAGCATTCTAAATTTGATGTAGATAAATCATATCGTTACTGTCATTATTAACCACACTGTCATTGTATAAACTCAACTCAACTCAACTCAATTGTATTATTGAACACGTTTCTTTTTCAATCCTCTTGTCTTGTTGTAGGAAATACAATGTAGGAAATACAATTCACTTTGAGTTTGACTCTAAAAACACCAAGATCTGGCAACACGGGGCGCCACACATACATACATATGTACAATACATACATACCATATTATATATGTATGTATATGAAGAGAAGGATATGTCTATGTGGAAAATTGATGGCATAAATACTCGAGACATTAATAACAACACGAAACAGCTGGCAGATTTAAACAAGCTAACGAGAAAAACGACGTACGACGCACTCACGGAGGTTCGAACACATATTTTCACTATTCACAATGGGAACGCCAAATCATGCAGCTCCAAGTAATGCAGAACCAAGTAATCCAGCGCCATCTGGCGCAGCTCCTCTAACAACAAGGAAGTCAAACACTTGGCGCTTGATAAGCAAACGATTTTATTACGTTCTCGTTGAGTGTGTCAAGGAACAGAAATACTTTTTCTACAAACTGTAGCATAAGTAATGGTTAAATATGAAGCAGGAGAAGGCGGGGAGAGGAGGGAACTGGGGCTGCATCGAGAGATTTGTGTTTAAACGTGAGTTTAAAATGGTGGAAGGTTGAAGGAGATGGTGGTGGAGGTGATGAAGGTGATGGAGCAGATGGAGATGGACGTGGAGGTGATTATGTTCGTCTATATAAGACGAGGGATTTCAGAGCTCCTGCTGGAAACATCATGAAAAACTAAGAGCAATTTATAAATTCAATTTTCAAATCAAATCGACAGATGAAGGATATTAAATCGTTCGTTTATTCTCGGATAATTTTTTGATCTAAAGAGCAATCGTTTAGATTATTTGTATTGAGAAGATTTAAAAGTTCAGATTTAATATTTAAGATTTTGATATACTTTTAAGAAATTTCGAAAACAGAAGACAGAAGAATTGGAAAATAAAAATACGATCGTGTCTCGTGTTTTTCACTACGGATCCCAACCAGAAATCACGATATATTAAATACTATCTGGTATCTATAATAAATGCTATAATAGTCTGAAATATAAGTTTAAATACTCAACTGCATTAAAATCATTTTTGAATTCATATAAGAAATGGAAATGAATTTAATACACGAAGATTTCCTTGGAGACTGTATCGTGCTGTGGCTCTGAACTTTCAGCTGTGCAGGACAAATACATACGCACACTCACACACCGTTACACATACACATACTTGTACAAACGTTTCTTCAAATATTCATGTACGAATCTATAGCATAAAACAGCTGTGGACCCAAAATTGCATGTCAAGAATGCGAAATGAAGATTAGCTGACCTGCTTCGTCTTGGAATAGATTTTGTTGTTGTTCTTGTTGTCCTCGTTGCTGCTTTCAGTTCTTGTTACTAGCAAAATAAATAATTTTGTTCCTTTAAAAATATATTTGAAATTTCTTACTACAGAATACGTGCTGGTATACAGCGAGCGACTTCCGCCACCACCCTCGCCTCCTCGACAGCTTTTTTAAGCTGCAGCAAAAACGCAAAAAATAAATAAAAATAAAATAAAAATAAAGGACTAGAAAATAGAACTCAACATGTAACTGAATTCATTAATAAAATAGTACTACATGATTTAGGAAGGAGATGAAAAATAACAACGACAAAATGGTGCTGAAATTTCGGTTTAATTGTAAATACGAGAACCTTTTTATTTTTTTAATATAATGAGCGATGATGGTTACTTATTCCCTTATAATAGAAGAGGTTAATACAAGGTTATTATAGCAACATGTGTATACGATGTATGTGTATAGCAACGAGTGTATACGATATAAACAATCATAAGAAATCTTAATCTTAAGAGGGGAAGAGATATCTTTAACGTGTTTAGATGGAAGGTCTTTTAATAATTATTATAATTTTTTATTTAACTTCATTCGATCGCATTGGCAACTCACGACTGTATTATGTACTTTTGTTGTTTTCGATGATGTTGACATCGACATTAGCATCAGAATGCACAAGTTACTAGTGTTTGTTGTTGTTGTTGTTGCAATGCCGTACTCATTGTTGTTGTGTTTTGTTGGTTGGTACGATCTTTGTCCGTGTTGTTGTTATTAAAACAAATGCAAAAACGTACGAGTACCTGATTTCGAATTTCAGTGCGGAATTTCGTCCACTTCAGTTCATGAATTATGAGTGAAGAAGAATCGAGTGAATCGTTGGGTTTGTAAGGGGCAAGATTTGAAAGGGAATCGGGGGAGGGGAAGCGGTACAGAGGGAAGCTCCGAACTGCAAGAGCTCGAGGATTGTTGTATAGATTTTGGTTGCACGTTTTACATCTAAAATTGCATGTGGTTCTGGTTGTCCTTTTGGCCGTTGTTGTTGTTGTTGTTACTGTTTCATTATGAATTGAGCATGTGATGTTATATAACAACAAGTATAATAACAACAACAACACTATAACAACAATAACAGCTTCTTCATGACTGTAGAATCATGGAATCATGTGCAAAAATATTGTCCCGGAATTTCGCTGAATGGGTTAGAAGTTGAATCAGCTGCATTGGAGTTATTTTTTGACAGAATTTTAAAGGATATCAGATAGTTTCTGATGTTCCAGGATATGTGCGGTGGAAAGTAAGAAGATTCGAATGCATGCGAGTCCAGAGACAGATCAGCGTTTAAGTGGCTTGTTGAATGCTCGTCATAATTGCCAAAACAATCATCAATAATTGCTTGATTGATTTATCCTCTAATCGGGATAAAATTTGTAACTTAAATCCTTTTGATTTTTCTTCATTTAAAGTTCCTTAAAATAGCTCGCTTAGCTGACGTTTAACCATAGAGAAAGAATAATTATACTTATTCTTAGTTATTCTTTCTCTATGGTTTAACGTAAGAAAGAAGATGCTTTGACAGAGTGATTCAACTCAACTCAATGACTCCTAATGAGTCTTCGATTGTTTTGCGACTGAATGACTGCCAGGATCGATTTATCGACTCTGTGGTTTGTATTGAAATGCTCGATAACACGGAATGTCAATTATTTTGCATGCTTTGCCGAGAAAGTTCTAGAAAGTGTTAACGTCAAAAAATCGACATCCGCTTGATTTCCTTCTCCGCGATTAAATCTTGAAAAGCGTTTTTAATTAACCACAAGCAGAAATACAAAGTAGAGAGGCAGTGAGAGAGAAAGAGCGTGATTGAGCAAGAAGAGAGCAACGTTCACTTGATTCATTTTGCATTTTCTTTGAATGAATTCTTCTGATTCATTTTTCCATCTTCAACGAACTCAAGAAATTTTTAATTAATTGTTAAATTCTTGTATATTTTAAATTACTTCATTCAGTTTAATGCACTTCCATTTAAATCAGATGAATTTTGTTGTTGTTTTTCGTTGCTGCTTTTCGTTAGCTTTGCTGTTTGCAACAAAGTTACTTTACTTGAATCCGCTGTAAATGATTTTGCGTTTAACAAGAAGCTGAAACTACAGTGGAACGAATTGGAATTGACACGAGCTGAATATAGTATTCTTTAAGAAAACTTTTTGTATTTATTTAACGTAATTATGTATTCTATTTTTGTATTTTGTACACTGTTTTGAAAAAAGTTTACGACTTTTCCATAATAAATACATTTGAATATGAATTCTCAATGCATTTTTTAAATTTAATCTTGTGAAATGAACTCCACTGTGCGGCTGACTTCAAGCATCCTTGCAGAACACGTTCCTACAACGTGTTGCCAATAAAATTATTTCCACATCCGTTTGCTTGTGTTGGTTGTTTGCGGACTGTCGGCGGCACGCGTCGACAGCTTCTTTGGCCGGCTGCAGATTGCAACGAGTAGCGCTTAATTTGAGCTCCCAACGCACGCCTCTTCTCACCCACGGTTGCAAACGCAACTAATTTTTCACTTGCCAACCGATGCTCACTAATCAATTTCGCCCAGGGCAACCGCAACATCGGTCCTTCTAGCCTTCAGACGTGACCTCGGTCGGGTGAATATAAGCGGCGACCATAAGCGTTGGAGCAAGCAAACAGCGCAAAGATAAACTGCATTGTCATACACACACACACAAACACACACACACACTCATAAACCCACACCGAAGTCACCCCTGCCTCCCTAAAAGGCATCCACGTCTAAGGATAGAATACATTGTTGTAAACTGTAAGAAAAATAATGGTATTTAGATGGAGGTTCACCATCGCCGAAGCTGAGAAGAACGAGCTTCGATGTGCCGATTGATGGGATGGAGAGAGAGGGAGAGGCAAAGAAGCAAACCACAAGAGGAAACCGCGGAAACAGACTTGGTTCGAGCTCAATTTAATTCGATAAATAGTCTCATCGACACGAAAGATATGATGAATGAATGAATGAATGAGTGAATGAATGAGTGAGTACATGAATGAATGAGGAAATGGATGAATGTCTCTGTTTATTTTTTGTTTTCAGAGAATAAGAGAAACATAGAAACCACAAAGTAAAGGTTGAAAAATACTTGTGTATCAATTTCAAGATTTTTCGAAACGTTGTAGCAGTTATATAATAATAAGATTTCTAGAAGATTTCTTTGTCATTCTTAAGTTTTCCTAATTTATATTAGATTTCGTTTGATACTTAAATATTTGATTAGAATTCGATATTGTTTGGTTGGTTTTGACTTTGAAGGCGATGAATTCTATTAATTTTTACTTTTGGCTGTAGACATTTCGACGTGAAATCATTGATTTAAGGTTTTGATGTATTGTAAGTTATTTCAAATTTAAAGTTGTGTAACCTCGAACTTCATCTAAACACTAACGTAATGTGACTTTAAAGGTTTTAAACGTGAAGTAATTAGGAATTGAGATGACTTCAAGTTACACATGAACTTTGGGGGACCTGACTTTGTTCGGGAAGAGTTATGAATATAGTTTGGGAGTTGAAAAAGAGCTCAGATACTCTGGAATTAACATATTTTCGTTAGACATGAGTTTCTTCTATCCTTCGATTTAGTAAATTTATCATTTATTACTTGGTTCATTATGTTTCTTGGTTGTTCATTCTTAGCTCGATTCTTAACTAAAAGCTGTATGTAATTTTCTAGTTTAACATGTGTTACAGTACAACCACAGCGATAACAACAACTACTACTTGTATATCATACTTCTTACATATACAGTGAAAAAGATAACAACACACAAAAATTTACAGCAAACACAACCGCTTTTAATTGGTTTCATGCACAAAGCAACAATTAATTCGTTCCTCATTAATTTTTACTTTTCTGGCAACAGTAATGGCAGCAACTGTTGCTGTTACCGTTGCTGCTCCAGTAATCAACTCCACTCAACTTTTAGTTTTATTTTATTTTTTTTATTTAATTCTCCGAGCGCTTCCTCCGGGGCTACTTTCTCGTTGCCTGGATTAATTTTCATCTTCTTCTTATATTTCTTCTGCTTCTTTTTAATTAATAATTAAATCTTCTGGGCTTCATTAAGGGAACAATTAGCAAACCTCTATTAAAGGACTCTCAAAAGATCTTGAGTACTTGGAGTGAGATTAGAGCAAAAAGATAAAGAATGGATGGCCAGATTCTTAGAAAGAAGCAAGGGAAATTCAGTGGGCGAACGAGAAAGAGAGAGAGAGAGAGAGAGAGAGAAATAAAAAAAAGAGAGAGAGAGATAAAAACTAAAGTAAGTAAGTATTATTATCGTATTATTTAACTTACCGCCAGGCATCACTGATTAATGGAATACCACGAATTGAATGAGTCTAATTTTGGTTGTGGTGGATATATTTTGGAGGAGGGTGAGTTGAAGGGTCTTTTCTAAGGTTCTTAATGTCCTAGCTTTTATGTGTTTTGCAAATGAATCTGACTAAAACTTTAATCAAGGAAATGATTTGTAAACTCAATAAAGAGATTACATTAGAATCGTGACCAAGACTTTATAAGGAAATTGAGACCATGATAATATATTCTTATTATAAAAAAAAACCAAATAAGAAACATATTGATTTAATACTAAGCAAATATGGTCAAACTTGTTCATGTCTTGTCTTTTTCTAGATTTTAATCAAAAACGCTATCGATTTTTAGAATTCCTTAAAAACCTGTCAAATTGCTGTCAAATCTTGAAAGGTTTTCTTCTGTTTTGCTGTCAAAGTTGAATTATTTATAGACAAACCGATGACATTAGAAATGGCAGTTCTCAACACATCCGTTAAAAAGAAAACAAAACTATTTGTAGTCTCGTTTTTCGTTTTAAATCAACACATCAAAATTACACGTTTTTGTTTAGGAAATTTTAGAAATTTAGTAAATTAGTTTAACAGTCATCTTCAGTGAAGTACATACATAGAACAAAATACCGTGATTGCATTAAAGTTCCCCGATGCAATTGCGAAACAAGTGCCGCTTGCAGAAAGTACATTAAACAAATAACCGAATCAATAAATTTTCAATTTCGCAATGATCTAATTTCTGAAAACCCCTCAAAATGTCTGAGCCATCATCTAACTCTAAGCCAGTGACGTTGGGGAAGAGTACCGCGGACGTGGTGATAACTGCGGATGTATTAAAGAACGGGTGAGTTGGTGGCAAAGTTCCCCGAAGTTGAGCCACTGATTAATGTGAAAAGTTGTGTGATTTCGATAGGCTCGAACCTTTGCCGCAGAACAAGGAGTTTAAATTTCTTGTTACCATGAAATCCGTGCCGAAACACAACGCAGAGCATAACATATCGCCGCCACCGGGCTCCATAGACCTCTTTCGCAGCGATGGTAAAATCATCAAGAAACACAACAAGTTGTTTATCAAGGCGGATGACGATATGAAGGCCAAAACAATGTTAAGTGAGTGCCCAAACCAAAAATCAAACTCTTTCATTTAACTAATTTACATAGATTACTTTATTTTAAAAATATAAGGACACAAATTATATTGAATGCTACATTCCGGCGACTATCTGTCTAATCTTAAAGATTTGTATGTCGTTGCTACATCACTCGTTGGCTTTTTTGTTTCGTTTACGCTGACGCAGCATCTTGTTCTCGTCGGCACACTTCGTGGTGATCGTCTGTCGCACCTCCTTCTCCGTCATTTTGAAATATTGGGTTCCGATGTGCACAATGTCGGCGACCTTGAGTGGGTCCAACCGCCCCTTTGGCGGCTTCTTACAACCCACGAACGCCGGCGACGGTTTGCCTGTCAACGTATGACTGGCCAAGGTTTCGCGATCAAAGACTTCCATGATAATCTTGCGTGTGACGTTGGCGCCCTTCAGCGTCCAGTTGATAAGGTGCAGTGCGGCTTTGGGTATTTTGGTGCCATTGGGTCCAATGGTGACCATGTCGAATTCGTCGCAAGGCAAAGCAGCGATGTCGGTGGGAATTGAAATAACTGTCTCCTTTACCCCTTCCGGAGACGCTATACGTTGAATTTCCAGGATGCTGGGCTCAGTTCGTTGATGGCTCCTGATCGTGGAATACGAATGCTTCTTTTCTGAAGACGCCGATGACGTTACTGGCGAATCGCGGGACGATGTTGTGAAAGAATGTTCAGTTGGTTGCCTTTTGATCGTTTTACTTTGCTTTTGCAATTTCATCTTTTCTTTGAAAAGGATTTTTTTATTCATTCGGAGATTCTTCAAACTCGTCTTGACTTCTATCAACTGTTTGAGTTTCTGATGAACTTGCATGAGAATATTTTTTTGTTTCTTCTCCTCCAATTCATCGAAATGTTTGCCTTTCGCTGCGCTCGGGACTTTGGTATGGAAATCTGACCCTGTTTGAATTCTGTTCGATGTCAACAGAATGATCAGCTCTTTGAGGCGCGCGTTTGTGTAGGACCGCTTAAGTAAGTTTTTAGTTGAATTCGTTGGCGCCCCCAACGCTTCCATGAAACCTGAAGACAAAGGCGAATCTCCTCGTTGGGTAACTCCAACCGGATTAGTTGAGAATTGTGTACTATTTCGATTTGTGTAGTACATAGTGGATGTTGTTGTTGTGATTGAATCTGCCACTGGGTTATATTCTGGTTCTGGTTCTGCTTCGGAAACAGGCATCAAACGAAGCGCACTCAAGAATTCTCTGTGTTGTAAGGCTGAAGTAAACGTACTCAATTTTGGTTTTGTACTGAAGCCCATATTTAAATGAAATGATTTATGAGTAAAATATTTTCGTAATTTTTCATGCAATACGTGTTGCTATGTCAAGTGATAAACTGAATATGGCATTGAAATCAGTCGGCAGAGATTTAAATAGTTGAATATTTTTGTTGACTAAAGTAGTTTATTATAGAGGAGGTGTTTAGAGAGTAGGTATAGAGAAGGTGCTTGGTGACAATTGGTCTGTGACAGTGCTACCTGCTATGCTGGGTATGACAGGTAAAATACGACTGACAGACAGCTGGGAGCTGTTTACAGCCTGAGTGTTATGATGGGAAAATATTCAATTCTCTGAAGAGGCAAATAAAAACTCATTAGAATACTCTTTGCTTTGAAAAGTTTACTCTTGTTAAAGTTATTTTTGGAAGTCTATGTAATGATTCTTGGTAATTTTAGAAGATTAGCATTATTCCAGTTTCAAGTTTTATGAGAAATTATTCACGGCACGAATCTGTGGAAATTTTAATTTCAATAAACGTATTCTAAAGCCTGAAAGAGTTTTTTGCAAGGAGTTTTCGAAGTAAGAATTGAAATGTCAAACTGGAATGGTAATAATGATTTCGATTCTCAGAAAGAGGTTTGTATTCTTCATTGAACCAACTAAGTAATGATTCTAAGTGACTTCCATTCTCCAATAGAATTCCCAATAGAAAATTAATGGGAAATGAATGAAATATTTAAGTTGATAGCTTTCAGATTCGTCTTCCGAGCATTAATCGGAAATAATTTAAATTCTAATAAAAATTCTAAATTCATTTTATTCTATATATTATTATGTGCTTTATATTAAAGATTTTTCTTCAAGAATAGAATTACTAAGATTACAAAAGTAATCATAACAATACAATAATCATTACAATCAGTAATCATTACAATATTTAATGAATTTTGGTGGATAAGTGATTAGAGATTTCATTAGAAAATAATCATAACCATCATTATTAGGCTATTATTGATAGGCTATTATAAATATCGTTTATAAGATCCTCTATGATATGAATGAAATCTCTGATTTTAGATATTCACTGTGTACTCTTAATCTTAATCTAGCTCGAATATTCGAAGATATTAAGACTGAAAATATCAGTAAATTCAGAGTGGAAAATATAATCTCGTTCTTATTAATTCCCAATATATGAAAATATATTTTATTTTATTATTTATAATGCTTTATAGAAAAATAAAAAGTGCCAGTTTAATAAAAGAGCACTGTAATGAGTTACACTGGGGGTGGATTTAAAATCCTTATCATAGAGGTTGTCAAATGTCATAAATATTGTCAAATATTTTGTCATATTTAAGTTTTCATTGATTTATTTGACGCGCCGTTGTTCCCGCGTCTTGATCAATCTGTTTCGCTTTCGCTTGTTCTCGTCCGCACATTTGATGGTGATGGTCTGGCGCACCTCTTTCTCGGTTATATTTAAATGCTTGGTTACGATATGAACGACGTCGGCCACTTTAAGGGGATCCAGTTGGCCCTTTACTGGTTTGTTGCAGTTTAGAAAAGCTGGTGATTGTTTTCCAGTCAGATTGTGAGAAGCCAACGTATCGCTATCGAAGACCTCCATTAAAATCTTACGAGTGACGTAGGTTTCCTTTAGCGACCAGTTGAATTTCTGCAGAGCGGCTCTTGGTATCTTAGTACCATTGGGTCCAATGGTTACCATGTCATTTTCATCACAGGGCAACTGAGGGATATCTGGTAGTCTGCTGTGTTTCGGTGGTAGTGGTGTCGCCTGGTTGAGCGCAACTTCTGGGTCAACTGGTGGCATAATTAATGGTAGTTCTAGTGCTGGTTCTGCTTTTGCTTCTAGTATTGGTATTGATGCTGTTGTCGATGATGATGGAGATGGAGGTGGAGAGCAAGGGAATTCTATAGGCCTCCAGAGAACCGTCGAATTATGCGAAGAGTTTGCTGGAAATAGTTGTGTACTTGCTAAAGGTGTCGATGTTTCTGTATTGGGAAAATAACAGGTAGTGTTTTGTTGTTGTTTTTGGTTTCTCATCCCTTTTTCTCCTTGTTCTATTTTACGTCGAACCTTTAAAATGGTTTTTTTTTCCTTTTTCAAACCCTTCAGTTTAATTCTGGTAGCCTTCAGCTGTTCAAGTTTGAGATTAGTTTCCAACAGAAGACTCATTTGACTCAGTTGCCATTTCTGAAGTTCCATGGTCCTCATTACCTCGTGTTGGATTGTGAGCTCAGGGCCCATCCTAGATTTTTCTACATCGTCTTTTGTGGTTGTGCCTCCGTCAGTATTCATATTAACGACTTCTGGGTCTAGAGGCGACAATGGCAGGCTGGTGTTTGCTTGATGTGATAGATATAAGTTGGAATCCATCGAAGGATCTACTTTTGCTGGAAATTTATTCAATTCAGTTACAGTGTGCACATCTGCTGTTGGATAAGGATATGTTTTCTGGAAGAGGAATGAATTGACTTGTACTCCCTGGAAGTAGCCGTGGCTGGCACTTTTCTGTAGAGTAAAAAAAGACGTTATGATTAATAAAATTTATTTTATTAAACTTTTTAACATGTGAAAAGAAACACTAACCGTTTGGGTATTTAAATCCCATGCTGTATCCATGCTGGTAATTGTTAAAAATGTTTATTTAAATTCTCTTGAATCGGTTAAACTTTTGCTTGCTGCTGCTGATGGTAACTGATGAAAATTCGCGAATTCTTTTACTTTTATGTTTGTAGGCTGAAGCTGAGACTCCTCTAGAAAAGGTTTGGCGGTAAGAATGACTGACTACCTGTTTAGCCAGGCGAATTTTAGACTGGTCACTAATTAGTGCAATAAAGCGAATAACTATACAAGAATTAGTAAAAATGGAAGGAAATGAGAAAGAAGTTCTTTGAAGGATCCTCAATTTAAAAAACAACCAGATTAAAAAATAGTATTTGCAATAATAGCATTTGGAGTTTCTAGAGATGCAATTAAATAGAAGTTCGAACAGAAAACAAGACCTCTATAAGCTCTTAACGGGTAGAAAAGATATACGATAAACTTCCAAGAACTGAAAATATGACTTTATTACTTTAAACGACGTCTTTATTGTCGCTAAATACTTTATTGACACTAAACAGCTTTAAGGAACGACTGGACAGGATTGGATAGAATTGAATAGGATTCGCTGAGATTGTATATGATTAAATATGATTGCATAGGATCCCAATAAAACGAATTTGCATTAATTTTTTTAAAATTACTAATTCTATTAATTGTGAATTCTGAATTATGTTGTTTTCTCCTTAAATTCATAATAAAATCCCGTTTAAAGCCAAAGTACGATTTTAGTTTATAAATAGATTAGTTAGTTAGAAATGCTAAGAAAAAGCTCACCAGCAGAAAAAGCAATGAAAAAACAGAAAAGAGTTAAAATCACTTCATAACACAAATTATATTATAGATAAAAACCTCCTATGATATCGATAAAAAACTTTAGTTTTTTGTTTCAAAATCCTCACGATTATCATAAAACTTGAAACTTTTCTCCTTTCTATTTTTAATGTATAATGTAATAATATAATATATTTGTGAATTTTTTTAGTTTGTTAAACTTTGAAGAACTGAACAAATATTTTTTTCTCCTCTTTCTTTTTGTAATAAACAACAACAATTCCATGATTTACAGGTATTTAATTTTTTCATGTTTCGTTATGTTTTTTTGTTAAATTCTGGTTATTCTCTGTGTTATCTCTCTCTATCGCTCTCTCTCTACCCCATTCTCCGTCTCTTTATCACTCTCTCTTTTCTATTAGGACTTTTAGTGGAATTTGGTTCAAAGTATAATAATAAAACATGTTTGCATGTTCGTTACTTTCGATACTTATTACTCGTTATTTAAAAAAGCTGCTTACACAATGCAACAAGTTCTTTTTATAAAATTTATAAAACGAAAAATAAAACTAAAGCGTGTCTGTAAAGTTTTTAAAATTATGTATTGTAGGCGAACGTCTTTTTTTACATATCCTAAAATTGTAGGAATTTCATATCCTAAATAAAAAAAGTAAGGAGTTGGTTTAAGAGCTTTCTTTCTCACTCGTGAAGCTTTGATCTTTGATGTTATTAATTTTTCACGTTAATCTGCTTTAGGTTACTATAAAATTATTACTATATTTTTATTCTTTATATAGTCTTCAGCTTAATGGAAGGCTTAAAAATTCTTTAAAAGACTTAAGACTGTTTAAAAACCTAAGAACTCCTATAAAGCTGCATACAGACCTTTATATAATATATAAAGTATAATAAATGTTAATATTTGTAGAGCTAAAGATTAGTTAAGGATTCAAAAACGTGTGTTAATGAAATGAAATAAGGTACTCATAGTTCGGGTCTAATTATTGACTCTTTAGTGGCGACACTCACTAAATTATCTGAAAATTTGTAGGATTTTGTTCATGAAAATTTATGCAAAGATTATCCGAATATACATACCTGTATATAATGAATATAGAGTGTGTAAATGTTGAAAATTACCCAGCAATATAATAATCAGCAGAAGCAATGTGGGTCGTTCAGTGTTACCTTTTATGACATCATTCAAAGAAGGTGTCTGCGAAGGGTGCAAGAAACACAAAATTATTATGGATGTCATAAAATCCTAAGGATCGTCATACTTGATGAATTACAGGTAATGAAACGATTACCTGATGGTACATAAGTCCTACATAAAAGGTGACAACATAATAAAGTGTGAGCTGGAAGAAAGGTCCTTCAGAAATGATAATATACAAACACGCTATTATTTTCATAGTTACAATGTATCTCCAATATTTCTCTGATATCAATGATATCCATGAACTGTTTCAGATTGAGTAATTTTAATTTTCCTTTTATTTGCAGACGCTTTCCGCATGTTGGCCAGCTCCAACATCGATCCTATCGATGAGCAAGTCAACCTTACCGCTGACCCCGTTAAGGAACCATTATGTGTAAAAAACACAAACAAGACAAAGACAAGTACAATTCCTATATATGTGGACAAGAAGAGAAGAACAAGGGAACAGCAGCAGCACAAAGTTAGTAATGAAAATAAGACTCATGAAAACGGAGGACAGGCAACCAGATTGGACAAGCAAACATTGGACGAATCCAAGCAGAACAAAGTAAACGACAATAGTAATGGGGAAGGTAATCAAGTTGCCAGTGATGATGACTCGCGGCTAACGGGCGGCAATGACGACAAACTGCCTATTCCACAGTGCGACTGCCCGTGTTCACGCCGAAAGAAGAAGGAGCCTGGCCGCAAAAAACTGAGACCATACTTCCTATGCGCATGTTGTATGACGTCGAATAAATCCAAAGAGAAAGTCGTCAAATCATCGGGAACAGGCTCAGAGATAAGAGAGCCGGGCATTTTGACGAAAATAGTGCCAGAAGAACCCAAAGTGATAACCGAAATTCCTGTGCCGCCGAAGACAAGCGAGTCGCCGGCACCAATAAAAGAACAACCGAAACCACCTCCACCACCAACACCACCACCACCACCACCACCACCACCACCTGCTCCCGTCATTCCGTTCTGTGACGAAAATACGTGTTCCTGCCGCTCATCCAGACCCGTCGACCCATCTAGAAGACGCTTAGCTCGAGCTCAGATCTTCGGACCAATCGGCTCTGCGTATGGTCTGCAGGAATATAACAAGCAGCGGGGCGTCAAGAAGGACCACTGCCGCCTTGAAAAACTGGAGAAGCAGATGGACGTACTGCGGCTGGAGTTGGGAACAATACGCCAGCAGCTGTTGCCGGAGGGTGAAGCCAAGCGCTACAGCCAGTTGGATGCGCGGCTGCAAGAACTTCACGTCATAATCAAAGAGTTAAAGAGCTGCTGCTCGCAAGGAAAAGATTCGTATGGCACCTCGAGTGGGGTGACACAAGTTGAGAAGTTCGAGAGAAAAGAGTACTACTCCCAGGTGCCACCCGTTGCCCGACCACAGCAGGCGCAAGTGTCAGGAACGCCGATCCAGTTCTACCCTCCTGAGCAATTTTACGAGAATCGCAAATGCAGCTGCTCCTGCGACAGCGACATGTGCGGCAAGAAAAAACTGGCGATGTGTTTCTTTGGTAAACCGAAAAAGTGCGCCTACGGCACTTGTAGGTGCGGCTTGGAACCAGCACCATCGCCAGTAGTCAAACCAGTCCAGAGTCCGACAAGACCTGAATCAGACCTCCTACCAGGTCCCCAGCAGGAGAAGTCATCCTCAAAGCCAGAGTCAGAGCAACTGCCAGGTCCGAAGCAGGAGAAGTCATCCTCAGGGCCTTTTGTTTTGGTGGCGCCGCCGCGGGAGTGTCCCTGCGGCGGCAATATGAACACCAAATGGCAAGAGGTCGAAGGAGTTCAATGCATCTGCGATGTTTGCAGATGTGCTGTACCACGAGGTGATGTACGACTGCAAAAAGTGGGCAGCAAGCGACAGGAACCGAATGACAAACTTACACAAATGTCATCGGATGAGGCGGGCTCCGAGGAAAAACCTTCCAAACCATGCAGCGCTTTCGATAAGCTGCGGTGTTGCTCGCATTCGCAGAGAAGCGATTCCTTCGAGAGACAAGTGCCCGGTATGTATTACATTGAAGCATCCCGTTTTCCCAGGAACGACTCAATGAACAAAGTTGTGCTGTCGCGGAAAGAGTGCAGCTGCGTGGTGGAGGAGAGGGAAACCACACCCGGAGTAGCTGCCGAAATCAGCTACTGCCGTAATTGTAACAAAAAGGCTGTGCCGCTGGTGAAGAATAATCTGGCGGCGGAGGTGCTTCAGCGGATCGACGACTACGATGTCAAAGATGTCTCGCTATTTCTTCTGCAGGAGTCGGATCGACTCTATCACATTAACTTGATCCTAACGAGAACGGGTCAGCAGATAACTTGTATGTACGCCAACGACAGGGCTGTCCGGATAGCCACCGAGGAGGGATTCTTCAAGCACATCCGCACGTTCTACATCGTGGACTCCAGACATACAGCGGAGCAGAAGCAGGAAATGCTGAGCCAGGTCTTCGAGTACAGCAACGGCGATAGCTGACCAGGAACGCAACTCATTATTTTTCAGTTCTCTGAGAAATGGATGTGTGTAAAATGCGTAACCTATGATATTTCGTCGAATATCGTTAATTTGATTGCATTTAAAAGAACGAATATAAATTCGATTATTTCTGGTAGATTTATCTTGTAAGATACATTTTTTGGACCTCCTCAAGTCCTTATTAATTATAAGCTTGAATCGAATCTTAAAAACAAGGTTTATCTTTCAGCTTGTCTTTAAATTATTTAAATCAAAGTATTTTCCTCACAAAAATTGATATGAAATTGATTAAAATTACCTTTTAAAAAAATTCGCTTCTCTTTCAGAGGCTAGTTTTAAGTATTCTTCGATATAATCGTATCGTTTTGGGTATTAATGGGTTGGGCATATTTTTGTTAGCCACACAAACTTAAATTTGATGATTCGCAATATGAAATAAACGAAAATCACATGCCGAAACCATTCTGCGTGAAAAGCAACACATTTCAGCGCATTTTGCAGTTCGCTGAAATGCGAACTCAGCAACGCTGCCGGAGGGATATGATTATTTGGCCATAATATCAGAGTGGCTGGCTGGCTGGTGATGGTACATTCAACGGCCGTCCAACGCAATGATGGATAGCTTGGCAGATTGAATTCTAATTAAACGAGTGCGACCTCTCAGTCAGTCACTCAGCAAGTCACTCAGTTCATCAGTCAACGTTAGAGAGATGATTTAATCCATTACGATTGATGAGTTTCAAAATATACTCGTGTATTTTACATCAGGCAAGTAAAAGACTGAAGAAGTAAAACCATAGACATGTATCTATCATCTATATAATGGGACTCGTTTGGTAATTCAGTGAGGTACGATGGATTATATACTGGATCATATACTGATTCATACACTGGTTCATACAGTGGCTCATACAATGTTCTCTTTCGGATCGTATACAAATTAAGATCAACCGGGATCTGACTCATAAAGAAACTCACTGGTATTATTTGTAGTTTTAATTACAAGGTTAACCTGAAAATTGATCTGAGGCACACAAAACACAGAAACTGGGTTTAATGTGTCTTGACTTCTTCGCATAAGCTTTATAAATTTAATATTGATATTATGGGCATCTGAGTAGACGTGGTCTTTATATTTTCAAGATACTGCACGCCTTCTTAACCCAACTTTATTCTGATATTCAAATCACAAACCCCAGAATTAAAATTCGGCACAGAATCTGGAAAGAATCCATAATAAGCCATAAAAACCCATAAAATCAATAGAAACCAATATAAAAAGACTGCTAAAATATCCAATCTTCAGTGTCAACATAGCGAAAGGATCAAACTGTCCTTAAGCCTAATTAAGTACTTAGGTCAGTATTTTCTTGCAAAGTGGTTATTTTTCTAAGAGCTTAAATAACACTCGGAAGAAACAAGAATGAAATGCAACAAAATGCCGCTGAATAACAGTGCAAAAAATGTACTGAAACGCAATAGCATCCAATTGAAATGAATTCATTTGCCAGTTTCAATCTCTCATCAGCATTAAATGCAGGAAAAAGATGCCGTGGATCGGCATTGGCATTGGCTTAATCCAGCTACTGGCGGCTCCACGAAACAAGCAGCCGCGTTTATATTGCAGTGACTTGTAAAGGTTGCCAGGATGGTGCGATGCAGCATGTGGGCAGCTGCATTAAGGGGAGCACCAGCAGTGGCAATCAGCGTTAAACCAACAAATCAACCGAACGGAAATACAAACCAGCATTCCACAGGCAGCCTCACTTCTCCCTGCTGTTCGCCCCTCGCTCGTATCATGTTTCTCTTCCAGGCAGCGGCGCTTCGATAAACAGAGTTACCAGGATCGAATTTGTTCCGTACACCAGCACTATTTTCTGTTATTTGTTTCTCCGTAGAATACTATTTCGATTGGTTTTAGTTTACATTCCGAGCCATGCAAAAAAGGCTCTGCGGAAATCTTTCTCTACCGACATCACCGCATTTTCTGCACTGTTGTACATTCATATCAATGTACATACGCTTAGTTCGCGAAGTGAAAGAGAGGGAAAGAAGACAAGAGAGGTAGAGAGAGTGAGACAGCGACAGAGTGAAGGAGAAAAGCAAAGAGAATGAGAGGAAGGGTTTTCAGCTATTCAGTGATTCAGCTCATTGCCAATATTCGCTAATTTACATAACATGGTTTCGTTATATCAGCTCGCATACCGCCGCCATTCGATGCGCCTACAAAGCTTGTTGCCGCACATCAGCAACATTTTTAAACAGGTTCGAAATCAATACTTTGCTTTGTATCCTGCATGTTTTGCATAAATTAATCGCTCTGAGCTGAACAATTTTATGAAACATCCAGGATCCATTGATCGTGGGTGAGAATAGTGATTGCGAGTCAATGGAAAATGATGACGATTGCTTTAATTTAAATCTTTAGTTTTGACAAATGTCTTTAATTTAACACATTATAAAAGAATAATCATTTTAAGTGCTATCATAATCGATGAGTTTTGAAATCCCGTTTGGAATTAAACAATCCGTCACACTCTATCTGTTCGTTTAAGGGTTAAGTGGTTTGTATAAATGAAGCTTGTTTGGTACAAGTCTCAAGTTGAGCAGAAAAATTTGACCGAAATTAAATCGGAACAAACAAAAATAAAGCCGTGCATAATTAAGCGAAATCTGAACTGAATAAAATTGACCCATGAAAGCAGTGAATTAAAAATGCATCAGCCACGAAACGTTCACACACACACACACACTATTTATCCCCATATACACATATTATATGTACATAAACATTATACTCACACAGACCAAAAATTTAAACCATTTAAGCGAATGGCAAAATAAATCCTGCAAAAAGAACGAACAACAAAACAGTAGACAGTGAAAAACGAAATAATATTTACGATTATAAAGGATAAAAATGGTGCATAAAAATGCAACGCTGTATTTTCAATAAAAATGAAGAACTTTTATTGTTGTACAACAACCACATTCAACACAACCGGAAAAGCTTAAAAGTTGTTTATATTTTCAAATAAAAACTAATTTTTCGATTTGAATGAAATCGTACTGCGAAGCAGAGAAAAAGGAATAAAAAGAAATGAATAGAAGAAGAAAAGGAAACATAAGACAGAAAACAGAGAAAATTAATTGCTCTCGACGACGGAAGCAGAAAATTAAAAGAGGTCGACTAATAATGAAAACGATACGACAAACAGAAAAATGGCATAAAAACAAACGAAAAAGATGGAAACAAATAGAAAGTGCATTAAAAAAATATAAAAATAAAAAGTATAAAATTAAAATAGAGGAGCAAATAACGGAAGCTCAGCTCATCCATAAATGCCGCTAATCAATATTCAAACATTTTTAGTCCACGTAGAGACGCTCAGCGAGGGGAAAAAGAAGAAGCGTGACGGCTTCAGGATCGAACGAAAGACACACACACTCATAGTCAGTTCATTATTTATTTGTGTGTGTATTTTGAGTGGAAAATTAAATAATATTATTATATTATTATATATTATTATATTTAATTTCTTTTTAATTTTGTTTTATTTTATTTAATTTTTTAGTTTAATTTCTTTTATTTTTGTTTGTTGTTTTTATTTCTGGCCACCCTTTCTGTTAAGTCGAATGGTCTGGCAATATTTATGTTTTTCCACACAATTCTGATTTATAATTTGAAAGCGATTCAGTATTTTCAGTTGTTTTACGAATTCTGCGAATCGTTGTTGTTTTGTTGGTTGGTTGCTTTAATTGGGTTGGTTTTTATTTTTCGTGCGTAATTTAAATGCAGCCACCATTTTTTTTAATCTATTCGTCGTATCCGGTTGATGTCGATGTTTGTGGCAGGTCCTTGTTACTGCTGTTGATGCCGTTGAGCGGGTTTAATATTTCAAAATAACTGCGGTTACAGTAATGGAAGTGGATATGGAAGTGGACATGGAAGCGGAAGAATGTAAACCGCAAGCATGATCGCGATCATGATGATCGTTGTAACTCTTCAATTCGTTTTGAAATACATTTCATCGTTTATCCTGGGGATAAACACATCCGAATGACACTAGGTGATGATTTTGATGATGATGATGGTTATGATAACGATTCTTAAGTTAATCTGGAACGATGGATATAGGGTTAGAATCCTTTAAATTGTTGAATCTTAGCAAGTGAGCAATTAAATCTTAAAGTCAAAAGATCAGAATGAAATGTTGATCAGGAAAAAGGAAGGAAGAGAGGAAGAAGAGTAAGAGAACAGGAGGAGGTAAGCGCAGACATAAGAAAGTAGAAAAATAAACGTGAAAACTCTCGATGATTATAAAGCCCGGGCCATCGGCTGGTTTCTTTTTGAATTATTTAATTCAATTTTCATATTCTCCATTTAATTCAGTACAGATTCATTATTGATTTCATTTAATTATTCTTCTTTTTATTATATTACTCTTGATTATGGTTATCATGATATTAGACATTCTGTTCCTAATAATTCTAGAAGATGAGAAAAATATTGTGAAAACATTTGACCGATATTTTTATTGATTATTTGTATTGTTTTTTATTTAGTTTTAATGTTTTTTTAATACAATTAATTTGTTTTTCTTTTATTTTATTCAATACTAAGCATTCTGTTTGGATATCATAATTTTAAAGTTTTTCGTTTGATTTCCTTTTTAAATTCTTTACGATTTGTTTTTCGTTTGATTTCCTTTTTAAATTCTTTATGATTTGTTTTTTCTTTTTTGTATTTTAATATAATTTGTAAACATACATACATACATCTATCGATTCAATTACAATTACTTGGTAATTTTATACTCGTATATTAAAAAGGACACGTAATTTGATTTTAGATTTTTGTTTTCTTTTCGTTTGCAATTTTAAATACTTTCTTTTAGAAAAGCAGAAACAGTTCTTAGAAAATTTGGCTAGATTCATAAAATGTGTATTGAGTTAACAAATTTTTTTCATTTCTATACTAAATAATTTTAATCTTGCGTGTAGTTTTAAGATCTGTTGGGGTTATTTTGTTGTTTTTGCTTGTTTGTTTTCTAAAATATAATCTTTGGTCACAAGAGAGATACATTTATTTTGATAATTAAAAGAAAGAACAAAATTAAAATAATATAATAAGGAAACCATAAAAAGGAAGAGCATATTCTATGTCACGAATATTTATCTTAACTCTTTGGCGAATATTGGAATGCGAGCTATCAAAGAACTGTCAAAGAAGTAAAGAGAGCCCAGAGAAGAGATCCTGGCTCAGGACTGACATGGTTTTGGCCCAATAGCTGATAAAAAGGTTACTGGAATGTGACAGTAATTGATCGTGATTGATAATCATATGTTATTGCGAGTCAAAGATTTATTAATGATTTAATTAAATGATCTTCTTTACGATTTAAAGATTTATCTTTATCCAAACCCTTTCGTTTGTAGAAGAATTAATGTCAATGCAAGATTTATTGAAACTGCAACTTAATGAAAAATCAATTTAAAGAAAAAATAATACATACTATAAAAGAAGTACATCATTATTTTTCCAAAGTAACATAGGTACATATAATTAATGTTAAATAACGTCATAATAAAGATTTTCTTAATTTTTAACAATATTTTGATGAAGCTCATTTCAATTTCATTTCTAAAATGTATAAAATTATATCGATGAATATACATATAAATAAATAATATAAAAGAAAACAAAATAATATATTGTATAATTTAATATATTTTTCTTCTTTCTTATCTTTTCTTCATCCTTATCATCCTAAACTTCTACAGTTATTCTATTTAAATACAAAAACAAAAGTCTTCTTCTTCCCACGCTACGGGCATCATTTCGTTGCTTCACTACACCCTACACACCCGCGATGCCAAGCGAACCGAGAACAGCATCTGACTAGCGTCTCTCCCGAGTGACCAATCTGTTGGCTTCCGGCTGGCAGCCCAGAGCGATTTTCTGGCCGAGGAAGAGCGCAATCAGAGCGAACACCAGGCTGTGCGTCAGCGTCCACAACCGAACGCAAGACGCCAACGATGAGGGCGGCTCATTGGACAGAGTGCGGAACTTCTCGACTCTGGTCCAGTCGCTGAGGCCCGCCAGATTCCTCGAAGCGGCGCGCATGTAGTAAGTGGTGTTGGCCTCCAGGTTGTTAATGAGAAAAGTGGCACCTTTAAAAAAGAAACGAGATCAATATACAAACAGAAACAGGGAGGGAGAGAAAGAGGATAAAAGAAAGAATAAAAGTAAAGAGTGGCAGGGTATTTTAGAGAACCGTCTCACTCACCATCTTCGAAGGGGAAATCCTTGCGTTTGGCATTCGTCCACTTTCCCGCATCCGAGCGGAATTCGTAGTCCGTCATGTATTCGATGCGGTATCCGTTCACCTCCATCAGCGTGCGCACCGGCGAGCTGCGCACCGAGCCGACGTCCACATCGAAGGTGTTCGAGTTGAAGCCGCGAAGCTGCAGGACGGCGGGTGGCGGCGGTTTCTCGCCACGCTCCAAGCTGGTGGTGCGTTCGATCGAGCCCTGGCTATTCTGGGCCTTGCATCGGTACGTGTCGAAGACGCTGGGATCGCGGACGACGATGCTCAGCTCGGACATGTACGCTTCGGCGGTGATGCTGAAGTGTTTGTCGTTGTGCAGACGCTTCTTGCTACGGTACCAGCTGAAGTTTGCAGGCGGTTCGGCGATGGCTTCGCACGTGATCGTTGCGGTGCCGTTGAGGTACGCGTACTGCAAGCTGAGATGATGCTTGTAGGTCCAGAAAGGTTTGTCTGATGGATGGGGAGACAGAGAGAGAGAGAGAGAGAGAGAGAGTGAAAGATAGAAGAAGGAAAATTAAGACAAGATGATTAAATGGCTGCTTATTCACATCGAAATTAGTCCCGTTTATACAATAAATCAGACATAAAGATAGAAAGAGAGAGAGAAAGAGGGAGAAAGAAAGAGAGAGAGAAGGGAGCAGGGGTGGTAGGGTTACGACAGCTCAAAAACTTGAGAAGAGCAGGATCTCGAATTTCAGTTTGTGGCAGAGGAACTCGAAACCAATTAAAAAACTCCTAAGATTACTTGAAGGATAACTCTTGTAGAACAACAGCAACAACAATAATAACGACAACTACAACAATAAACACTTCTTTATGCTGCTTTGGAAATCTTTAAAAAACCCTGGAAATTGAAGGAAATTGCGTTTAAATTACATTTAATAAAGTTGCAGATGAAAAGTTGAAATAGCAAAAGTTTGAATACTCTGGCTGAGTTGTTAACTTCTTCAGCTTCTTTTTGTTCTTCTTTATCTTCATCCTCTTCATTTTCATAATCTCTATCATCATCATCATCATCATCATCATCATATTCAAGTATATCATCTCAGCTCTTCGTTGAGATTTTGTGTTCGAAGAACTTCTCGTGCTTATTTAAAGGACATTCTTAGAGTTGAGTTCAGTTGTTCAGTTCTTCAAATTGGATTACTTAAGGCAGATCCAACGTCATTCACAGAATGATAGAGTGATAGAGAGAGAGTGATAGAGAGAGAGGGTGGGCGGCGAGGCGTTGAAGATGTTCCTCGAAGAAGAAGAAGAAGAGGAGGTGTTAAAACAATGACTCTTGTATTTCTTTACAACAAGTTTTATGCTTCGAGTACTGCGTCGGAGTGTTCTTTATAAATTCCAGGATGAATGATGATTGGTTGGTTGGTTCATTGAATGAGTGATTGTCTTTACGACATTTTAATGTACAAACGTCGTTGAGAATTATTTCAGAGAACCAAAATAATTCAGAAGTTCAAGCAGAAGATTGAAAACTCTTCTCAGTTGTAAATCAACCAAAGAAATACTCTTAAATAGATGAAAAACTATCAAGTAATAGTAATAAAATACTGTTAAATATCATAAATACGTAAGTGAAACAGTAACATAAGTAAAAGTATGACTTTAAATCACGTAGAGGGTTTGCTAACCGCGGCAGGGTGGATGGTGATGGGCGGGCGGGCGGTCGGATTAAAAGTGCCGAATTACGTGCTCGGGTCAAGCAATAATTTTTAGCTTATGTGAAATGCAACTAAAAGAGCGTTTTTTCGAACACTGTTTTTCGCAGCCACTTCAACAAGCGGTGTGGAGCACCACCCCGAATGGCCCCGGAATGATCAATCTTGCATTAGAGAGCAGAGCACGCTAAGAACAAGCATAACATCTGCGCTGTTGCATCACACAAAGCACTCATCATCGATGCAGCGCGTGAAGAGCGGAATACCGAGAGAAGTAGAGTAAGAAGAATGATTACAGTTGGGCGGGGGGAAGGGGGGAAGGGGGCTTTACCACACCAATGTTGCCAATGCAATTTGAAAACTTTTTGACGCAAACTCTTGCAGAGTAAAAGCAGCAAAAAAAAACAACGCCGCATCGCAATTTATGGACCATCGTATTTTTCAGCTTAGATTTTAAAAAAGCAGCAAAATATGAAAGAATTCAATATGAGGTGGTTGTTAGTATTGTTGTTGTTGTTCTATTAGTTGTTGTTGTTAGTGTGCACAATACTCACGTTCGATTTTCATCAAAACCGTTCGCTCCTGCATGTCGGACGCAATCGGGTTCACTTGATACGCCCGGCACGTATACTCGCCGGTGTCGTTCTGAGCTACCTTGTTGATGAGCAATCCATCACCGAGCACTCGGAATTTCGTAGAATTGGCAGCTACAAGGAGAGAAACACAGTGTTGGAGAGACGGAGAGAGGAGAAGAAGACGGTGTGAGAATTTAGACATGTGCTTGAGGATTATATGGATGTTTATGAAGGCGTGGCAGTGTGCTAAACTTACTCTCAATATTGATGGGTTGCCCGTTGAAATTCCACGTGACATTCGGCTGTGGCTCCCCCTTCACCTCGCACAGGATGGTCGCATTGTTGCCCTCCTTCACGGTCAGAATGGTCGAGTTCTCGGTGAAGGTGATTTTCTCTTAAAAAACAAAAAATTGTCAACGTATTGATGTTTATTTATTCATTGAGTCATGAGCACTGTCTTTGCCACTTACGATATACTATTAAATCAAAGGATTTGCTTGTCTGGCCGGCACCGTCGCCGCCGCCTCCGCCGCCGCTCGCTTCCTCCAGCTCACAGCTCCAGTTACCCTTATCGGCCAACGAGATGTGAGCAAAAACTATTTTCAGTTTCTCTGAAAGATGGCCGCATCCGCAAAAAGAACCGTTGATCAAATCAAATGCTACATAATGTTAATTTTGCACTCAACACATCACATCAAACATCACACATCGCATTAAAAGCTACTTAATTTCAGACAGTTTTGGTGCTCAATACACACGCACATACACGTTCTCTCTTTTTCGCTCTCACCTGGTGCACTCTGCTCGATGTGTATGCGTCCTTTGTGCTCCTTGACGACTTCGCCGCGCGGCGTCTTCCACTGCAATTTCGCCTCCGACGCGGCGCTGCTGCACTCAACGATGAGCGATTCATTGGTGTAGCGCACGACGGTTCGGTCGGCTGGCTGCAGGGTGAGCAGGGGGCCGTCATGCTGACTGGCGCGTGCGGTTGCTGAGGAAGAGCAATGAAAGGTTCGAATGAGAATCGAAATGTGAGCAACGTGATTAAAAACGATGGAAGTTCAACGAAGGAAATTCAATAAACGTATACTGAATGGTGATCAGATCGGGTCGGATCAAAGACAGGTCACAGTTCTACGAGATGACGGCGATATTAAGAACTGAATAATAATATGATTGATAAAAAATTGTCGATATTTAAAAGGGGAAGAAATACTTTCAATCACATTCAAATACCATGAAAAAGAAATTAAAATGCAATTCTTGTTAATGGTATCTTTTGTATTTTATTTGTTTTTTTAGAACATTTATTTTATTTGTTTTCTTTACCTTCGTATGAATATTTTACACCACAACCACATTTTGTAGAATTTCACATTCCAACTAAATAAAGAGGAAGAATACAAACCCAAAGGTAACAAAATACATTGTTAGGAAAGGAAAGAAAAAGAAATAGAAAATGGAAAGAGAAAGAGACGGAGATAGAAGAAGAAGATGAAGAAACAGCAGCATCACCGATTTTTATTTCTTCAACCGTACGAAGCCAGCAAAAGTGTGTGTAGCTGAGTGATAGCTACACTCCTATATTACACACTCTCAAATTCTCCCACACACACACAAACACACACACACAAACACACACAATCCCACAAACACCATGAATTCAATAAGAATATAAAAAAAACATTCTTATAAAAGTTCTGCATTCGATTGTTATGCAAATATGTGTGAGTGGAAGAAGACGAAGAATATGAGGAAGAAGAGTGTCTAAAGGGACTTCCACACCCACTCCAAGCCCACTCATAATAAACGCCCACACACACACACACACACATACACATACACACACTTGGAAGCACCAGCTGCTTGTCATTTCAAATACATGGTATTGACGTGTGTGTATTCCGTGTTTGTGTGTGCTTGAGTCCTGCTTGTGATGCACTTAAAATTTTACACGTTGAACGTACATTAAAAATAGTTTTTCAGATTTTTCATAGTTATGATAACGAATTTATTTCTCTTACACACCACACACACACATCTTTCCATCCCACTCCATCCCACTCCTTGAAGCATGTCCATTAATTCAATTCAAAACGATATGATCTCTTCTCTTCTCTTCTCTTCTCTTCGTCTATTCTATTCTACTCTACTCTTCTCTGCGACTTTATTCTGCTCTACTCTTCTCTTCTCTACTCTACTCTACTCTATTCTTCTCTAATCTACCAATTTCGTAGCCATTTTATGAACGATTGAAGGACACAGATTTACTATTAACTGTAAAACATTGGATTTTTATTTGAAATCGCGAAGGTTTTCTAATGATATATGAAACTTAATAATTAATAAGCAAATAATAAGTTATAAATCGCATAAAAAGTTATAATATTTAAAATGTCTTCAATTGAATACATCGAAATTATGAATACATACACACGCACATTCTTACATTTACACATTTACATTCATATTCACTCACTTACTTTGGAAAACACATTCATAGATGGACGTTTATTCGCAGGAGTTAAAATTTCACACACGCATGGAGAGAGTCATAAAAATCAACACACACAAACACACTCGAACACATGAACGCACACACAAATGCACGAGTGTTGGTTTTTGGCGATGTTTACCTGTGTAATAAAATTTTATGTGCACCAAACCGCTGTAGCATGTGTAGTTAATGACCAAAAAGCGGAAAAAAACACCACCAGAAACCACCGGAGAACATGTGCCAGGGAACCAAACCCAGAGGAACCACCTGAGGGAAGGGGCGGGAGGGTGGTAGGGCAGAACCTTCATCGCCATCTCCAACGCCATCACCATCGCCATCGCTATCCTCACTGAACATAAAACCAGGAAGCATGGGCGTATGTTTCAGAGGAGTGGAGTGTGGAAAAGGGGCGAAGCGGGGCGGGAATGTAACCACTGTAGTGCCCTGTTAAGTCATTACGTGGGAAGAAGCATCGCAGAGCGGAGAAAATTTAAAGTTTTTCCGATTTTTAGAATGTTGGAACAGGAATTAACACAACAACAATCATAACAACAAATACTATAAAAGCAAAAACCATAAAAATAACAACAACAAAAGCAAAAACAACAACAGAGAAAACAACAACAAAAACAATTATAAGAACAATAACAACATCAACGATTTTGGAACTTTTCGTAAACAACAAAAAAGTAAATTAAAATATAAGAGAATCGCCCACAAAAGTACCACAATAGAGCACTAATTGTTGTTGTTGTTGTTGCTGCTCCTGATCCGAGTGGTGTTGCTTTTGTTGTTTATTTGTTAAAGAATTTGTTGCTGCATTAAAATCACTGCCACATGTTGTTTGTTTTCTTTGTTGTTATTGTTTTGTGTGTACAGTGTTGCTACACTTGTTGTTGGTTGTTGTTGCTGCTGATGTGAATGTGTGCGTGCGTGTGTGTGTGTGTGTGTTATTGTTAGTTTTACTATAGTGTAACGCCTTTAATTACATAATTCGTTCGCCGGAAGCTGCTTAACATTGAGTCGACTTTTTTTTAGTTTTATAAATAGTTTATCCGTTCATTTCAACAATCAGTTGGTTCCTCTGGCTCTTTTTCCTTCCTCTTCTTCCTTATCCTCCTCTTCTTCCTCCACATTTTCCCTTATTCCCCTTCCGCTTTCATTCCATGTTTTTATCAATGTTTTTTTAATGTATTTTTCGCTCTTTGCTGACTCACTTCATGCAGATTTTCGCTGCGTTAAGCCGTTGTTTTTGCTGCTGCGCTTTTCGGTGGCATGCTGCGCTTTGTTAACGCTTGAATGGGCGTTAATGTGATAATAAATTTCTGAGCTCCATGTTTTTCACAACGTAACGCAGTTTAACGTAACGTAACGTTATGTTTTCCTCAAGTAAAGCAAAGGTACGTGTTTTTATGCCCGAAACTTATTAAATTCATAAACAATAAAACGGAAATCTGAGAGAAACAACAACAAAAACAACAAGAAATCAATTTTATGAATTTACAAGAAATTCTTTTCTCTCATCAATTAAAAAAATTTGGTCCCATTTAATGAAGTTTTAACTTGTTTTGTAGTTTTTCTTTTTTAGTTTTCTTCACTTGTTTTTTAGTTTTTTTCAACTTGTTTTTTAGTTTTCATTAGCTTGTTTCTTTTATGCTTTAGTTTGAAACATATAATTACAAAAAACTAGGAAATAAAAAGGTTTGTTTTATTATAAACTTTTGTGCCATGAAACGAACGAATTCATTTAAATCGAAACACCGTCAATCGAAACCTCTTTAATTTAATAAAACAATCTTTCTTCGGCTCAATTTTAATGGCAATCTTACGTCAAGTTTCAACTGATACAGAATATAAAAGTTGGCCGTTTTTATATGCAATCATCTCGTTTCTCGTCTTCGAGGAACGCTTAATTAAAGTCGCTCATCCGCACCGTTACACTGCGCCGTCAGTGACCGAAAACTATCACAGTCGTTTAGTAAAAAAGAAGTAAAAGTAAGTAGTAGTGTCACAAGGATCAGCCTCTTTTTTTTTCCTCGCCGGCTGCAATTCAGATTCGCCGCGCGTCAACTTCACTACCCTTCAACTTCGCCGCGCAATGTCAACACTATTAAAAGTGAGCAAACACTAGTCAACACTAAGTTTCTGCATTTAATTTAGTGTTGTTGATGCTGCTCTGTGCGCGGAAAATTCGCTGTCGCCGCGTAGTCAACGTTGCGTTGCTTTTCCGCTTGCGTTCACTCATTCTGCAGTCTCTTTCCCTAACTTTTCAAAGCGAAAGCGAGAGCGTGTTTCAGGAACACTGCTGGGTTGGGTTTCGCTTTCTTTTTGCTTTATATTTTCAGGTAGTTATTTCCAACGCTTAATCGACACCCACTCTGTGACTTAAATAACCTTCCCACTCTCTCCTTCCTCCTCGCGTGGGTGTCTTTGCCTTCTCTGCTGCATCTCAAGCTTAAAGCTCCACAACCTGCATTATTAATTACAATACTATGCAAATACTACGAAGTAGATACCTCGCGATCCTTCGCAGCCTCTAACTGCGGTACCTCGTCTTCCTTGCTCTTCCCTTCCTTTCACTTCCCTTCCTTTCTCTCACCTTCCATACCCGCGATTTCCCCCTTTCCTCTACTCTCTGACTGCTCAGCTAATTAATGTCAAAATACTCTCTCGTAGCTGCAGTGCAATATTTCGCTTTCTTTTGTTTTCTTCTCTTTCTTGTGCTTGCTTTTGCTGTTCGACGAACCGAAAAGTTTTTAATGCTGACAATAAATCTCGCCTGATTTGACATTTCGAGGATTTTGTTTTTAACACAGTTTCGGTGTTTTCTTCTTTTTTCGTACTTTGCTAAGAAGTGGCTTCAAAGGATTTCTTTCTTTCTTTGATCCTGTCTTTCTTACGATTAAACAGATGAATTTGAAGCCATGAAACGATACGATGAGATTAAATTAACGACCTGTTTCCTGGATTTGAGTGGAATACGTGGAATATATTATTTAATATTTGACTATAATATTTGAATATAATATTTGACAGAAATATTCAAAAACAAGGTAAATTATTGCATATTCTGCAAATTTTTACAGAAGGCATTGCGTAGGAACTCTCTCAGTTTCTTTCACTCTGTCTCTCTCTGATTTATGATAATATTTTTGAGTTGAAATCCTCTTCACTTAAAGCTTTTGATTTTTTCTTATTTCAACCTATATTTTTTTGCCTTGTGGCAACTCTGTAGCTACAGTTAGTCTAATTAACACTTCATAATACCAACACATATACAAATATAGCTGCTATACTTATATTTCATATATAAACCATCACTCTTGCTCGCTCTCTTCACATCTCTCCTCCTCCCACTCTCTTTCTTTCTCTTTCCCTCATTTTGAGTGGCTTACCAACCAACCAACCTGATAAAAACCACTAAAGATGTGTACTTGAATCATATGTTGCCTCAAACGATACTCTACTCGTATGTGTTGCTTCAGGTGGCAACGCGAAACGAGGTTAAGTATGGCCCATTGTGAGAGCCTTCAAATGAGAGAAACAACTACGTATACGTTGGCTGTTGCCAACTCGTGTTGCCAACAAGTAGCAATAAACAGCTCGGGTAACCGAGCTTCCAAGCCTCTCAAATTGTGGCCGCCTAATAAAGAGGGAGAAAATATTTACAATGGGGCCACTTAAGGAGCCCTTTCAACTTTATGCACGCTTAACTTGGTTTACTCTCGAATTTTGTTACTTTGTTAACAGTAAAAAGTGAGGGGATTTAAAAACAACAACAACAGAGAATTAAAAAATAAAACGATTATGGATTTTATTTTGTAATGAACAAAAGTTTTCGAGTGGTGAAGTAAATCGACGTATTACTGTACTTCTCTTAAATCATGAGACGGAAGCGAGTTCGAACACTTGAACTGCATACGGCATACTTTTAGTGAGGGCTTTCATAAAGAAAACTATCAACATTGTTGTTGATATTGTGCATGGATTAAATTCAGGTTAATAAAGGATGATTATTGTTGTTGTTGTTTTTGAGTTCAATTATTATTTGTGATTTAAACCTGTATTGAAATAGCTTGCAACTGTTAACTTGTTTCAAGGGGAGAAAAAGAGTAAAATTCGAAAAACTATGATTTAACTTTTGCGTACATGATTTTAAGTGGACTCGAAATATTTTTAAAATAAAAACAAAACTGAAACCAAAAACAGGCGGGTTATGAAAAGTAGAGATTTCAGAAAACTATTATAATATGTAAATAGAAATAAAAGCAAAAAGTTATCCAGAGGATCGGGTCAACGTTTGGAAAAAATTCTAAAAGATTCATTCTTTAAAGCGACTGCATGGTGCAAACTGAACTGATAAACTGTAGTGATGATGATGATGATGGTGATCCTTGACACCGGCTGGCATACTTGACTTCATCTTGTTTGCGCTCGTTTGGCGACAGAAAAATTGCCACAAATTGACGAGAAGTTGGATGTGCGGAAAAAGCAACGAAGCCGCGAATGACTCCAGCCAATACTATCCTTCAACTCGACACTCTTACAGTGTAGCCTGGGCACAAAGGAGACAAAGGAGGCTTTGACGAGCGATCAAGAGCGACTAGAAGAAGACTTTAATGTTGAGGAACAAATGCTGCATGAAGGAGTCGCGTAGCCAACGCGGCAACCCTGTCTGCATGGTAATTGCTTGAGTTGCGCTGCAGGGTATGCAAAGTGAACGACGTAGCTCAAGATATGCCATGCTAATGCAAAGCAGAGTCGCAAAGAACAAGCGCAAAAAAGGCTCAGAAAGGACGAAGCTTCTAGCTGCAGCTAGGAGAGAGTGCTGTAAGATCAGCAACAATAAAAATAACACAAACAAAAACAACATCAACATCACAAGAACAATAACAACAGCTACAACAACGCCAACATTCATCTGTGTCAAGTGATGCGATGTCCTTGCATGAACCACAAAAGTGGTCACCCTCAAGCGGAAACGGAAGGACGTGCAAATCCAGAGCCAGCGTCACAGCCAGCTGCTGCCGATACAACTTCCGAGGAGGCGGAGAAACGAAGCTGCTTACGCGGCATGCATCAAATGATTTGCATTTGCAAACGATGTCGGCGAAGGCGAAAAACACGGCGACACTTAAAACGGAGAATGAAGAGAGAATGAACACAAATTCAAGCACAACAACAAAGCCAACAATACATACAAACAAACACACACACACAGGCACATATACACAAATATTCGCTGAAGAATGTTGCTCCGGAAGAGTGCAGCTTCTCGAGAAAGTGGCTTCAACATCGTGCAATCGTTTATGCTGGCAGGGATTGAAGGGGGAGGGAGAAGGCGTAAAGCGGTGAAGGAGGAAAGGAGGAAAGGCAAGGAGACCGAAAGCTTACTTTAGATTTTAGATTAAGAAAATAGAGCAGCATAAAGTCGAAGAGAGTTCAAAATCAAATCACTTGGAAAGCCACGCAGTGAACGTAATTCAGCGGAAGACTTTAATGAACCTAAAGAAGCTGTTATGTGGTTGTATTATACTTTTTTAGGTTTCCTTTTCTGTTACTTAGGCTACTTTTCCCTTCTCTGGCAAATAAATTCAGTTCCATGAAATATTTCTTTGTCACTTTTAAACCCTTTTAAGAGGAATCATGCAACTTTCTGCATGTGTTACAAACGGAAGGACATGCTTAATATACCCCTTTACCTTCGAATGTAGGGTACAAAAGAAAAAAAAAAGAAACGGAAACGCCTAACGGATCAGCCTGCTGCTTCTACTTCTGTTTCTACATACACACAACTATTTATACTTCTTATTTTTCTTTCAGCTTTTGCTTCTATGCCTCTTATATGGCATTGGGGCGAAGCGAGGAAGGACGGATGGACGGAGGAGAAGCGAGATGATGTTCTGTGGTGCACCGCATTTAAAGCCGCATGCTGCATATACGCATAACTAATAAAGAAGCTCAACACGACTCGAAGTTCTTAGAAGTTCGCATGATTTATGCTCACATTGCAGCCATTGCTAATGGACAACCGAAGACTCCAGCAGAGTGTAGTTCGGTGTAGCTTATGATCAGGTAGAAAGGATTGCACACCGACTCGGGTGAGTGTAAAAGCGCTCGAAGCTGTGCTGTCACTTGACTAAGAGTATAGTTCTCTCCCTTTATTCTCTCTCTATCTTCCTCTTTTTCTGTCTCTTTCTCTCTCTCTACCTTTTTATGGATGTGTCTTTTCTGATTTATTGCTGCCAACTTTGGTCATTTTATGATAAGAGAATTTAATGCTTCACGAAATGCATACGGTTTTTTTAGGTGTGTGGATGCTTGTGTTTTGGTGTATTTTGACAGATAGAAAGAAGAAGAAAATGGAAAAAGGAGGGAACTTATGAAAGAGATGATTATTACTATTATTCGAAGGTACGATAAACTTGACTCAGGTTCTCTCGTGTTTTATATGAAAAGAACTCCGAATTCTTCGCTCCTTTTTAAACCATTTCTTGACGGTTAGTTTTTTTTAAATATCAAATATTTAGAACATCTGAGTTTTTTAGAATCAGCGGGTTTTTCTGATTTATCAAAGGCAATAACCAGCATTTTGGTTGTTCTTGTATTCGCTCACTTGAATTTTGACTCACAAATGCTTTGCTAAATACTTTTACAGAATTGATTTCGAACAAAAGTGATTACAACAACAAAAAACAACAACATCACAATATCCGCTGATATCATACAATAAAAACCAAAATCATTTACAAAGCCGCAAGCAATGAACTGAACTGAAGCCGAATGGAATGCAACAACTCGTGATGACAGAAGCGGAATAGTCGCAACAGTAACACATTTGATAAAATCAACAACAACAACATCAAAACAACAACAATATGACGTACTCTGTTGTACGATAATAAAATGTTTCGCAACCGTTTACAAAGCGTTGCGTTGTGAGCATGAAAAGCCGTCAGTCAGCGTACACAAGTTACAAGCGCACACACACAAACACACAGGCATACACACACATGCACATACTCTCAAATATGTGGATAATGTAGAATGCGAGCGTGTGTGTGTTTAAGTGAGTGCCTCTTAACTCGATATACAGCGCTGTAGTTTTAGATATGAAATGCTTAGTTTGCGAAATAATATTTTGCAGATTTACGCTTTCAAATAACTAACACAGATACATACACATGTACACACATGACACACATACACACATGTATACACAGCATAGGAGAGATAGAGAGAAAGAGATAGACTGTGTGAGCTGAAGAAGAGAACAAAAGCATTTCAAATAACATGAACGATAAAAGCTTAAACCTCGCTGGATGGTAAAACAGCATAAAAATTGTGTGTCCGCTCTGTAAAATGCAGATGTTTTGGTAGTAAAATTTTGCAATGCATACTTTTAGGCACCTCGAATGTTTTCGATGTCGATGTCCTAACAAAATCGAAACCTTTTGTTGCTTATTTATTATCATCCATCAAGTGGTTGAATGCTTTCAATCAAATTTTATTTTATGACGATGTATGCCCCCCCCACCCCCTCCTTCCTTCCTTTCTGGGTTTTTAGTTATCAGCCTAAACCTATGATGGACCTTTTTTCAATATAACACAACTTAAACAATGGAAACATTTGCTACATTACATTAGATTTTATTTCTTTCACATGATAAATTTAGCCAATAAATAGTTTATATTCCCTCTGCTTGTTTTACTGGTTTTTAGATGTCCTTCCTCGTCCTTCCCTTCTTGGCAGCGCTTCGTGCGTCCTGCGAGGTTCTGTCCGTTGAAATTATTTCATTTAGAATTAATTCTCATATCGATTTCAAAAGCAAAGACAACAATAACAAATGCAAATGCATTATTTTTCCAGCTAATCCAAATACACTCGAGAGTATACACTTACACACACCCATACACACACATGCACAACACATTCTTGACATACATACTTGAATATATTCAAATGAACGTGGAGTGCCTGAAGTAATACTGTGTGTGGAATACGGATATCCTTTTCGCTTGAGCTCAATGCAATTAAGTCTGAATTTATTTGCAAATAAACTGAATGTGAATGTGAACAGAACAGAAATTCACTGAAAAGGATAGCAAAAGGGCAGCTAAATTTGATGAGCTTCTGCTAGCAGCCATAAAAACATGATATTAGCGCAAAATGGACACCGGAAGAGTTGCTGAAGCGAGGATAATGTTGGAAGTGTTGACATTAGTTTCAGTTTCCTTGATAGAAGTTTAACGCGAACTCATCCATGCATTTAAAATTATATTCAATGAATGCAATGCTATTTAAAAATATTTTAATTAAAGGGGCATAACTAAAATAAGTGTAATAATAATGATAATAATAATATTAATAAAACTAATATTAAGATAAATAATAATAAAAATGTTCTCTCGGCTTCTGTGCTTCTCAAACTTTTATAGGATCAACATAATCAACATCAGTCACCTTCATCACCTCATTCGTAGTCTTTGTAAGACAACAATTAGTAAAACAAACACAGCAACAATAATAAAAAATGGAAAACTTCTACAAGGAGTGCACCATCAAGTGTTGCCACCTTTCGGCCAAAACTTTTCTTATAGTCAATGAATGTCTGAGAGTCTCTGTGCCGAAAATTAAAAGAAAAATAAACTTTAATTACTTCAAGTGGAAAAACTGCTGAACTTAAAAGCGGCGACTAAGCATCATCATTATTAGTGAGTTCATCGTGATCATTATCGTGTTTATCATCCTCATCATCTTCACCGGCTACAGCAGCAGCAGGAAATTCAGCAACCGCTGCCGATTTTCGACGTTCAGCGCCTTTGGTAGTGAAAAACTTTTAATTGGTCTCTTCGATTCTGAATCTATTTTCGCTGAGAAAATATTCTATTCTATTTTCACTTTTAGTTCACTCACAAAGTGCCGAAAGCCATCAACGTGCGCTTTATGCAGGTTTTCGTAGGTTCAGAATTTTAAATGCTTTTCTTTTTTAGTACTTCTATTAATAGCTTTTAGTTTGTTCCTATGTACTTTCATTTAATTCGCTTTGTTATGGTGAAAAATTAAATACTAAGTTTTAACTCTCGCCCAACTTTAGGCTGCGGATCTTCTTCGTGTTTTTATTCGTCTTCTTCGTCTTCTTCTTCATCTTCTACTTCGTCTTCTTCTTCGTCTACTTCTGTTTTTTCCTCAGTGGAGAAATTTCAGTTCTCGGGTCATAAATTAATTCGACTCGCTGATAATTAAAAATAAATGAGGCAAAAGGTAGAAAGTATATCAAAAGTTTAGACAACTGAGTGTTTATGGGAATAATTTACACCTTTCATTTCTCTGCTTCTGTTTTCGGTTTGTTCCTTGATTTGTTCTTTAAAAACCGAAATCGTTTCATCGTCTTTTTACAGTCCTTCATTTGCGAATTTCTTTGCTGAAGAGATCCTGAAAAGACTCGTTAAACTTGCAATGAAGCAAAAGATGGTACTGGTACCTGGAAACCTTTTAAATAGGATTTCTGACATTATTGACTTTTGCGTGGTTTAATTTTTCCATTCAATTTGGATTAAATTCTTAGTTTTTCTACTCCACAAAATGCACCCCTGAAAATATTCAATGCTTTTCCTTTTGTTGGTTTTTGCATTTAAAATGTTACCAAATTTTTAGTATCAGCAGTTTTGCGGAGATCTGGATAACATAACTGTAAATGAAACCATAAAATTAAATTACTCAACACACACATAAGCAATGACAAACATGTTCATACAAGTAACAATCAGCAGCACAAAGCAAAAACAACCACAAAGCGCAATAATGCGGTGAGGAAACCCGTTAAAATGTATTGCAAAACCACGTCAAACACATTCTTGCTTATTTGCTGTTAGCACGAAGCAAGGGAAGAGGATGAGGAAGAGGAAGAGGAGGGAAGGGCGCCGGATGAAGGGTGAGGAAGAGGAATAGAAAGAATGTGGGAGAGAAGGTGAGCAGGGGGCAGAAGAGCGCGGTAATTAAAAAGTAAATCTTGCAGGATAACGACGGCATCCCTGATCCGCATGTCGCATGTACTGGCATTCACTCGTTTTTCCTTCCTCTTTACGACTCTGTTTATCTCTGTCTCTCTCTCCTGCCCGCCGTCTCTTCGCTCTTACTTTAGAGAGCGTAGTTCGCCATCAACCGCTGCCTCTCCACGACGTTTGGCATCGTTTTGCTGACCAAAGTATCGGAGACTCACGACTGCATCGTTGCTACAGCGCACTGCGCTTCATATGAGTTCGCTGTTAGTGTATGTGTGTGTGTCTTGCGTCTGTGTTTGAGTACCACAAAATATGTAAGCGATGACCACCAGCAAGAAATAGGACCCACATTCCGAGCGTGGTTAAGAACCGACTTGCATGGAACCGAGTATTTCAACAACAACTCCAACAACACGAATAACAATCAAAACAGCAGAAAATGGGCGCCGACAACAACAACTACACTGTAACGAACAGCCATAAAGTGGGGAGGGAGGGGGAGCTGGTTACAGGTCACTACAAAGCAATTCATTAGGTTGGTTGCATTACTCTTTGGAACTCCTTTTTTACGTCTTTATTTTCCTTCCTACTTTTTGTTTATTTTCGGTACCCGTCTCTTCTCTCTTCTGCCTTATCTTCGCTCTTCTCTTCGCAGCTCTTTTGCGGCTTCACAGGACTGCGGTTCCGCTCCGATGTTCTTCCACCGAAACCATTCTTGTTTATCTTCAGTGACGGTTCTTTGAGCACCGCCCCTTCTTGTTAACTTCCGTCTCCTGCCGCGGGCTTCCATCCACCACAAGCACACGATTCAAGCGTTCTGAGAGCCGAACAGGACATCTGATGGCAGTACTTTGGCTTTCATGGGACTGACAGATATGTTGTGACCATTCGTAGTAAACACACACACACACACATATACATATATGCTTATCTTCTAAACCTAACGGATCTTCCTTTACTTTGTGGTAAATTATTATTTTTAAGAATTTTTTGCGGCTTCTCTTTGCTCTCCATTAACAAAAGTATTAAAGAACCGAAAGCAAGAACAACAACTACAAATACAACAATAATAAATTCAAATTTAAGTCAATTCAATTTTTATTCAAATTCAATTCAAATTCAATTCAAATTCAATTCAAACTCAAATTCAATTCAAATTTAATTCAAATTCAATTCAAATTCAATTCAAATTCAATTCACATTCAATTCAAATTCAATTCAAATTCAATTCAAATTCAATTCAAATTCAATTCAAATTCAATTCAAATTCAATTCAAATTCAATTCAAATTCAATTCAAATTCAATTCAAATTCAATTCAAATTCAATTCAAATTCAATTCAAATTCAATTCAAATTCAATTCAAATTCAATTCAAATTCAATTCAAATTCAATTCAAATTCAATTCAAATTCAATTCAAATTCAATTCAAATTCAATTCAAATTCAATTCAAACTCAATTCAAATTCAATTCAAATTCAATTCAAATTCAGTTCAAATTCAATTCAAATTCAATTCAAATTCAATTCAAATTGAATTCAAATTTAAATCAAATTCAATTCAAGTTCAATTCAAATTCAATTCAAATACAATTCAAATTCAATTCAAATTCAATTCAAATTCAATTCAAATTCAATTCAAATTCAATTCAAACTCAATTCAAATACAATTCAAATTCAATTTAAATTCAATTCAAATTCAATTAAAATTCAATTCAAAATGAATTCAAGTTTAATTCAAATTCAATTCAAATTCAATTCAAATTCAATTCAAATTAAATTAATTTTCTTAAATTTATCAAAATTTCAGAGAAATAGTAGAAATCTTGTTCACTGCAGCTGCTTCGATACAGCTTTAAATAATCTCTGTTGCCATAAAGCAAAAAAAGTGTTCAAAAAGCTAAATCAAACTAACCAAACAAAGCAAAACAAAACAATAACAATTAATCAGCTAAAACCGAAAACCGAGTAAAACTTTTTATTATGATTTCCGTCCTTCCTCGCTAGTAGTCTGTGCATTGCTGCCAAAAAAATATGCTTTTGCTGACCTCTGAAGCCAGAATACCCGAAATAATTACTCAACATAATTTGAACCCGCGCGCTTTGGCCACACTTCATCCCGTTTATGAAGCATTTACAGAACCATAGTATTTAAGCGTGCTTCTATTACTTATTCTTCTATTTTTCTTCTCCTTCTCCTCCTTTTCGTTGGCTCTTCATTTCCTGTTAAATGAATACTTATTTATTCGTATTTCGTTGCATAGCTTTTGGCGACTTATTTGCTCGTTTGACACCAGCTGCCAGGTCGTGCATGTGTGTGTGTATGTTTCTGTGTGTTTGTGTGCATGTGTGTGTATCTGTGTGTGCGTGTGTGTGTACTTGGTAGTATGTAGCGTCCTCTTGTTGCCTGCGAAGTTGGCCTAAAAACTTTGTTGGCCTCGGCAAAAGTTGCTCTGCGATTTTGGCTGCCGCATCTGTTGACTTCCGCTTTGTTGTTAAGTATTTTGTGTCGCTGGCGCCAAAAATCAAAGCAGCTTCTCTACGCCCCCCCTTTAAATACATATCCCCTCAACCGGCAACCATTTCCATCAAACATTCTATTGCTTTGAGCTAACAGCTGCTACTCGTTTATAAAAGAAGGAAAGAGAAAGAGAGAAGCGAGGGAGTGAAATAAACATGGAGAGAGAGAGAGAGAGAGAGAGAGAGGAGAATAATGTTTATGTGTGGGAGTGAGAGAGAGAGACTATAGACGCCTTTGTTTTAATTTGTTTTGTTTATTTGTGTGCGCTCCTTTTCATTTTTATTACCTTTTCTGTTGTTCCTACTCTGCACTTGTTGTTGGTTGTTGTTGTTGTGTACTTCGTTGTTGTTGTTGTGTTGTTGCTTGCTGTTGTTGTGTTGTTGGTTGGTTTTGCTGTATTGTTGTTTGAATGCTTCTAAATTATAGCCACTGTAAAAGTTTCGCCTGCTGCTACAGTCGCCACCGCATCAAACCGGATCCGGAAGTAAATCATCGGATATCGATCGGTAAGATAAACAAAAGTGACCAGTGTGATGTCCCTACATTCGTCTGTATGCCAATAGCTGTTAGTGGACATTTTAAGAGCCAAGTAAAAATGATGTCTATGATTATCGCCGCAAGCGATACGAAAGATTCGGTCATTCCATGCGAAATGTTGCCGCAAAATGTACCCTCAACTTAAGTTCAATAAACCTCAAGAACAAATAAGAACAACAAAATAAATGCTTTGAAATGAGAAGATTCTCAGGCACCAAGAGGGAGGACCCCCGCGTCCCTTCTTCCTTCATCATCACTTGAAATTTCAACGTGTTAATGCTGCAATTTGCTCATTATTGCCAACTTCCGGTGTTGAAATTGCAACTACTCGTTCCTATAACCTTCTTCTTCACCACTTCCGGTGCATCTAACATCACCTCACTTTGCTGATGGCCCGCTGTGCTTCTGTGCTCCTGTGCGAAGTGCGCTGTTGACCCGGTTTTAATGTTGGTGCCCGATGAACGCACCGGCACCGGGAACAGCAACAACAACAAAAATAGCGAAATAGTATACAGTTACACTGCTGCGGCAACACTTAAGGAGTGTAGTAAATGAATGAACACACACACACACACACACACATACACACAAGAACAAGAAAGAAAGAAGTGTTATATGCCGGCGCAATCAACTTAAATGTTGCTGGTGCCGGAAAAGAACGCAAATATTAAACACCGCAGAGCTTTGATAATACAACTTCTACATCTCAGCGGGAGAACGAAGGAGAGAGGAGGAGAGAAAGAGAAGGAGAAATAGAGGGACAGAGAGGCGAGTTAGAAGGAGAATTTTTAAGTACTGAGAGTAGAAAACTGTTACCTATTCAACGACATCCTGATGATAAACATGTTGAAACAACAGCAACAGCGGTGAAGACTTCACCGCTGTCGGGAGGTAAAACAAATGATTGTTCTTAAGCAAAACAATTCTTTCTTGTTCTTGGCCTCATCCTCCAACTCCTCCTCCCCTCTACCTCCTCCTTCCCTCTCCTGTTCAGGATACTTTAAGGCAGAACAAAGAAACTTTAAGAAGGATCTGGCAGCATATCGTCGTTTATACAACGTGTTCACTTACGTAAAACCTGACTGTAATGATGTTGAGTGCGTCTACACATTAACGTATGTTTATGTAAGTGAATATATATATGTGTGTGTGTGTATGTGTGTGTGTGTGTGTGTTGTATTTGTAAATTTAAGCACCTACATAACCTTGCATTTCGACTGTCTGAATTCGACTGATACTCATTGTTACCATCGTCATAATCATCAGCATCTCAGCATCATCATAATCATCTCATCATCATCATTATCATTATTTTGTCATCATCATTATTATCATCGCATCACCATCATCATCATCACCATCCTTGTGCTCATTTAAGAGACCGTTACTAAATGTTGCTACTGGTTTATTTGAGTCCTTGTTGTTGTTTTTCTTAATATCGTTGTTTTTGCTGTTGTTGTGTTCTTAACCTTGTTGTTTTCTTTGTTGGTTTTCTCAACCTTGTTGTTGTTGTTCTTTTTGTTGGCTGCCATTTTAAACAATGCTTCCCTCTTTGTTATCGCACGTACACGTTCTTAACTGCGTCTGCTTCTGCTGCTGTTTCGGATGTCCTTCTGTTGTTTCTGCTGCTGCTTCTGCTCCTGCTTTCCGCAACATTTGCAACATATTGTTTGCTCATCCGCGATATGAGCAACATTTTCGTTAATCACTTCTGTTGCTGCATTTAATGCTTTTCTCCGCAATCAATGTTTTATGTGGTGTTTAGTGCTTTACCACTGTTTCTAGTGTTTCTGTTGTTATTCTTTGCTGTTATGGTTATTGTTATTGTTGGTGTTGTTGTGTTTTTATCAGAACTATAATAGTACAATACAAGCTTTAAAGAAACTTACTACCACTCTTAAATCTGATGTGAACGCTGCCATAAATGTACAAACGATAGCTTGTATGGAGAGCTACGAGTAACAGCCATTGCTTTTGCTACTCATAAATACGGTAACGGTTTATAACCATCCGATACTTTTTACTACATACTTTACTATTTTATTCTTCTATAGCAAAACTTTCTTCTTCTCGGATAAAATAATATTTTTATATGTACAATTCCTTAATTTCAAATATATTTCATTTATATTTGAATTATGTTGTTACAATATTTCTATCTCTCTCCTTTTTTCTCTCTCTTCCTCTTTAGAATTATATACATTTTTGTTCTTATTTGAAATAACATCAGATTAATTAGTAAAACAGAAAAACTAAAGTTCAGGAAGTTCATTTAATTGACCTAATTTAAGAACTCGTTATCCATGCAGCACTTTATACAGTTAGGTTGTGCTGAACAGAAACACAAGCTTACAAACACTGACATGTAATCGCATACACAGACACCCGTAACACACACACTCACCCACATGAATACTGTAACTAACACTGCCAACTCTCAATGAAACGCACTCAACGCTTACAAGAGCTCAGTTGAAATTCGAGTTAAATTCAGTTACATCTGTTAATCAACTCAACACCAGACAGAGAAGTTATGAGATGTAGTTTAAGCTGCATATCGTAGTGATGTATATCATGGAGAATCTACAAACACACACACACATAGAGAGTCATACTCCAGATCAAAGGAGAGAGAAATGCAAGGAGATTTAAAGGAAATCCAATTATTTCGAAGATTTCTTGCAGATAGGGTTGGATATGTTGATTAGATATAAAGTCGGGAGTGAGTTTCGTGATTTCCTGTAGTTTAATGAAGTAATAAATATTTGAGAGTTGCTAAAATGTTGTTAATTCAAGTTCTGTTAAAAGACCCTTCAGAATACGTTCTAAAAAGGCTCAGAGGACTTTTTAGCCCAAATCATTGGACGTTTTCAACCCGCTCAGAGTTCATTAGTTCCTTCATAAACTTATCCAAAAAACTTTACTGACGAATGTGAGTTACCAATCATGTAATTTTTGTAAATACTTTAAAGACTCTGTAAAAGAAACCATTTTAAAAATATGTCCAGAGACGACATCCTGCTGAGACTTAACTGCATTCACAACCTCTTAACTCATTCGAGCCATAAATTAGAACCTTCCGAGACCAGTCGAACGAAGCCAGGCCAAGCTCCGGGAGTACAAAGCAACAGAACTCCAACAGAGCTTCGATGTGTTAAGGCCGGGCATTTGTGGTACCTGAACATGGTCCAGATGGTTGTCGACACTTAGTCAATATGTATGAGTAGAAAGGCACATTAGGGGAAGTGTGTGTGTGTGTGAGTGTGTACGTGTATGTCATATTCTTCTTCTCCTTATTATTATTAAATGGGCACATGCAGCTCGGCGTTACACTGGAATGTAGTGTAACCCTTCTCTTTTCAACTCTTGAAATGGATCTTTAGAGTCATCATCATCGACCACAATAACAACAACAACAACAACGTTCTCGTAGATCTTGTTACTCCTCGTTGATAGCAAAATTCATGTACGAGTACCCATGATAAATTTGTATCTCCTCGGGGGAGAACTCAACGAAGTGTTGTGGTGACAAGAGACCGACGAACGAAAGTGCAAGCAAATTATGACGAAGACTGGAGGAAGCGATAAAGAAAGAGGTAAAGGAATGGGTAAAGGAAGAGGTAAGGGAAGAGGAACAGAAAGAACAGCAGAAAGGTTGAAATAGATTGGTAAAGGCAGACTGGAAGAGGAACAGGTTGGGCAGAAAGACGCCTGGAGTGCCCTTTCGAGCACTGAAGTCAGAATATTTGAAGCGGAAGTATTTTGGTAATATTTAAGATGAAAAGCAAGAAGAAAACGTAGAAAATGGAGCGAAAGAAGGAGAATTTACTATAGGTTGAAGTAAAATAACTATATTGAGATTAAATTGGAAACATCTTCAAGAGTTACTATATACGGACATATATTCATATTTAATTATACTATACTAGGGTAAATATTTAACTATAGCACCGATGTACCTCTTTTCCAATTTTATATCACTTCAACCTTCAACTTTACTATAAAAGTTCCACACCTTCGATTAAATTACGCAAATTAAGGAAACAAAACGAATGGAAACGACTTTCATTTTAGTCCACAAGAAAAGACCACAAATTTGTGGGTCTTATTTTTCGAGAATTGGACAACAACAACAACAACAACAAGAACAAACATTTCTAAGTCCTCTACGACAGGAACAACAACGAAAACAACAGCAAGAAGAATGATTGCAAGAAAAGATTGCAAATTAAGAGAAACCAACAAAAGAAAACACAATCCTTGCCACAGAGAAAACCTATTTTCTCCAGAAAACGGAAAACAGACCTCTTATAACAAAAAAACACATGCACACAGACACACACACACACTTACAACATAGAACGTAACCACATACAAACGCAATCAAACGTAATACCAACTACATGCATGTAAAGCAAAAAACTCGGGTTTCCTTTAAACCAAAAAAGTTACGAATGGGTTCAACGGGTACAAAAAGCAACAACAACGCCATAAACTAAAATCGAGTAAAGATTCTTCATTCTAGTTTTTGGTAGAAAGCAAGAAATAAAAAAATTGCGAAAGAAGGAGAGAGAGAGACAGAGAGGAAGAGAGAGAGAGAGAGAGAGAGAGAGAGAGAGAGAGAGAGAGAGCGGAAGAGTAAAAAAACGAAACCATGCCTAAAACTTTACAAACAATGTTTTTGGTTTTTCTCCCTTTTTTGCAAGGAATCAATTTTTAGAATTTTTTTTTGTTTGTTTTTGCAGTGACTCATGTGATGATCCTTTGAAACTTGATTTTAAAGGGGGGGAGGGCAGAGATGGTAGACCTGGTAGTGGAGTAGAATAAAATGCAGTTTATCATGTTTATTAAGCCTCAAAGTTGTTACAGTTGGCAGCAGTAGCGATGGACATGTATTTGTGTGTATATGTATTTGTGTACACATATAATATACATGTGTCTATGTGTGACTATGGTAGGGTAACAAACGATCGACACGTGATGCATAAATATTGCATATTCGAAACAAACGGCCCAAAAAAATGCACACACAGTTTGAAAGGCTTGAAAAGAATGGAGTTAGAAACAACAATAGCAACAGCAACCGTAGTACAATAGAGATGGTACACATACTAACACACACACACACACACACACACACACACACTCAGACACACACACACTCAGACACCACCACAACGAGTAGACATGCTTTGAAAAAGCTTTACAAGCAGTCAGAACAATAAACTTCCGTATTCATCGACGCCATATTGAAAAATATTTTTGATTTACTTTTGTTTTTGTTTTTGTTTGTCTTTGTTTTTTTTTATTGTATTGTATACAGTTGTTTTGTTATATTGTGGTATTTCTTGTTGTTGCTGTTGTGGCTTTTATCGTTCTTGTTGTTGTGGTTTTTATTGCTATTGTTGTTGATTTCCTATTGATTTTTATGCTCTCCAAATAACGATGAAGTGATGTGAATTTGGCTGAAAGTTCAATGAATATTCTTGTGGTGAACTCGAATAAAGAATTCTAGAGAGTTACATGATTAAGGAACTGAAAAGATTGTCGATGGAATTTCCGAAAAATATAAAAAATCTTCTGTTAATGAAAACGAATGAAAGAATAAAACTTCGTTAGATTTAGTTTACTATCGGTTCTCGTTACCTAAAGTAGAGTAGAACTATGTAATGTCCTTTATTTTCATCACCTTTAAGACTTTTAAAGAGTATCGATTATTCAATCTTCTTTATTTTTAATACTCGTATAACGTAAATTAAAGTATAAATCCTGGTAAAACCGAGATTAAGTTATTTCTTAACCAAGCATGTAAATTTGCATAAGAAATTTACACACACACAGACACATAAATACACACACACTCAAATGAAACGTGTTGAGGATGAATAAAAAAAGAAACTCATAGCAAAATCGATCATCGACTCTGAAATAGCAAATCGTTACGAATTTGCAAACCAAAATTGAGCCAAGCAAAGCAACACACGCACACATCCATGGACACAAGACACACACACACACACACACACATGAACTTATACATGCAAAGATGCTAACACTCGATGCTGCATGTCTTTCGTTGCCAACTTCATTGGGTATGCATGAGAAATAAACCGGAATCTAACTAAATATTCACCAGAGTCTCCTTGCAGACCGACGAGTTGCGCATTTTATTTAACTTTAAATTGATGTACATATCGCAAAATTGATGAAAGATATATACACACAAATTATACATACATATACAATCCCACAAGAGAGAGAGGGAGAGAGAAATCTGTGAAGTGTTAACGTGTACGAAGAAAAGAGACGCAAAATAAATTTGCATTTAATTTGTCATCGCATCGAACGAGGACACCCCAGAGTGATTCGCACCCAAGTCATACCCGGGACGCCGGCTCATCGACACCGAAAATTGACACTGACACATCAAGATTTACGATAGTGGTTTCTGTGCTTCTGAGAGATTGGAACCACTTGACCGATTGCAGATGCTTTGTGTTGAGGTCCTTAACTGGTTTTCGATATCGATAGAGTACGCTGCGTACTCTACGGCACGGTATGCTCAGGTCATTCCTATTCCTGTCATTCTTGATATCCATTTACTGGTTGACAGTTCAGGGTATGAATATTGTTCGGTTGGTTGAGAGATCGAGAGAATGGGTGAAGTTTGTATTCCAATTCCGTTACGAAATCACCACTTCGTAGGGGTTCGAAAGTTAATGGAAATTTTATGGAGATAGTATAGAGTCATTACATTTGACAGATAAGCAGATCGTTTTTAGAATTCCTTTAAATTGCTTAATATTTCGGATTTTTCATTGGATTTATCTCCCTGTGTGTGTTTATAATAAAAAGGGAGAATATATCAATGGTTTTTATTCATATTTCAAATATTAAATCAAATGAAAACAAAGATTATAACAAGAATATGAACAGAAACAATAATTTGAAAAGTTTATTGATTAATTCGAAATACTAACTTAAAAGAGGTTCCATCATCTTTGATCTCTGACAGCCTCAGCTTAGTTTTGAATACAAGTACAAATACACTGAACTCTTGTGTATTTTATTACCTATAAGAAAGAGAAGAAAGAAAAGAAAAGAGTGTAATAAATTGTGTTGAATCGGCAATAAAATGGAGGTTTATTTCTTGAAAATTATAATTCAATTCGTTTTTATACTCTTCGAACATAGCATTTCTACCGAATGCTCTGTGTTCCTAAAATCAACTTGCAGCAATATTTTAATGTAATAAATTTATTTCTTTACTTTACAGAGTAAATGCTTCAGGGCGAATTGCAGTTTTTTTAACAACGTATCCTGTTGGCGAAATATGATGCAAATCCTTTTGAACAAACAACACGGAACGCGAAAAGGAAACATCCGACATCGACAAAAGCAACAATAATAAGAACAATAACACCAACAACATAGACAACAAAAATAACGACATGAATATCAACAACATCAAGGAGAACATCAACAGAAACAACGATAATAATAAGAAACAAAAGAGCGCTGTAAATATTTGGAAAGCTGAAAGAAGCGCGACTTCTGAAGAGAGATAAACAGTGATTGAAGAGGATTGAGAGGGAAAGAGATAAAATACACTTCAGCGTTAGTACAAAAAATTGCTCCACTCTAGTCGCCGGACGAATTTCCAGCAACAGGAAGAGCAGAATAAGCAGAGGATGTAAAAAGCATCAAAATAAAAAAGGAAAATTGATTTAAAATGGCTCATCTAAAAAATGCTGTGCTTCTATTTGAGGAATTTAAAGACCATGAAAAAGATTATTATTATTTTAAGATTTATTTATCATTTGATTTTATCAAAAGATATACTAGAGTACTAGAGTGAGAAAATTCATGAAAAATGGAACCTCTGCATTACTTTAGCAGCAGAAACTTGGCTTTTAAAAGATAGCTTTTTTTAAAGGATTTTTAAACCCGGAAGTAGCAATCCATTTATTCTTCACTCAACACGAGCAGCATTTCTGCTGTCAAACTGACTGTCAACAATGTGAACCTCGTATGAATGAAAGCTTGTCAAAAGCGTTGCTGGCACAACGCGACAGCAATAAAGCAACAATAATAAACAACAACAACAACAACCAATGAGAAGATGTGACAACAAACGTAGCATTGAGCGCAAGCAACAGAAACAGCAACAGCAGGATGAAATGACAGCAAAGGAGAAAGAGAAGAAGAGAAAAGATAAAACAGTAACACACCATCACACACACATACACACATACATACACATCATAGCACATAAACACTCATACATATCATACAGAGACACACACACACACATACATTTGCAGCCATTCTCCGTAAATGGCAAATTTTTTTCGTTAAAAAATAATATGTTGCCAGCAACATGAACAAGAAATCATAATAATAATAAAACAAAAAACAAAAAAAAGCAAATATAAATGCTAATAGTTTTTATCGTTGTTGTTGTTGGAGTTATTATTATTGTCGTTGTTGTGCTTTTAACATTTCGTTTATTGTTCGCTGCTCAGCAATAAAAGGAACGCTCAGTTATTCTGAAAGCGTGTCCTTTTGAAAGACTTTCGTGTGCAGCTTTGTAAAGAATTCTTCCAGCAGCAGGACTTGCGTTATCCTGACAGAGGAATGGTGGGGATGGAGGACCAGATGGCGACTGATGAAACGTTGTTTCCTTAAGTGTTCTTCTTAATTGTTGTTGTTGTTGTTGGTGTTAAACAGCAAGGAGCGAGCTCAATCGACTTTAGATGTCAAAGAAACCGGCGTCTAGACGGCGCCAGTCAGCGATTTTTCACGCTCGCGAAAATACACAAAACATTTGAATACATTTGATTATTTTCACTCTACTTATATTAATGTTGTAATTAGTTTTAATTTTAGTATCTACCTTTTCTTCGGGGGACTTTCTGTTAATATTAATATTTCATTGCAGATATTTTAATATTCTCTTATTTAATTTCTACATTTTTCTTGATTTCTTACATTCAACTATTCTAATCATCCATCCATCCATCTAACTATCTATTCATCTATCCATGTATTCACCTTCTCATTCATTCACCTCTTCAAATACTCGGAAAAATAGTTGAATTTAGCAAAAATGCAGAATGAGCCAAAGTAGCGTAATGAAAACGTAATCCATTGAAGCTGGAAAGCTGAAGATGGCAGGCGTTCGCTGGAGTTCGGTTTGGTGAAAGAGAGGTAAAAAGTAATGTAAATAAACGTTGTTAAGTGCGCAAAATTGTACCAGGATTCCAATCTTAATTCAAATAAATCGAACGAAAATTACACTGAGTCAGTCAGTCAGTCGATCACGCAATCAATCAATCAATCAATCGGTTTGTCAGTGGAACATATTTTTCCCGTGCACTTTTCTGTTGCTAGTGCAGGTGTTGCCAAGGGAAAATCTGCTCAGCAACAACAAATTTTGCAACGTTTGACTGATGTTCGAAGTGAGAACGAAATCAGGAAAAAACGAAATTTTTGCACAATTTATGCGAAGCAGCTGCAAATAAAGGAAACTCGTTGTTTTCGTTCTTTTCCTTGTTCTCGTTCTCGTTGTTGTTGGTTGCTTTTCCGTTTGACATTTAATGCATAAGTAAATCCTGTGAAGACTGGTTGAACGGAGGGAGGGGGGGGGTGACGGTTGATGACGAGATGGTGACCAGGTGACGGGATGGTGAAGGTAGAGAGCAGCTGCTGGGTGGATGTTTACAGTGCTGTGTGGGGAATATTTTTCTACAAACGATTGCATTCCAATTTTTCCATTCAACTCGAAGTGAACCCGTTTGAATTCCATTGCAACTGAAATTGAAAAACTCATGGAGCTTTTAGAACCTGAGGAAATTGAAAAATAAACTAAAAAAAGCCATCTTCTCGTCTCGTCGATGAGATGAATAACATTGTAATCAAGTCAAGAAAAAGATTCATGAAATCGAATCGAAGAGCGAAGATTGAAAATTTATCAGGACTGTAAAAGCAAATAGAAAACGAAATTCAAACGATGATGAAATCGAAATCGAAAATTGGCTTCAAATTAATTCAAAATGAAAGAAGATTATACGAACAAAAGGAGAAAGAAAAAGAAATTTACTCATAAATACTCAGATCTTATGTTTTGTATTTGTATGTAGTATTGACTAAATACTTGTTATTTTTCTAATAAGGTTTTTACTAAATTTAAATTAATTATTTAACTCGTTTTAAATGAATTATTTAATTCAAAAAGAAACCAGCCGATGGCCCAGTCTATATGATAGTACTAAATTGTTTTTCTTCAATGAAACTCACAGAAATAACTAAAATCCACCAAAAATTTCTTAAATTAAGGATGAAAATTTACTCTGTTGTATATTGTATTTATAATAAAAACGTTTACTATATACATATTATAATAGAATTAAAATGTAGAAAGAACAATTGAATTTTAATGAATTCTAATGAAATTGAAAAATATTTTAAACACAAATATAATGTTAAATGAACACAAAAATATATACTTAAATAAATTGTACGAGTATATATATTTATGTACGTACATAATGTAAGAGATGTTTTTGTATATTTGCCGATATTGCAGAAAAAAATGAAATTAATTAAATCTGCTGTCGTCATCGATATCTTTCCAATTTTTCCAATCATCATGTTAATTTCAAATATTAAAATTGTACAGAAATAAATACAAAAGTACCATAAATAAAAGCTAAAAATATGGCCATTTATCTTGTGTACCACGTTTCCGTGAAAAGAGGGAGGAAAAAAATACGAGTGACTGAAATTATTCAGCAGCGTGTTAAAAATATAGAATTTACACATTTTTTTTTATATTCTATATTTTTTTATATTTTATATTTTTTTGTCTGCATTCTTTTTTCGCTCCTCTCTGTAGTATTCCTCTGAATTCCTCTGAAGTATTTTTTTATGTACCAGGATATTTTTTAGGATTATTTTTTTAGTCGGGAAACGAAGCTAAGCTTAGAAAATAATTCATTCAGATAATAAATAACCGAGGGCAGTTTTACTTGTTGTTGTTAGTGTTGTTGTTTTTGAATGTTTTTTTATTCTCTTTTATCCTTTTTTTTCTCTTGTCTTTGTATCCGGTTGGTTCAAAAAAAGGATCGAAAAATAAATTCAACAAACATTTAAAAGCGTTGGTATTACAGATCAGAGTTCAGCATTGAATGATTTTTTTTTACACAATAAATTCATTTTTATTAATTAAGATTTCTATGCTGTTGTCGTTGCTGTTGTTGTTTTTATTGTATTTTAAACTTATTCACAAAAAAGCAGCTTTAATTTACTATAATTTAGTCAATTTTTGTTTATGGCTGGCGTTGTAGTGAATATAAATTTATACACCCATACAGACAAACACACAAGACACACAAACACATACAACACACATACAACACATGCATATACAAACACACACACATTCCGTGCTTAATTGAAACACGCTGAGCTGAGCTGCGACTCTTACGTCGTTGACCATGTTAAGTGAATATTTCAACGTGTTTTTGCAATTACAAAGCGTGTTCGACACGTGTTTCTTACTTGGTTTGAGCATGTGTAGGTGTTCGTATGTGTGTATGTGTGTATGTGTGTGTTAGTGTACGTGTGTGTGTGTGTGATTACTTTATTGTATAGTTTTTAAACCAACAACCAACAAGCACAGCGTTTGTCGCTGCGCTGTGTTGTGTTCTCGTCGCTTTGTTGTTGTTTTTTACGGTGTTCGCTGGAATGGAATTTTATACGTTGTCTGAATATCCTTGAAATACGTTATCTCTGTAGTCTGCGCATATTTATGGCGTTATAAAATGCTCAGGAAGGACACGAGCGAGGTCCCTGTGACAGATAGTGAAGCAGAAAGAAGGATAAAATTTCATCCATGACGTTGGAAGGAAGGAAACAAGCGAAAAGAAAGATAGGAAGTGTGGAGGGAACGAATGAAGATGGGAAGGTAGGAGAATAGAAACGTAGGTAGGATCCTAAATAATAAGTCTTTAAAAGCAACTCATGGAATGGAAATTAAATGAGCGTATACTCAGCATTAAGACCCAAATCGCTTTACGTACTTAAATAAATGGAATTTGTATAAATTTCTATTTCGAAGTCAATTTGAAATATTATCGTATAAGAATACGCTCCAAAAAGCATTTCTATTTCCATCGCCTTCATCTCACTCTTTAGCGTCACTTCGTTGCGTCATTACGTCGCTGTATCTTTATTTTTGTCCCACAGAAGCTCTCACAGCGACACAGAAAGAACACGCGTTCTTGTTTTTGTATCCTTTTTCGGTTTTTGTGTCAAGTCGTATTTTTAAGGCTGTGACACACTTGAGACGGACATTTTTTCATCTTTTTTGTCCTTGTCAAACACTTTTGGCGCTGAAGCAACGAGAGACAAACACGTATTTTGAAGCTATACAATCCATTTACATGCGTTTTTTCACATTGTATATACTATGTACTTATATACCATTATATAAGTATATATGGTTGTTTATACATCCAACGCCAACCAACGCTCACCCCATTTTTGTCCCTTTTTTTTGGGTCATGAAGCCAAAGAAAATTTATCGAATCTTCTTTATCAAAAATTGCTGGCGAAGACGCTTGGCGCCAGTAACATGACGTAATACATACATTAAATGAATCTGACGAAGGACAACAGAGACATTAAGGATTAAGGAAAGAAATGAAACATCATCAAATAAATTTAAGCATAAATTGAGGCTTCAATTGTATTGGGTTTTATTTCTTCGACATGAAAGCAAGAATTTAAATACTTCTCTTGCTTTAATACTTTCTCGCTCTCTCTCTCTCTCTCTCTGCTCTTATGGAGATTTTAGTTAATTAATAAAATTAGTATAAGAAGTTAAAAGCTTGGCAAGTTTCAAGTTTCAAGCATCAAGTTTCTACGATGACGGTTCATCGACTTCGGTCATCCGGTTCGCGTTCTCACTTAAACTCTTAAGACGACCGAATTTCAGTTCTGTCATTTCTCTCATCATCTCATCGCCGGGTTTGCTGCTGATGTCATCAAATTTTAATAAAAATTCACTACCTCATTCACTTTAGTTAACGTTTCTGTGGACCATAAAGATGAAAACTTAAGCGTCTCTTTTTCTGCTGTTTATCGGCATCGTGGAGTTCCATTCAGCGCACTTAACTTGGAAGCACAGTCACGAGTTTGTAGAGCGAGAGCGTAGAACAGACAACCGACTACAGGCGAATATCCAGAAAAAGAAATCCAGAAAAAAGGAACCCAGAAAAAAGGAACCCAGGGGAAAGCTACCCAGAAAAAAGCAACCCAAAAGAAAGCAATACAGAAAAAAGGAACCCAGGGGAAAGCAACCCAAAATAAAGCAATCCAGAAAAAATAACCAAGTAAAAGCAACCCAGAAAAAAGTAACCCAGTGAAATGCAACCCAGAAAAAGCATTTAGTTAATCGTCCGCACTTAAAACTGCAAAACGCGCGATTAACGAAAGCGAAAAACTACGTCACTAGCGCTGGCTCCCAAGTGACATGCAAAGCGACAGAATTTAAGCGAAAATATGATCGCCTTCTTCAAACTAAGCGAAAAAAATTATACTTTGTAGCAATTTGGCCAGCAATTTAAAGCTTTTAAAAGCCAGAAAAAGTAGAAAAAATAGAAGAGAAATTAAGAAAAAAGAGAAAGAAGAGGAGAAGAAGAAGAAGGAGGAGAAGGGGCAAAACACCACATGAAACAACAGACTCAAACGGACTCTCGAGCCTACAAAAATTGAAATCTGCTGCAGAACAGGCCGCGCTTCGGTCCGGCGAACCGTGTGAATATTATTTTAATCCCGTTTTTCGACAACTTTATTACCATAGCAGGCCCTTCACATCCCTTCCTCCGTGTATAAACGAAATCCCCAACTATGGTTATCTGCTATCGTTATCCATCTCCTGTTCCTGGCCACACGCGACGCTGCCTCCAGTCTGCCAGCGTATTCATGTCCATCTTGTAACTGGGTCAATATCTGGGTCGTTCTGTCCGGCAAGGATGCGATAAGGAGGCGTCGACCAGAGAGGTTAGATGAAAGGTGGCTCTGACGCTGTTTCTGGCTTCGGCTGTCCCGAGGTTTGCTGTTTCCGCGAAAGTTCCGAAGTTGAGAGAACGTTTTACCAGCCAAATGATAGCGATGGAGATGACAACGATGACGAACACGACGACGTTAGCGACAACGGAACTGATTAAACATCAGAACGTTACTTGTTCAGAATACAGATAAACGTTAAAGTTTTGCTATCGACTACTTAATATTGACTCCTGTACTGTCAGTGTGATTTTTGGTTGTTTGTTGTTGTTTTTATTATTGGTTGCTTTTGATGTTATTGTTTTTATTGGTTTAGCTGATGTTTTTGTTTTTGTTTTTCCTGTCACTATTCCACTGTACAGTTGATTGTTATCGTTAACGTGTGGAAGGGTGGCAAGGAGGACGTGGTGAAGGTAATCTAACTGGTCACTTCGGGCAACGACTGCACAGAACTGAATTTCAATTTCAGTATTTATTTTGTGCACAGGATATGATTGAGGACATCGTAGAGAATATTGCAATCAATCGAAACCAGTTGAGCTGAGTTCAGTTGAGTTGAGTTCAGTCGAGTTGAGTTCAGTTGAGTTGAGTTCAGTCGAGGTGAGTTCAGTTGAGTTGAGTTCAGTCGAGTTGAATGCAATAAAGTAGTCGCTTTTCTCCTCTGTTCTGTAAAAATTGTAGATGCGATAGGATTAAATTTCGACTTCTGAAAACTTCGTTAAATGCAATCCATATTGATCAATCCATATTAATTCAATGAAGTCATAAATTATTAAAGCCATCGAATTATTACCAAATCATTTCATTAGCATGTCAAACAACATAACATATAACATAACAATAGCAATAGATTTCAATTAAATCGATATTCATCAAGGCTATCATAAGCTTTACCGTAATAAAACCGTTAATTAATGCATATCCAATGCGTCAATGTTTGACATGAAATCCTTTCAGATTTATTGAAATGTATTTGGCACTAATTTTCGCTTTTCACAGAGCACAGAAGTAAGTAATTAAGTTCAAAACTCGTCATGTTTTCCACTCGAATGCGGATAAATTCAATGAATCAATGTAATGAGCGGGCGAAAAGAGTGAAAGAGAGCGCGAGAGAGCGAGAGAGGGAGAGGGAGAGAGAGAGAGAGTGGAATAGAAGCATAAAAACATCTCTTTTACACATTTAAATAACTCGTGCCTCATGTAAGAGCTCGTAAAGTTTCAGTATTTCAGTATTTCGGTATGCAATTCATTCAGTTTATTGACAATTTTTCATTTTTAATAATAATGAATATTTTTAGGATCAGATTTCTGATCTGAATAACTGAATACTATCGTGCAATGTCATTGACTTCATGTAATATACGCTACGCTCTTTTGATGTGTATGTAAATAAATACTTTTGCGTAAAGAGCTCAAAGTGAAGAAAAGCCGACAAACGAGCTGCAATCAAAAAGAAAATACACAAGCACACAAAACACACACATACATCAAACAAAACACACATATACACACACATGTACTTAAAAAGCACACACCCACAAACAACATACACATACACATGCATTCATTTGTGGACCACGTTGCTTGTGTCTGCGTTAAAATTTCACTTTACGTATTACGTGAGCAGAGACGGCGTCACTGAGCTGAGCTCAAAGCAAGCACTGCAGCAGTTGGATCTGTGAAAAGCACGCCCGAAGAGAACAAATTGTGTTTTAATATGAACTTTTGGCCAAGAAGTGAAGCATATTTTTCGCTCTTCTAAATCCTAATGAATGCTTTAAAAACGTGAAGAAAAGAGCAAAGAGTAAAAAAATCCTCTTTATTACACGAAATTTCAAATGCTTCAGCTAATTTAGCTGGCAATTAAATTTTGCTACACGTGCTACCATGCAGGGTTGCATAATTTTATGGAAGAGTGTAGGAGGAAGGGGAAGAGGAGACAAAGAAGAGGGGGAAGAAAAGGAACAAGAAAAAATAATGAGTAAAGGAAAAAACGTGCGCTCTTCAATTTCCGGCGCTCTAATGAAGTAATTTGCTGCTGCTGCGGTTGGTGTTGGAGGTGCTCTGGGGCTCGTTCTCCTCCTCGTCAGCGTCCCAGCCTACCTGCTGCTGGTCCTCCACTCCCACTCGCGTTGTGCCACTAAAAGGCAAAATAGTTGGAAACTCATTTCAATTAAAGGACTTAAGTGGGTAATCTATGGCGGTGTTGCCATCTTTATCTGCAGGAGCTTCACTGCCTTCTCAAGTCTACTCGGCTGAGTATAGAAACTAGAGTGGTTGTTGTTGTTGTTGTTGTTGTTGCTGCTGCTTCTAGATAATCGTATTACTGCTTGAACTGTAGGTGGCGCTGCACGCTGAGCATTTAATCAAAAGACTTCCACTCTGGGGAGAAGATTATTACCAGAGTATGTATGTATGTGTGCCTCTGTGTGTATATGTATGTGTGCCTCTGTGTCTGTGTGTGCTGTGTATGCATAAGTCTAACACACTTTGTTCTTTTCTCGTTTTCGTGCTGCGCGATATGAAAACTGAATATTTTCAAGCGGCGCCAGTTTCATGTTTGCCCGCAGTTTAGTGAATAAAGTTGATGAGAGCAACTCTCCGGGGGTTCCGGGGGGGGGGGGGGTGAGGGGGTGGCACTGCGGTGGTGCAGGCGTTTGTTGAATTTATAGCTGCATTTGGAGTTGCAATTACAAAGGTACTCGTAGAGCCACGGAACTGCTTTTCTAATTTATGTGTGTATTACGCTCTGGTAATAGGAAAACACAGGACGGTGGCAGCACTGCAGGTTGAAAGCGGATCTAACAATCATGCAATCTAAACATTGAAATATTTAACAATTTGAATAGGTCCGGGGGGGTAGGTTCGTGAGAGGGGGGGGGGGAAACGTGGAGCAAGCAGAAATATTATATCAAAGGTTCACTTTCTTTTTTCAGTACGTCAAACTGTTTAATTAGCTTGAGTTGGGGATGGAATAAAATACAAAAATAATAATAATAGTAATAAACAGTGAAGCTCCATGTTTTGGAATTGAGTTTTCCTCTTCATTTCAGTGTGTTTAAGTTGCTTGAAAACTTAAATTACTGAAAACCCAATCAAATTATTGAAAAATAGAATTGAATTCAATCAATACTCGTCACTGTAAACAACAACGGGTCAAAATATAGTCAAAGTCTCCAAGCAAGTGTCAAGAGAGAGAGAGTTAAACAGCCAAACGAACGTATTGACAAACAGATGGACAGACAGTCAAACATAAAAGGATCAGCAGCATCACTTGACTGATATACTGGATGGCGTGCTTCTTGTGGCCACAACAACACAGTGAGTTGGTGGGTAAACAAGTCGAACAACATGACGCGCCAGCCACCAACAAATGACAGCAATGCGGTTGACAATGACAACAACAACGAGAGCAGCAGTAGCAGCGGCGATGACAACGCATACGTGACAAAACTGCATGAGATGCATGTCCGAAGTGCATAAAAAATCACTACTTGAGAGCAACAACAACAAAAACCACAACAACAAAGATGACGACACTCGGGCGTGTGTGGCTTTGATGATGAGCGGCGATGAAATGAGATGAGATGAGATGTGATGGGAAGGGAAGAGATGAGGTGAGGGTAAGATGGGGTGTGGTGAGACAACATGAGTTAAGTAGTGGTTTCATGTCTCAGAAGAGTGCAGGAGCAGAGGTGTCATAGCAAGACACTTGAAACCGAAAAGAAGATGAAGAAAACGAAGGCGAATATCATGAAGGAGAAGAAGAACGGGAAGAAGAAGTGAACATAAAAGAAGAACAAGGAAAAAACTATAATAAATATCCTTAGCGCTTGAGAGTGTTTAGCATTTCCGGGTTTTTTAAGGAGAAGGATACAAAAAGAATACCAAAAGAGCAACAAAAATGCTAAAGTTCAAAGTACAAGATTGCAAAAAAACAAAAAAAAATTGAAGAGAATCTGCTTCAATAGAGTGCTCAGGTGCTTCCCTTCATTGTCACTGCGTTGTTGTGTAACGTCGATTATCAGAGTTGATCAGAGAACTCAATCTGTTGTAAGAACAGACGTTATGCTGCAGAGCAGAACAACAAAAACAACAAACAACAACAACCAACAACAAAGAATCAAACAAACAAGCAAACAACAAAGCAAACAAAGAAGCAAACAACACAAAACTAATGATTGCATTGATAACACGTGCCGAATTAAGGCAACTGTTGTTGCCTTTCATGCACTCACACACACACACACACACACACACACGCACGCACACAGCCAAACACACGAATCAAGAGAAAATTGCTGCCAATACGCTGTTGCTGCCAACTGACGATTTCGTTGCACGGGATTCCTTTTTCAAGCGTTTCCTGTTTGTCTGCTTCGAATTCTTTGCTTACATTATTTTGTTTCGCATTTAGTTGTTGTTTTTTATGATCCTATTCTTTCTACTTCTTCTTCTTCTTGATGTTTGACTTCTTTGAGAGAATGTGGCAACATTGTTGGCATTACTTCTCTGCAGGTTGTTCTTGTTGCTGCTGCGGCTTTGCTTTTTCCTGCCTGGCGCTCCTTCCAGGCCGGCATCCAACTTTAATTAACGTCATTGTGAAGTTCTTTTCAAAACTCTCCCCCTCTCTTCCACTCTGTCTCTTTTTTCCTTGCTCTCCTTCTTTCCTTGCTGATTCCTAGTCGTTTCCTTCTTTGGCCTTCGTCAGTTTGATCCTGATGCAGGATGTCGGTGCCATCAGATGGCAGGTCGACTTGATACAGGATTCAGAGCACGTGGTGCCTCACGTATTGAAAAATTGAATTCTTCATTTAACTTGGCAACACGTAGCAAGAGTTGAATGAGTTGAATGAGCTCAACTCGACTCAACACAACTGGAAGCTTAAGAAGTGAAAAAACAGAATGAAATCAAGGAAAAATAGCACTAATAATTGGAACTTGACTTCAGGTTATACTTGTCCCCTTCGTAGAAGGGGGGGGGGCACACAGGAAATGTGGGTAGATAGAAAACTTAAAACTACTGATACTAAGTGGAAAGTTTAATGAAAAGTTCATGAAATACAATGTTATGAGAGGATAACAAAGCTTTAAAAGGAGAGAAAGAGAGGAAGAGAGAGAGAGAGAGAGGGAGAGAGAAGGAGAGAGAGAAACAAAGATGGAGAAGAGTCAAGACAAGGAAAAGGACAGAGAGTGATAGGGATCCACTGAGTTAGGCACTGAAGAGAGAGAAAAGGTTTTTACTTACTTCAGAGACGTTGTCTCTGTCTATTAAAATGTATCTCTATAGATCTACATACATATGAACATCTACATATTATGAAAGTTGGTAAAGCTCAATATATCAGTAATCCAAAGTTTCTAGAGTCTATAAAGACGAGGTGAGGAAGAAGGAAAGAAGTAATCAAACCACAAGAAGTTTTCTGTATTCTGGTTCCTAGATTCCATCAGGCTTCAAAGTTAGATTCAACTTTTAAAGTCAAGCGAATTCTCGAGATTTTGCAACAATCGTAATATCAAAATGGAAAAATTCAGTGCCATTATATTGATTCAGTTCAAATAATTCGATAGATGATGGGAGGGGAAGTATACGGGGATATACTGTATACATGCGTATTGTTAAATTATTGTAAGTAAAGATTTATTCCTCTATAAAAATCTAAGAGATTAGCAGGAATCTAAGAGAGCTCGCAAAATAAGAGTTTGCCATTGATTTTCGCTTAAAAATGACATCAGCAACTGGTAATCGCAAATCTGCATTCGTGACTCCTGCTGCTGATGTTGCTGTTGATGTTGCTGCTGTTGTTGTTGTTGCTGTTGCTGTTGTTGCTGTTTCTGTTGCTGTTGCTACCCTTTTAAGCCATAAACCTGATTCAAATTGCTTAGAAACCGGCACATTTTATTTTCTGAATGTAAAATTGTCATCTTCGTCGTCGTTGTTGTGTTCGGAGAATGCAATTTGTCAACATGCCAAAGTCAGGGCCGTCCGAATGGGAGGAGCCAAGGGTCGGAACTACCCCAAAGGTCGAAAACATCCTATCCTGTTCCGAAAAGCTTGTTGGGCGATTCGGATTCCTTGTACAGTTCGGTTCTCTTGCTCTTCGACCGTCGTTCTCTCGGCCAAAAGGACCTCCCATCGTATCGCCTGGTTTCTCCGCTTGTGTTCAACGTACAATCTACAGCATTTCATTAATCAAAACTCTAATAAAATGTGCAACAGCCAGAGTCATAGTAACAGCAACGGCATCTGCTGCAGCTGCTGCTCCGTTGCTAGAAACTCGCTGGTAATAAAGTTTTATTTTGCTGCACAGTTTATTTTGTTAGTTCGTGTTAAAGAATGCGTTGGAGCTGCTTTTTCTCTTCTTCTCGTTCGTTGCGGAGGAATGATCGTCCTCTTCCGTTCCTCATGCTTTCCGTCCTGTCATCTCGTCGGAAATTTCAATTTCGCAACGCTATATTTGTCGCTGTATTTAAGAGCGCGAATGTAAGGTGATGTAAAGTGATGGTGGGCGATATACGAGGGGCGCTGGGGGTGTGAGGAGAGCAAGTAAAATGAAATGAAAGTGTTGTGTATATGCGAAGATTTAATACAAACGTTAAACACACACACACACACAGGACGAAGCCATCGCCTCCGGACTTAAAATGAATTGTGTCGAATATGAAACGAATTGAAATATTTTAGTGCACATATCCTGCCATCCTTCATGCTTCCTCTTCCCCGCTACAAGATTGTCACTGGCGCTTTATTGTGCCCTGACGTCGTTGTTTATCGTCGTCGTTTTTCGTCGTCGTTTTTCGTCGCTGTTTATCGTCGTCGTTTTTCGTCGTCGTTTTTCGTCGCCGTTTTTCGTCGCCGTTTTTCGTCGCTCTGCTTGTCGATGAATCGTGACAAATTGCGTCAGAAGAGTGTCAAATTTCGACAAGGATTTTCAACTAATAAAACTGCAGGATTAAATAAAAACTACGTGCTAAGTTTATCCGGAAGCAACTGAAGAGAAAGAGAAGGGACGAGCAGAGTGAAGAGAAGAGTGAAGAGAAGGGAAGAGAGAAGAAAAAGTTCTCCCCCATTCATTTTAAATACATCAAAAATTAATTAGCCAAGAATAAATCTCTCCAAAATTGAGTCTTTTCATTAAAAGTTCGAGTTTCTTCATTACTCTGTTGAAATCACAGCGAGAACTTTAACATTCTGAAAATGTTTTAACAGTATGAAGATGTTTTAATATTCAGAAAATGTTTTAAGATTCTGATGATGTTTGTTAAACTGGAATAATCGAAATTCGCTATTTAAAGAAATCCGATGTTATGAAATGATTGTAGATATAATGTTCCGCTGTATAAAGATAAATTGTGTCCAACTGAACGGAATTCCTGGGAAAAATTCAGCAAGTTCAGCAACAGCGACCAGTTGCACCATCGCTTGGAGCAGAAACTCAATTAAATTGGTGGCTGTCGTGTTTTGGGTCCTTACGCAGGCGATGTCCTGATGAAGGACTTTTTATCCCATGCGTCTACGTAAATAATTGCGTTGTAGTGATTATGTTTAATGAATTTAATTAAGAAAAGTTAACCGAAGCCAAAACGAATGCACGGACATTCAACAGAGAAGGAGACGGAGGGGGAAAGAGAGAGAAGGAGAGAAAGTGAGTGAAGCAGAGTGATAGAGAAGGGCAGAGAGCGAGCGAGATACTAGACTACATTGAACATCTCTCAACATGTTGTTTTAATTTAGCCACGAACACAAACACACACACATACAATCACATACAGACAAGTACATATCCATGTACCCAGCTGTTAGTTTGTTAGAAGGAGGGGGGGGGGGGGGCGGTGGTGTGATACCCAGTATTAAAAAGGAACTTTGGTAATACAGAGAATACTTGTTCGTAGGGTTTTAATATTGTTAGTGATGTTGTTGTTGTTGTTGTTGTTGTTGTGGATGTAGAAGTGGTTGTTGTTGTTGCTCTCTTTCCTTTCTAACTCAATTTTCAAGCTTATTGATTGGATTTTTGGTACCGGAATACAAACAAAAGCGTTGGCCAACAATTAGAACGAGTTTTCAGCATTTTTGAAAGTTTCCAAAGTTTTAGAAATTCGTCAATAACAGCCACAAGAAACGCAGCAGCACAACATGTTCACTGGACAGAGCCAACTATAGAAGCTTGTGTTGTAAGCCACCGCAAGCAGGCAGGGAAAAGAAAGGAATATCGTAGTAACACTTCGAGCCTTTTTTGGTGCTATCTTCTCTGTCTCTCTCGTGAATTTAAATGTGAAAGAAATCAATGGCATTGCTACTCAATACCGCAATCTACACCTCTTCACCACTCTGTCCCTCTCACTCTCCATTTCCTCAACCCTCACCATTTTTTACATAAGAAAAAAAGTACGTGTGCAGCACGAAATTTCCGTAACTTTGATTTTTTTTTTCATTTTATCGATAAACTTAACAGGAATTGTTTCCAGGCCAACCGAAGAATAGAAAAACAATACTACTGACAACAACAACAGCAACAACAACCAAATCTACACTGACGTCATATTGCAGCCTTTCTGGCAACTTTTACCACTGCAAAAGCATACGTTTTTGTTGTTGGTTTTTTTCTATTGCTTTTGAATACTTCCCCCGGCTGCTTTGAAAACTTTTTCTGAAACTTTACACTTTGCTTTGGGCCAAGTTTTAAAATGGAAATGGAAATGTAACCCGAAAACAAGTTTGTTGCGCTTTTGCGAGATGCTGGCTGCTGGTACTTCTCTCTCCTTCTTCTTCCACCCTCTTCTTTCTTCTGCTTCATCTAAGTTAGCGCACACACGCATCACTGATAGAGATGCAGCATTGTATGAAAACTGTTCATTTGATGGCAGAACAAAAAGATACTCAAAACAATCGTAAATAATGTCAAGCAAACGACTTTATTGCCAAAATTAGCTAAACTTTAAAGAGCTCTAGAATCAGGCTAACGAAGAGACGGGCTGAAAGTCAGACGCAGTCACAAACACCAAAAAAAATCGTCCTCCTCGTTTGTTTTCATAACAAAGTACAAGAAATTAAAGAAAATCATAAGTATTTAGATCAAAATACACGAACAAAGCATGAATAGATCGGGTGAGAGTGGGAGGGAGAAGGGAGTGAGATGGAAGTATCGCTAAATAGAGTGGAATAGGAAGAGAGATTGAAAGCGTGAGTAAAGAGTGGAGAGAGCGGAGTCTGGATGAAAGCAGGAGTGAGGAATTCAGGAAGAGAGCTGAAATGAAATAATCAGAGTGGTGAGAAAGGAAGGGAACGAGAGAAATAAATGCGAGAATGCTGGAGAGAGAAGAGTGGAGAGAGAGAGAATGGTCGAAAGGATTCGAAAGGGGAGAGCAAAGAAATTAAATTTATAGAGAACATTTTTTACATTACATTTCTGAATAATAAACTACTCAGGAACTCGTAAATTTCAATGCTAAAAACATGAGATTTATAACCAACAACAACAACAACATCAAAATAAATAGCAATATGAAAAAACTATCCTGGCTTGAGTAAAAAATGCACGTTGTTGCTCTGCACGTATTTTAACATTATTTATCACTTGAAACAATTTTAATTTAATATCAGTGTAAATACAGTAGATGTACGATATTACGATATTACGAGAGTAATAACAACAACAACTAGAATAGCAAGAACAACAACAATAGCAGGAACAATGGCAACAACAACAATGGCAACAACAAATCCAACCTCGGAATAAAATGTGAGTTATTTATGACCCGAAAACAGCTGTGAAAATACGTTGCTGAGGTTGTGTAGGAACAGTCGCTGAACTGCAAGTTGTTGTTGTTATTATTATTGTTGTTATTGTTGTAGCTGAATGCATGTCGCATTTGTTGCATGTGCTTGAAATATCGATAAGGTTTAATTTAGCAAATTAACAGTTTATCCTAACATAAATAATTAATACCATTTAAGTGATTATTTGCTTGTAATAATGTCATTTAGAGCCATTTTGTATAACCATTAATTATGGTTAAGCAAGGATGCCCTCCTACGCGTATCTAAAAATAGCAATAATTATAATAATAACAAGAATAACCAAAATAACAATAAATTAATAAGGAAATAATACAATGCAATTAGGAAATAATTAATTACTACATATATTATTTCTATAGATTTTGTTGTAGCTGTTGTTATTGTACTCACCTTAGAAATTTACGATTTACAAATAATTTAGGAATTTCTTGTGTTTCGTTCATTGAACATAACTTTTTTAATAGATTTCTTTTGCTTACCTGAAAAACAAAAGAAAAACTGGTTTAGAAATGCTATGAATTGATAAGCTTTTATTTCTTTCTTTTATTTTTCATGTCTTAATTGAGTTTAATATACAACCTATAAAATATCAAATCAATACCATCAATCAATCAACTCATATCCCACTATACCTCAATCACTCAATTCAATTCAATTAAGTAAATCGAGGGTTTTGAATTAATTGCTATTTTGAAACATATTCGTATATCAATCGAGTTGATTGAATTATTTGTGCAAAGATACCGAAGCAATAAAGTCAAAAAATTCATCACAATTTCAAATCCCATCTCACATGATTATTGAAATTTCATCATTCATTTCAATTTCATTCATCGAAATTCTTGGTATCAGTTTTCATGGAAACGGAAATTTATTGACCTGAGATCCAGAACAATTCAGTGTGTTATTGTTTTATTGCTGCTCTTATCTTTGGCACATTCAAAGGACATTCGTATCTATCGACATCCTTCCTGCAAATTAGAGTAAACTTCATGCAGCCTTTAGGTTTCGATACATCATCTATGAATTTATGCATATCTTTATGTATGTGTGATGTGTATGTGTTTGTGTGTGTGCCTGTGTGTTACGTATATGTATATGTCTATAAACTGTATGTGTGTATGTTCATTTATTCCGGACATCTGACAGCCTGCTTCCTCCAACAAACAATACATTTATTATTATTGTTGTTGTTGTATATTTGTTGCTGTAAGAGTATATTTGTAGTTGTTGTTTCTATTGTTATTATTGCAATAAATCCATAACCATAAACATAAACTTCTGATTATTTATTGAGCTCTCTACGATGCATCCTAAAATTATTATTTGCATAACTAATGTTAGCCACAACAGCTTTAATATCAACCAATTTAATGCATGAACAACAACAATAATAATAATAAAATTACCAACTCAACATTTCAAGCAGTTTAATCACTATCTAGAAATGAAAGTTGCATAATTCACTTCAATAGAACTGAGAGTATTCACTCAGTATTTCATTAATATTCATACAGTATTCATTTAGTATTCATTTACTATTCATTTACTATTCATTCAGCATTCATTCAGTATTCATTCAGTATTCATTTAGTATTCATTCAGTATTCATTCGGTATAGTATTCATTCGAATTCATATTCGCATATAGTATTCATTCAGTATTTCAGTATTTATTTGAGGTATTCAAAGAAACTTTAATCAAAAAGACACAATCAATCAATCTTCAAGTGATTCTATCATTCGGATTTTTCCCTCAATGTTTGATATAATATTTTCCATATAACAGTCTAAAAATAAACTCTAGAAATAAACTCTAAAAGCAAAATCTATTAGTTTCAACCAGGTTTCCACAGATAACCAAATAATAAAATTCCCCTCATTATTTTCAAGATTAAAAAGTTTTTATCCTCCATTCTTCCTGTAAAACGTGCTTCCATTTCTTTCAATTCATCCTTTTCTTATCCTTCTGCTTTTCCTTCTTCTTTTCTTTCTTCCACCTCAACTGAACTCAACATTTATACTCTCTAAAAGGGTTTCCAAAGCATTACCGAGCATCGGGCTAAGATATACTTCATAGTCGATAGTAATTAATTACTTAGTTAGTTTATAGCACCCTATAAAGTATCGTATCGATATCTTCTCAACATTATTCTCAGAATATTATCACTAAGAACTCCACATTACTCACTCTCTACCCTTCACTCTTATTATTACTACTACTAAAATAGGACTCCCTTCGTCCGCTTACCCCCTCCTCGACCCTCCCAAGTTCACTCTATAATAAAAATACACCTTTTTTCAACCTGTTAAAGGACGAGTAGTAAAATTAACAAGCATCATATAAAAAAAAGATGCAGCACTAAAATAGTATATGAACTTCAGAGGATCATCAGCGAAGAGAAAAGGAAGGGGGTGGGGGGAAGGGGTATTTGGAGTGACAGAAATGCAGTCGGTTGCAGTGTGCAAAATAAAATATTACTGTAGCGTGCGATTTCAATGTTTAATTTTATCTCCTGAGCAAATAATTAAATTTCGTGCGCTGACTGGTGAAGAATTCTACTCATTGCAGTTCTTTTCTCCGTTTCTTTTTTTGGTTGTGTGGATTTCCTCGTAAATGCAAATTTTTATAGACAGGATATTTTTACAGAGGCGTGAGTGAGGGGGGAAAGAGAGCAAAGTGTAAAGCCATCAGCGGCACGTAGCAATGGCTAAAGTAATGTAATTCCGTTCGAGTTGGATTCAATTGCGTGAAGCGTTCACCAGCTTCGTTGGGAGGGTGGAAAGGGGCGTGTATCTGTAGGACGTGTCGTTGGCAGCGACACGCACGACCGCCCACCCGTCCGTCCGCGATCAGTGCGCCACAAGCGCCTGCTTAAAAAGTCATTAAATGGCTTTAAAGGGACTTCATCGAAAATGCAAAAGAAAAGCAAGCATTCAGTAGTCACCATTCACCATTCTGAGTTTCCTGCAGTCGGATCAGCAAGGATGAAAGTGTGCCTGAGTGTATTTTATTTAAGGTGTTTTACAGATGTTGTTGTTGCTGTCTCTTTTGAAGCACTGCAATTTTTTATGCACAAATAATTCGCTTGCGCTGGTTTCTTTCGCCCGTTAAGTTTACAACTCGTCGGCTACCTTCTGAAGTTTAGTTGGTGTATAGTTCGTCGTTTGCTGGTGTTCTTTAGCGACTTCCGGCTGCTGTTATGGCGCACTTCCGTTCGCTGAGCTTGCACTGCGTTGCTCGTACATCAAAAGAGGATGTTTGCTGGCAAAGGAAACGTCCATTTTATGGCGGAAATGTTCTTTTTCGTGAAATAATTTATGGGCCCTCAACTCGCCCGATTAGCGGGTGGAATGTGTGAGGATGCCGGGTGGAGGGGTGAGAAGAGGGACGTGTTGTTCTCAACAAAGTAGCAGCATCGCCAGCAGCAGCAGCAGCAGCATCAGCTTTGGTTGCACTGAGGAAAAGGAAGCAACGCTGCCGGCTCACGATAGAAACACGCGACGTGATGCAAGCGTTCGCTTTCGCCTCAGCAGTTGTTGGCAATGTTGTTGCTTTAGTTTTTGTTTTAGTTGTTGCTTTAGTTGTTGCTTTAGTTGTTGTTCTAGTTGTTGTTTTAGTTGTTCTTTTAGTTGTTGTGTTAGTTGTTGTATCATTTGTTGTTATGGTTGCTTTTAAGTCTTAGTTGTTGCTATTTTTATTAGCGATGTTGCGATGCTGATTTTTACACATGATTGTATACTGTGTTGTTGCTTTTTTGGGAGTTTCTCTAAATTACCTCTTAATCTTTAATCTTAAAAATAAATCAAAAAGACGAACAAACAAAACAAAGGTATTTGTTATTCAGAAAAGTTTATTAATCTTAAAAACCTCAGAACCGAAGTCATACAAAAGGTGGCACAATTGTTAGTACTCTCCTTTTCTATCTACCTCTTTTTCCTCTCTCTCCCTCTCTTTATATCTCTCCGTAACTCTTTCTTCCTGTCTCCCTCTCTCTTTATTTCTTTAATCTCTTGTTCTTTTTCTCTCCTTCTGCTTCGGCATAAATTATAAATTTTCACCTGTTTTGTATAAAGAACAAAGAAACACAAAAAATATCCTTCATAACAGATGCCATACTTTTGCAAACACAAAGGCGTTGCCACCTGCCCACAAATTAGCCGAGATTAACCACCAGATTAGCACAATAACAGGGAAGAAATCCTGGTTATTTCACTAAAACCGAAAGCTGTTTGTTTGTTTTCTTTGTTTTCACTGAAAATTGTACACTTTGGTTGCTGTTGTATTTGTATTTTGTTGAATATGACGTATATAATTGCTGAATGGGAGAATAAATGGCAGAAAAACAGAATAAAAGAAAACATTCCGCATGAGAAGCTACGAATACAAATTTACGAGAAAGAGTGACCTAAAAACTATTCAAATGCCCTGGAAAAAGATGCGAAATTAACACAAAAAAGCTAACAAATAATAAAGCGAAATTATAAAACAAAAACACACTAAAAAAGGAGAAGAAAAGCAAAAGACACAAAAAATAAATAATGATAGTAATAGCAATAACAAGAAAAATAACAACAATAATGATAGTAATAATAATAATGATAGTAATAATAATAATAATAATAACAACACAGAATGCGAGTCAGTATTAATAAACAAAGCATGAATGCACAATATGAAGAGAGAAAAAGAAGAGCGATTAAACACAGACAGAGACAGGGAGAAACAAGGATAGAAAGAAACGTTGGAAAAGGAAAGGAACACGTTGAAGCACATAAAATGCCGAACAGAAAGCCGAAGAGGGAATGAGAAGCCCTCAAAAGCTGGTAACTGATTTGGAAAACTCTTGCAGATTTCATTTTAATTTAATTTTAATTCCAAGATATTAAATTATATTTTCTGGGCTGCTTTCAATGCAGCTGGAAATAATTAAAATCGCGTATACGACGTGAAGCATTTTTTTTTCCTCTCTCTTTCTATCTTTCTCTCTCTATCTCTCCATTTACTTCTCTCTCTCTCATTTACCATGCAGACAACCATTCAAAAGAGTTCCAGAAACCTAAATTACAATTATTTTAATCAAGTTTTTAACACGGTTTTCCAAGCGCTTTGAATTGTATGCTGCTTTGGCAAAAGATAAGCAAAGCAAACCCATGTACATATCTTCACACAACCACACTGCCACACAGCTATACACACATAGACACACATATATAGACAGAAACACATGCATGTTAAAGGGAAAGACAAGATTTTTAATTTAAACTGTTAACTTCGCCGTCAACACGCTTGGCCCAGAAACCTCGGTCCTTTTGCTATTTTTTTTTTCTCCCTCGCTTCCTCTCCTCCTCCCTCCCTCTCTCTCTCTTTCCGTCACTGCCGCTCCTTCTCTTTCGAGTTCTTTTTCTTTCTCTTTCGTTTTAGCGAAACTCGCCCAACACAGTTTTCGCTATTATTTGCTCTTTTGCTTTTTTTTATCGTCCCACCTCTATAATGAATCTAAAATGGTTTTATCCTTTATTTTTTGGCACTTCTTCGGATTTATCTAATTTTATTGCTTTTCACAGTTGCCACTTTTTGCAGTTATATTGTTTTCTTTGCTGTTTACGTGGTTTTGTCACATTTGATCCTTTTGATTGGTTTATAGCTTCTACGAGTATTGTGCTCATTGCTAATGTTTTTGCTGTAGTTACAGTAGTAGTAGCTTGAATTAAAATAAAAACGAGGACTTAAGTGAGTGCAAGTTATGTCCTTATTATTTCGTTTTTATTGTGTTTGTGGAGCAGACACCTTTTGCCCCTTTTAACAGACATGTATTGAGCCCTTTTTAACCTTATATAAAATATATACGATATACAATTACGATATATAATATACATGTACTTTATTTTTGCTTAACATCTGTCTTTCCTTTAAGATTTTTCAGAATCGATTTCTTTTTCTAATCAATTTCTATCTTATATTGTATTAAACATGATCTTGTCATGTTTTTTTGCTATTGTGTATTTTCTTATACCTTGATAATATATAATTTTCACTCAAACACTGTTTCCTTTGCTTCTGTTTCGAAGTTTCATTGATGCTAATTTAATGGCTTTAATTTAGTGTTCTGCTTTATAACAACCATTCAACAAACAAGTTAAACATAGGAATTTGCCATCCATTCATGTTGAATAGAAATCCTTTGATCCTTCCTCGTAAGTAAATACGCCAATTCGTCAGAAATTACGTAAGTCGAGTAACTGAATTGAATGCGTCGTTTCGTATAATTATTCGCCACATGATTGTAGCATTTTCTGGCTACTAATTTAAATGGCAAGTCTATAAAGCCGTTACATAATGTGGTCTATGAAACGGTAGAATTACAGTTGCTTGCATATAATTTTAACAATATTATTGTAAGCTCTCGAAGAAGTCTTCAATGTGATTATATATTTGAATATTTCTTGAAGGCGTTCAGTGAAGAAATAATTGACAAATAATAATACAAAATGCATGTCATTAAATTCCTTTAGATGTGCATAGAAATAATACCAACAAGAACATAAACAACAATGAAATAATAACAATGAAATAATAACAATGAAATAATAAATAACAACCAACAATACAATAATAACACAAAGCAATCAAATGTCTTTATCAATTGATTTTGCAGTGCTGCGGGCGTTCGATTTCCCACATGAAGAATAAACTGATTGTGCAGATGGCATGGAAAACAATATTTTTGACGGTTCAGACAACCATCGGTACAACCATCAGAAATCTATTTGAATATCGTGCTGTATATTTTTTTATTGCCGCAAACCACGATTGATTATTTGTGTGACACTCAGAGAAAAGATTATTGTTTGAATTTTGTCATTTGCACAACTGTAGCTCGAAACCTCACCGTCCACTTCTCAACGCTTCCCAACACCATTTAAGAACACTTCCACCTGCATGTTCACCAGTTGTCAATGTAAACACAGTTGTCATTGTAAATAAAATTAATTCAAAATTAGTGGGAAGAAGAATAAGGGGGAAGTGTGTTTGTGTATTTGTATTTATATGCATATGTTTGTATGTATTATACACTTTGTGGTTATTGATTTCCTTGATGTGATTAGAAGTCCTCAAGGAATTATTGAGACTTGAATTGATATAAGAGAACACTTAATTTAATGATTACTTATGGGTTCAAGAGAAATGAATAATGTTCGAATCGATGGATGAATGAATGATTGCTTGAATTTACAGATAGAAATGAAAGTTTAACAGATTAAAACTTTACTTCATCTATTAAAATTGTTCTAGTATATTCTTTTTTCTCCTTACTTTCGCGTTGCTGACAAGAAACAACATCCCTGGATTTATTAAGCGTTATACAAACAATAACATCTCTGAGTTTATTGAGCGTTCATTGTTTACGTTTTTCATTTTTTTTCGTTCCTTTGCTAATTTTTGCTATAAATTCATCTCATCGCGAAAATCGCAATCCTTGCATAAGCAAGTGAAAATCTCTGCGGAGGGAAATTAATTTGCGTGTTTCACTTTATTTCCGGCTCGATTTTCTGCGGAAAGCCCCCAATGAAAACGACCCAAATCGGTTGCATTCCTTTGACCAGTTTAATTGCACTTCCCGAGCTTCCCAGAGACCAAACCGAGCAGGACGATGAACGGCCACGGCGGCGACGGCTGAGTTGATGACGAATAGCATTTCCTTTGTATGCATGGCGAGCGCACACAACGTTTGCAGCGGATGCGGAGTTGAAACCGAGCCACCGCAGGGCAGACGAGCGACCTCAATCATGAGGAAAACCGCTGCTGCTGCCTCTGCTGCTCGTAGCGATGAGGAAGCCAGCCAAATGCAAGGACCAGAACCAGGTTGAGGATGGAGACTTGTGCAACTTAACAGCGCAGAACAAACGGAACGGAACGCAACGTAACCGAATGCAATGCAACGAAAACTCGTAACAATCGGAGGACCTGCAAGAATTTCAAGTGGCTTTAGTTTTGTGAACGCAATGAACGCGGTTAAGGATCTTGTTGCCGTCGTTGTTTCTTTGTTTTTGTTGTTGTTGTCATTGTTGTTATTTTTGTTGTTCTTTCGTTGTGTTTTGTTGTAGCGCTTGTAGCGCTCGTTGTGTGCGTCATGGCGGCCGCAAGCAGTCGACCTCGCAAGGAGTTTATAAATGCAACAAAAACAACCGCAAGCATCCGAAAAGCCGCAAATGTGGCACATGAAAAATGTAGGTCCTGCGGCAGGATTCCGATTTGGCATGAAATTCCAACTCATCTTTTATGGCTTTCATATAAATTTGCGGTGAACGAAGCGGTGCATAAAAAAAGGAGGTGGGCAAGGTTTTGTGGATGAGTAACGAAAATTAAGAGAACCATTTTTTATATCCTTAAATTTTTATTATCGATCTTTTCTTCTTTTATATTCATAAAAATATGAATGTTTTACACTAATACTGTAAATATATCAGTCTTCGTATATAATTTCACATAATCTAACGATACGACAAATGGATTTTATGAACTCTTCTTTAAGTTTATAAGAGTGGATTTTACAGACTTCTCTCTTTCTTGTCTTAACTTCTGTCTAAATGAACTACAACTAACGATATTAAAGACGTTAAACGAAAAGAATATATTCAGTCTATGAAAGCTTCAGAAATTTCTGGCAAGAATCACTGCTGAAATAATTTAAAAGAGCTCGCGGGCTAAAGTCAAGCTCTTTCTCCCTAAATCTAATTTTATTGTGCTTGAAAATGTTCACTTCTCTAAACTTCGACTTCTTTAACCTTTCCATACTTTTTCTAATGTTTTAGCTCTTCTTCCTCTTTATCTTTCGCTTCATTCTACCCTTTATACTTCTCCGTTTTTGCTGCAGAGTCTTGTGATTGAATTTCAAAACTCGCTTATTTGATGTTCTCTTCATGGTCCTTTTAGAGTCGCTGTTTTCTTTTAATTTTCTTCCCGGTCTTCGTAGCCTCGCTTACTCCTCCCATCTACCCAACAACCAACCAACCAACAACCACTCCGTTTCAATTGCTGTCACGGCTTGGCAACACTTCCGTTTCCGTTAGCGTGACTTTTTAGCTTGACAGCTGAACTGTCACAGGCTGAAATTGAACTCAAAATCGTTGTGGTCGTCCTCATCGTCGTCACTTTATTCATAGAAACTCTTCCAACCTCTTCCACACTTCACTCTTCTCCCCGTTACAGTGAAGATATCACAAGGTGCAATGGAGTCACAAACAACAACAACAATAACAAGACTATAATCATGACCAGAAAGCAATCCAGTCAACCAGGCAGTCAGCAAGCAAGCGGCTTAAATGTCTCCTTTGACTTCTTCGCAAAGCTGCGAAATTGTGGAGCCTTTCGAATTTCTAAACTCAAAACTTCTGATGAGCACGTAGCTTGTGCTGGGACGGGGACTGGGACTGGGACTGGTGTTTCTTTGCTGATATGCGACGGTCTTCCAGGCGAAAGGATTAAGCATCGGATGAAGTCCCAGAAGTGCTGTGCGACGGAAGTCGAACAAAGTCCCCGCAGAGGATGGAGACTGGATCAAGTTTTCAAAGCAGGAAAACCTCAACAAAAAAATTTAAGCTGCTGACTTAAAAGGCAATCAAACAACAATAAAGAGATCAACAACAATTAAAATAAAAATAATAATAATCATAATAATAACAATAATAATAATAATCATAACAATCATAATTATAATAACAAGCACAACAACAATAAAGGGTCTAACGACAAGAACAACAACAGAGAAACAGTCGAAAGTTGAAAGTTAACTGCAACGAAAGCGTGGTGTAATAAGTGAGGTGAGGTGTGGTGTGGTGGGATGAGTTGAGTTCTTAAGCAGTGAGGTGTAGCTGAGTTTGGAGCACGATGTAGAAATTGTTTTAGAAACTTCATTTCAATTAGAAAACAAGATTAAGTGCATTAAGTTGTAACACGTCATGTAAAATATCATTAAAAAACAGTTTACAGAATAAAACCTTCACAAAACAAAAATTTTTTAATGAAATATAAATGGATTTATTGCACACTGTGATTTATTTCTTGTTGTTGTTGTCTCTCGCTCTCTCTCTCGCTCGCATTGCATGTAATTTTAAGGAATTTTTTGACATTTCCATGGTTTGCTTTGCTGCTCGCGGCTTCATGTTGCTTATTAAATTGTCTTTAGAGGTATTTCTTCCTCCCTGCTCCTTCCCCCTCCACGACATTCGTCCGTCCCCACCGTCATTGTAACTATCACAGCAAACAGCGAAGTTATTAGAATTATATTAAAGCAAATTCAGTCTGTTGTCAAGAAATTTTACAAACTTCGACTTTTCTTTTCTACTCTGTTGTTGTTTGTCTTTGTTGTTTTGAGCTCTATTCTCTTTGTTTTTATTCTTCTTCTACTTCATCATCTTGCATCAGTATTTCACTTTGTTTATTTGTTTTATTAGCTCTTGTAATTGCAACTTCCACGAATAACTTCGTTGTGTTTGTTTTTGTTTTTGTTTTCTTAAAAACTAGCAAAAATTGTGCTTGTTCGCTTGTGCTTTTCTTGTCATTTAACTGATTATGAGAAGAAGCAATCAAAGAGAGCAACAACAAGAAAACCGGCCCAAATAAAGCTAAAACAAAGGAAACAAGAGCAAAAACACAACAACGACAACAACAACGACAACAGCAACGACAGCGCTTTCTTGTTTCTTGAATTGTTACAAAATTTCATTTCATTTCATTTAAATGAAAAGTTTATTGTTGTTAACAACAATAAGAAGAAGAATAATAAGAACAACAGGAACAGCAACAACAATAAATCTAAACAAAAACAAAAGATTTACTCTCAACTTTTGAAGAGAAACAACTTTGAGATCCCGTTAAAATGTCATCTACAATAAATAAACTGAAATGCAGTCAAATTTTGCTTTGTTTACATTTTAATTGAAGCAGAGAGAGAATTGAAGCAGAGAAAACACATTAGAAAGTTTCTGGGTAAAAAAGATTCTAAAGATTTCGAAACAATTTAAATTTTCGAAATTAATTCAATTCAATTTAGTGAATTATTTCATGTAATTCCATGTAATATAATTCATATAATATATATAAATGAAATTATAATTTCATATAATTAATATAGATGATTTAATTTCTTTAAAAGTGTGACGTTTGACGTTTGCTTAAAGACGCTTTAGAAAATCTGTTTAATCTTCTCATTGTAGTTGTTGTTGTTCTTCTTCTTATTCTTATTCTTCTTCTCTCAAAGTCTTACGGAAGTTTGGCTTCCACTTAAGCTATGCAGCCATCCAGGAGAAAATGTGAGCGAGAGAGAGAGGGAGAGAGATAAGGAATCCAAGAGAGGTCGATAGAGAGATGATGCTAAATAGATGCTGGCTTCGATTAGGACAGTGAAAAGAATATCTAAAAGTTGCTGATGCTAAAGAGCTTCGTTTGAAACTCTAGCAAAAGTCGTTAAATGCAATACGACACACACACAGCACACACAAACACACTCAACACACACACACACACAACACATACGAACACACACACTAAAGACGTACTCTCAAATACACACACGATCGCACAAACACACTCGCATTCATACAATCAACTACTTTTTGCTCCTCAGAACAGCATCGGCCGCTGTCAGACGGATCATCACGATGCGCGCATCACTCATGCTGGTTGGTTGGCACACGTCACATGCCACGAATCAGCCAATCAGCGTGAGTTTCGCACGCTTCGTGATGACAAGTGTGACATCGACATTCAAGCATCCTCGCTGAAGAGAAGTCAGTCGAAGGCTGGATCCTGGATCCATGACAGTCTTAACACACGTTGGCTGGCTAGCTCCTGAGCACCTGAATGCAAGGACAGTGAAGCCAGATCACAAAAAAGATGGAAGGACAAAATTTAAATTTATTAAAACGGAAATGAAACTCGCAGCAGCAAAATCACGTGGCATTTGATTGTATCTCTGATGCTACGGTTGATGCTATGTTGATACTGATGATGCTGCTGCTGTCGACGCTGCTGCTGTAGAGATGCTGCTGTTGCTACTGTAAAGGATCATCGTAAGGATTTGTCATCGATTGCAGTGGAAAATCGTGGATGAAAAACTTCGAAATGCATTTCTCTTGTTTTTCTACTTTTCACTTACATCAGGTTTCTCTTGTGATTTTTCTTTTAAAGGACGAACTGCTTCCGCTTCTACTTGGTTACTTTCTCAAGGAAGTTGGTTGGGTTACTCTTTTATGTTGTTGTTATTCTTGGAGTTGTTTTTGTCATAGTTGTCGTAGTTGTTGTCGTCCTCGTTGTTGATTTTGTTGTTGTTATTCATACACTCACTGAGCAGGCGGATTTTATCGGATGAACTCCGGAAGTGCATTTTGTGCTATTCTATTAATTTTATCAATTCTTCTCTCGCTTCCTCTCTCCCTCCATGCCGCTGTCTCATTGTACCTGTCCCTCTCACTCTCTCTTTCGCTTCATTTTCTGTTTCAATATAATTCTGTGGCGCTGCAGTTAAGCGTAAGTATTACCAGCAGGATATTCCAGGATTTCAGGAATTTAGGACTTCAGTGAGTAAAAGTATTAAAAGCAGAAGAAACTTTGTGGATGGCAAAAAGGCAAAAAAAGAAGAAAAGGAAGACGTCTTTTAAATGACGACAAAAATGTTGATGGTGTTTTTTTCCCAAATAAATAGATTTGAAAAACGAGATCCATTCACAAGCCAAATCGTCTTTGACTCTATTTTTATTTATTTTTCTTTTAAGTACAGTTTATATTTTAAAAAACTTACTGTCAAAGTTAAAGTCATTTGATCCTTCATCAATACTCAGTGAGTAAGAATTCCAGCTTTGGCAGCACTTTCAGAGTATTCGAAAGTAACTCGAACTCAACTCGACTTCAACTCGAATTGAGCTCGAATCTTCAGTCGAAATTCAGGACCAAAATAGGATTTGTTTAAATTCGTCCTTGTGGTCTAGTTTTCTGATATCCAGCTCCCTCAGAAAGCGTCTTCTTGGCTCCTTCTCTCTATTATTCTTTCTTTACTACTTTATTTCGCTTATCTTCCTACAAAAGGCATCCTTTAAATACTTCCTTGCAATACTCAGGGTATTTAAATTATATTCAGCTCAGTGAATCGCTGAAATCTCTGAAGTTTGCAGCTGTACGTTTCGTCATCGTACCATCAACGAGGAGGATGGAAGAGGAGAGGGACATCGATTGGATCGACTTAATGACAACCATCGCAGTAACACTGTGCCACAACAAGAAGAACAAGAAAAGGCATGAAATTAGCAGAGCGCATGCATCAGAGGACGATTGAAGGCACTCGAAATACGATTACGTGCATCGTAAACCGAATGAAAGAAGAAGAAGAAGACCCAAAAACAGACGAAGAACAGAAACAGCGAAGTACTCTTTGATTCGTGTTCGTCGACGAGTCGTCAAGATGGCGGCGAGGAGCAGTGAACAGCGAAACCAGCTGACGATTGCCGACGTTCGACCATCGAATTCAAATCGAATGCAATTAAATTGACTTTGACGTTTATTACTTCAAGAAAACGAAAGCAACAGAAGCAGGATTAGTTTCTGCACCCTCTCCGCGCAGATCTCCGACGGATTAACGCTCTCTCTCTCTCTCTATCGCACACACATACTCTTTGAACTAATCTGCGATGCTGCGATGGTTGATGAAAGGTTTGAAAAAGGCTGCAATTTTTTCGGCTTCAGTGTGGTTGGCTGCCCTGCGGCGAAAGCAGCCACAATAACAACAACTACAATAACAACAGCTACAACAACAACAACAACAGCTACAACGATAACAACTACAACAACAACAACAGCAACGCCATCTCTCTCTCTGAACGGAAATTAAAAACGCTTAAAAAGCAGAGTTTTTCCTGTATAAATAAATAAAAACCGAACTGAAAAGAATCAAAAAAACAACAACAAAAATCCTGGACGCACGCTGCTCGCAAAACTATTGAAGCCATGAAATATTGATGACTTGGGTGATTTTTATTAACACCGATTTGGCGAAGGATACGAAAACGGCTTCGGGAGAGATTCCATGGGATTTGAAAGGATTTCGTGCGGATTTTCCACTCTTCACGTTTAGTCTTATACATCATAAAACGAGAGCTGCCACTATTAAAAGTAGCCATTGCAGTTTTTTTGCACTGCAACTTAAAAGTCGAAAAGTCGGTAAGTTTTTCGATTTTCGTTTTTCTATTGAATTATATTGAAAATAAATTTTTGTTTGAAATGATTTTTCCATTAAAATTCATTCAGTTTTCCAAGCAAGCCCACTGATTTTCAATACAGCTGTTTATCAAATGAGCTGCTTTTCAATTCAATTCTTTTGCAACTCGATTGTTTTATTTTTATAAACTTTTATAACTTAAAGTAACTGCTAACTCTTTTCTCTCCCTTTGCAAATCGCCCTTTCTTAGAGGTACACGGATCTCACTTTAGATATTCTACTTTTTACACCTATTTTTTAGATATTACTGGTTTTTAATAGATTTTCCTGTGCTCTCCTTTTTGAGGTAATTTTTTTAAGTTAAACGCTCCTTAATTATGCTTAAATATTGACTCGTTTTCCAATATATCATCGTGTAGTCTTTGGAGAAGTTTTTCACTCTCCCTTTGACGCATTTCATTCTATCAATCCACTATATAGCTATCTAGCTCTGTCTCCATCTACTTGTCTTTGTTCATCTGGTTGCCTCTATCCCTTTCTCTCTCTCACTCTTTCTCTCTGTCTTTCTTTCACCAACGATAACCGTGTTCTCCTTCTTTGTTGAACGATGTGATGTCGTTTACTTTATGTTTTGCTTCTGGTTGTTGTATTGCTGTTGTTGTATTATTTTTGTTTTTGTTGTTGTTCCTGTTGTAGTGTTATTGTTGTTGTATTGTTCCTGGCGTTGTTTGTTACTTCCTCCATGTGGTTCGCAACGCACGCAATTCGAACTTATGTACAGGATTTCGTCACTAATCCATGTCAGACATAATAATAGCAATTTGTATGAACGAGTGAGTAGCTTCGGATTTGCGAAAGTAACAACAATAATAAACACAGCAACAGAAACAACAACAACCACGCTTGGGACGCTTCTGGGAATGCTTCAGGTGCTTATGAACCGCTCTGAAGATGAAGTGTCAAAAGGCGAAAAAGGATAAAGACAAGAATGAGAGGGAAAGAAAGGGAAGTAGAGAGTGAATTTGGCAAGAGAGAGAGAGATATAAAAGAAGAAATAATAATTAAAAAAGAGGAAAATATGGCATAAAAATGCATAAAAACGATGCTTTCAGATCACCAAAGCATAGATGATGCATAGAAATTTATAAATAGTTGGCAGCACTTCAAAAATCCAGCGAAACTTCAGAACCAAATCTATATTTTGTGGCAAGGAAAAGAAAGCAAGCATTTAAATTGCTATTTAAAGTGTTATTTACGCGGAGGCTCAAAGGAATAAACGCACACAAGTATACACACACACACACACACACACACGCACACTCACACTACTAGAGAGTGTACACTGTGCATGTACAGTAAATTGCGGGCTTTTGTGTGACACAAAGCTTCACAAAGCGAAAGACCCGAAGGAACTCAGTACTTTCAACGTTTGTCACAGCCAAAGCGACGACGATGACGACAGTGTTGACGTCATGAAGACGCGACAACGTGTCACAAGTTCGAAATCGCTTGACGGCTGGCTGAAGGGACAAAGCAAGAGAATGGAAGAGGGAGGGAGACAGGGAGTGAGACGTGACAGCTGGAGTGAGTGAGTGTGTGTTAATATATAGTATATGACCGTCTTAACATGTTGCAACTTCCAAAGCTGCTTAAATCGCTGGCGCAACTCTACTCGTTTCTACAACTTCCTCCACTTCACTTCACTCCACTCCACTCTCCTTCACTCTACTTCACCGCGAGTATTTTGCATGGAATCCTTTGGAACATCGTATATTTGGCACGTGTCCTTAATTTGTTACCACGTCAGCTTTTGATATCATACTCGTATCATGAAATTCAATAGAAGAAAAGCACTTTTTATCACCAACAGCTTCCACTCGTATTTCATTTGAGCGGATAAAATAAAATCCGCTCCGCTTTCTTTTGAGTGTTACGCCAAAAATTTGTATTATAGATTTTTTTATTTATGTATAAACCTGATAAAAAGCGGGATGAATAAATAAAAAATTCGAACGGAGTCAACGAGAGAACGGAGCCATGGTGCGGTACACGAAGCGATACACGAAGCGGTACACGGTATCATCTAATAAATGCGAAGCAGATGAGAAACAACTGATAATAATAAAAAAGAAAAGAAGAGAAACTGGAAAGCAGACTCAAATCGAAAAACAACAACAAAACAAAAAAGGAAGCCCGGCACTTGGCGGGATAGCGGCAAGAGCAGCAAACGCAGCAGCAGATCTACTTGATAGAGTGGCAATGAATAGTAAAGAAGCATCATCAACAACGGTAAAAAAGACAACAACAAGTGCAGTTATATGAGTAGAGTGTGTTTTGCAGAAGAAATTGTATGAGCAACGGTAACGGTAACAACATTCGATGTGAAAAAGTGACAACAGTAAATTGAGAAACAGGACATCAACATACGAAAACTATAAAGAAGAAGCAGAGAGAGAGAGAGACAACGAGAAGGAACGAAACGCGAATCCCTGAAAAAAGAACAACCACAAAAAATGCCGAGAAACCTACGAAAAATTCTAAACACGAGCATGGAGCGGGTGGATCGTGCAGGCCCCGAGGCTGGAGGGGGCGACAAGTTTGAAGGGGAAACCAACGAAACATTTTGTAAAAAGTGTTTTAGTAAAAATGTGTGTGTTTTGTAAAAATTAGTAGCTGAAGCAGCAACAATGAATGAAAATGCTGCCATTACAAATGTTGCATGTTCCGTTATTTCTTCAATGTTGTCGTCGTTGTTCTTCTCCTGATTTTTTGTTGTGGTTGCTGTTCTTGTTGTTATTTAGTTGTTGTTGTTATCGTTCGAGTTCGCATTCATGTCGAAGCAAGAATCGGTAAAAAGACACGAACGACGCTCTCATTCGAGGAGGCTTTGATGCTTAGAAAATAACAACACAATAACAGTTTGTGTTACTGTAACACTCGCTCGTAACTGGACAATTACACACACAGGCACACACACACCCATACACACAATAGGAATAAATGCTCTGCAAGCAATCGAGTGAAGTTGAATTCACGTTGTCTATTTTTAGGCGCCGGCAATAAACGATATAACGTGATTTTAAGCCTATCTTTCTGACATCTCTTTTACTCTCTCTCTCTCTCTCTTTGCCACTCACTCACTCTTTGTTCTATCAAAATTTGGCCGCCAGAGCGTTTTAAATTAAAGCCAGCCTGTAGTTGGCATGACGGTATGACGTCTGCTCTACTTACGCATGCATAACATAGCAACTGTTGTTATATGAAAACCAACGAACAACACGATGACCAGACCAGAGCAGTAGTAGCAACATTAACAGCAACTCTTGTTGCTTTTGTTGTCGTTTTTGATATTGTGTTTGTGTTAATGTTGCACACTACAGAACAACTGTTGTCATCATTGTTGGTCTGAGTTAACGTTGTTATTGTTGTTGTTGCTTCAGAAATTTGTTACAGCAAAACTACTGCACTGTTGTTAGTGCGCTGAACAGCAGACCAGCAAAATCAGTTAATTGTTTTAAGTGAAATTTTGAATTTAAATTGTAGGCTTCTGGTATTTTAATCTAATTTAATGAAATTTATTAATAAAAAAACACCACTCAGAAGTCGTTTTATCCGTTTAACCGAGCGATCATCGAAGAAACACCAACTCAGTGTCCCAAAAGACAACCGAAGCTGAAGTCCAAAACCTCACGCTACAGATAAAACGATTTAACTCCTCATCGCGGATGTGGATTCTTTCATTTTGTAATGAAAATAAATGAAGACTGACTACAGAAATGATCCTGTGAAGTATAGTGTTAAATTTTCCACGCCGAACGTGTTCTATTTGTGTTATAAACTCTACAAACGTAGTGTGAATTATAAGAACAAAGTGACATGAATGTAGAAAAAAAACATTTAGTGAAGTTGATTTTCCACGTTAAACATAAGAGCATAACAACAACAATGCTAGTCATGAGCTATTTATAGCATGAATGAATGAAGCTATGTGAAAGCAGCAACAACAATAAGCACGACAAGACTGGAGATAATAAAAATAACAACAGCAACAACAATAAGCAGTGAAAGGTTGAAAAAGACGCCTACAAACACAACTCTGTACAGTGTTGCCGTCATTCAAAAATTAAATGTGTCCTCTGTTTCAGAAATATGTGTCAATTTAGAAGAAAATGTTCCATAGTTACAAATGAATGTTGTTCATAAAAACAGATTATTTTTAAAGTTTCTTTATAAACGAGGACCATAAAGCATTGCAGAAAAAATACTTTCAATTCATAGTACAATATATTTAAAATAATACAAAATATTATAAATATTAAACAAACTATAAACAAATTAAATTATTTGTTTCGTAAAAAATCATTCAATTCATAGAACAATTTAAGTAATACAAAAATTTTAACTCGCTTTTCTTTCGATTTTAAAACGAAAGTGGACACAAATGTTACAAATACTACTGTATAATATCGTAACTACACACATGGCAACACTGCTTTTAATGAGCAACCGTTTGCGTGTTGAATTGTTGTTGGATGAAGTAAGATAGCAACAGAAAGCAGGCTTGTATACGAGTGTAACTAAAAATAGAGAACGAGAGAGCAGTGCAGCGAGATATTTTTTATGTTCTCTGGTTGAGGTTCTGTTCTGTGAAACGTGTGAAAAATCCGAAATTTAACTATTGATCAATACAAAGCCTAATAAAGACTAATATTAAACATATATAATAAAAATAATACAATAACAAACACATTTGTCTGTATATTTAACTATATTGTACGTACTAAAGTACTTAAAAAGGTTTAAATTACAAATATTTATATAATCTTTTAATTTGTTTCCGCTTTTGATTTTTGTATTCGTTTATCTATAAAAATTAATTAATTTGAATTTCATTGTAATTTATCTCATCTCGTTTATTGCGCATAATTTGTTGCCTGAATTAATTTCGATAAATAAAGTATCAAATGCAGCCATGAAAGCCAATCAAAACAAAGTTTAATATATCAAAGCATCATCATCAGTAAATTAATTAAACAAGAATTCCAAAAAAAACAAGCAAAACAAAACTAAAAGAAAAAAAACCGCATTGCGAATGAATATAATCACTTTGATAACCTTTGTAACCTTTTTTTAATGAAAAGTGTTGATAATTTTTAAATTTTAAATACATATGTATATCATTGTAATGCAAAATAAATTAATAAACAAATAAATAAATCAATAAAACGTTAAATAAACAAGTAAATAAATTAAAAAAACATAAAAGAGTAAGTAAGTAAGTAAATTATATAAATAAATGAATCAATAAACTAATAAATAAATAATTCATTATTTAAATGAGTAAATAAATAAACAAAGAAATAAGTGAATAAATAAATAAATTAACCATTAAACAAGAAAATAAATGAAATCATTAAATTATTAAACAAGGAAATAAATGAAATAAAGAAAAAATCTTTACAAAAATGTTGTTTTTAAAGAAATTCATTATTTTATTAAAAACATTCTTTTTAATGAAAATAATAAAGCATTAAAAAGTGTATAAGTAGTGAAATTATTTATTTTATTTTCTTGCCAGAGAGATTTTAAAGTGATGAAGTGATCACAGGGAGAAATTAAGTCACCTGGAAAGAAATTATTAACAACCACAAAAATACTGCTGGCGCTGGTGAAGTTTAAAGAAGAAGAAGAAGCGTGGGATGGAGTGACGGAAGAAGCTGGGGAAGAGTAAACGGAAAGAGCTTAAAAACACTTTAATTTATGTCTAAATTATGTTTGATGTTGTCAGGATGTGGTTGCAATCATGCTCCGGAAGAGGAGAAGGTGCGGGAATTGGAGAGGGTGGTAGAGGGGGAGAGGTCGGTGGCTTAGGAGGTGGAGACGAAGGTGGAGCAGCAGGAGGGTGGAAAAGTAGAAGGATTGGCAGGCAGCAGAGCACGAATAATTAACGCGAATTTAATACCTAAAAATATGCAACACATTTCCATTAAGATGCTAAATTATGCATGAAATTACGTTAGCATTCATTTGGGAGAAACTAAAAAGAACACAACGATGCAAACCACAACCGAAGCTGCAGCTCGAAGCTTCAAAAATATACACAGAGAATTTTTAAAGAACGGAGTCACATAAATTGCAGCAACAAATTCAACAGGCGACAAAACAGCGAAGAAATAAAGAAGAAAGAAGAAGCAAAACAAAAAAGTGCTACGCGAGGAAAGCAGCGACTACAGCGTCAAATAAAGCGAATGAACAAATTTTCAGTACGTGGTTTAAAAGCTGATGGTTAGGGGGTTGGGGGGGAGGGGGTGGACAGAATAGAGTGGTAGGGAGGATGGGCCGAGTGTTGTTGCGGAAGCAAGGAGTACAGGCGTTGAAAAGCTGGGAATTAATTCAAAAATAGTTGTCAAGTATGGCAAATATGCTTCGGTAACAACAACGAAAACAAAACAACAACAAAAAACAAACACAACAACAACATACACCCATACACACTCAAGAGCAACATACACCAATACGCACACACAACGAGAACAAACAACCTCATCAACATTACAATAAAATATGCATGAAATGTTGTTATGGTTCTTCAGCTTAGTGAAGGAGCGGAAGGGGGGGGGGGGGGGAGTAATGTGAAAGGAGCTCAGCGAAATCCAAGGATCTCCACAGAATTCCGCGGAGAAGGACCCGACATGAAGCCAAAAATGACTGTGTTTGTGTTGGTGGAATTTAATGAAATTCATGTGGCTCCAAGCGAAGGCGACAACAGAAGGTGTAAAGTAAGCGAAAAGCACAGCCAAGGAATTGGATAAGCACGAAAGGAGTGGGCGATGGTGAGGGGGGGGGGAAGGGTTGAGGAGAGAGAAGGACAGATTCATCTCATGTCGTGCGTATAAATATTTATAAAATTCCGAACAACATATAAAACTCAAGTGTAGCAATTCGTCAGCGGCAAAGACATACGACCAACGGGATCAGGTGAATGAAGAGGAAGAATCGGGGGGAAAGGGGAGACAGGGGAGGAGGTGAAATAGTAATCCACAATGTTCCTTTGGATCCGTATATCATGCGGATTTATTATATAATTAACTTTGCTGGAAGAGGGTCGAAGGAAGGAAATGACGAAGCTCCAGCTGAGAGATTTAACACTGAAAATAATTGAATGTCTTATTTAAACTATGAGAAGAAGAACTGGAAAAGAACAAGGAAAGGAACACTAACAAAAAGAAGAACAAAACTTGAAGCTCGACTGCATGCAATCAATCACAGTATAAATATCCTGATGAGTCCTTTGCCATTCGAAATGTGAGCGCAGGATACAAACAGAATATTTAGGATTTGCCTGTTTTGGGCACTGTTTTCTTTATTTTTACTTTACTTCTTTTTACTATTTTGAAAGAATAGAAAGCTAGTCACTATCACTATCATTACATGCTCCAAACAAAGCTAACGATTTTACACATCAACTGCTACTTTGTACTCACCACACTGCGAATTCAGTTCAAACGAACACGATTGAAGTGGCGCCAAATAATTTTGCATTCTGTCTGTCGAAGGGTGGAGGGGGTTGCGGGTGTTGCGGGGGTGGAGGGTTGGTGTATCCACACGAGAGTGCGAAGGGATTGAAAGAGGTTTGTTGCGGTTGGAGTCATCATGGTTGGTCGAATGATTGTCCAGGGGAGGGGACGAAGAGGTGGTGGGTTTGATGACTGGTCGAGGGGAGTGTGTGTATACGAGTATATGTCCTTCCATACGCACAAAAGCACAAACGGAATAAATTAGAAGCATCAGCAGCAGGAGTGTAGACGGGAATCAACTGAAATCCTGCGATAAAAGATATCACAGACATGTACACAGAGCAAAAATATTCTATGACAGATTTGCCCAGATTTTGAGACACAAGGACGATGGGTTGTCCGAAGCACACGCAAGTGAGACAAGAATTCAGAGGAGAAGAAGGAAGAGAAGACGGCGACGTGAAGGAGGAGGAGCCGGAGAACGAGGGAGTTGCTAGGGAGGAGGGAAGCAAGCGCTGTTAGCTTTCTTGCTGAGCAGTCGATCGCCAGTCGATGGACCTGCCGAAGGATGAGTGTTAATCTCAGTGTTTTATGATGCTTTTATTGTTTGTTCCTCCATCACTCAGTTTTTCTCCATTTTTAATTGCTTCCATTTTGTTTTTATTGCAATCGTTTTATTGCAGTTTCAGTTCCATTAAAATTTAATTAATGAACAGAAGCGCTGCTCTTCTCTGGTCTCCTTCAACTCTGCTCTGCTTCACCTCTGCTCTGCTTCACTGCTTTGATTCAATTCTGCTCTGCTTCTGCTGTCCGTCATATTTTTCATTGACGTTCTGCCTGTTGTGATGCGTGGACGCGTAATGAAGAAAACAGACATGTTTTTCCTCTCCATTCTTTTTTTTTATTTTATTTTTTCTGTTGCTGTTGATTTTGCATTTAAGCTTGAGCAGTACAGATTGAATTTTTTGCTTATTTAATACTTTTAAAGTTAATTTTTTAATTTACTTTCTTTGTATTGTTATTGAAATTGTTAATTTTTATTTTTTCAGAAAATAAAATAATGGCTTTTATTTGTTTTTTTTCTCTTTTTCTTTTGTAAATACTTGTCCAAACTTAATTCACACAGAGTAATAATAAAAGCGTAAATAATGAAATAACTTGAGCAGTTGCAACAACAATTCGATGTCATGGGCTTTTTTATTCAATTTTTACTTCACTTTTTAATTACATGACATTTAATTAATGATCATTGTTTCGGTGTCGTTAAATGAGTTGACTTTATTTTGCTTTTGTTTGTTGTTTTAATTTCACCACCGAGCCACTTGTTAGCTCGCTTTCTGTGTTTGTGTTTATGTACATGTGCGTATGTGTATATGTATGCATACCTCATTGTTGTATTTATCGTTTTTGTTGCTGTAATTAGCATAAAAACTGTGATTTTTACACAGCATCACAGCATCGCAAAAAAATTACTTAAATGATGTGATATTTAATTACTTTTTAATGTATGTAAGTGACACCCGATTTCATGCAAGTGACGAAAATGAGCAACAAACTTCCTCCATTCCTCTCTCTCACTCTCATATTCTCTCTCTCTCCCTTTCGCTCTTCATTTATCCGTATTCTCGTTCACGCTTTCATGGTCTTTATTGGAAATCATGCTGTGATTCAATATTGCAAGATAAAAGTTGAAAAAATTAACAACAACAACTAACAACAACAAAAATAAGAACAATAATACAAAAAATAAAAGCAATAATAGTAATAACAATAAAAATATAATGAATTATTACAGTGATAAATATAAAAGAAAGAACCTTCGTATCCTGCAATCTTCTGTCTTCAATATTATGTACAATATTAACTATAAAAGTGTGCTGCCATCTTCTTTTTTATGCAGAAATTTATTCAACCGAATTTGTTTTTAATGATATTTATTTTTAATGATACTTATTTTCAACATAAACAAAAGGAAGAACGAGATAAAAACTAGAACAAGATGAACAAATATCAACCATAACCATGAATACAAAAACAAATGCTGTAGTAGATCCTATAGAATTAATTTACATAGGCATATGTACTTATATAAATAACTCCAGGGCTCTGTGCGTGTGTATGTGGATGTGTATGTGTTTCATGTTTGCGTCATCACCGTCATTCGCATAAAAATTACAAAATTAGAACCTTTCAACAAAGTTAAAATAAATAGAAACAAGAAACGAATAAAGAATAAAAACATTGCGAGTTAAAAGAAAAAAACAGAAAGAAAACCAAAAAGAAAAGCGATATACAACAAATGAGATAAGGAAGGAGGAGAAGAAAAAGAAGAAGAAGAAGAAGAGAAAAAACCAGATGATGATGAAAAGAAAATCATGCCTAGCGTATAGATGATGAGTGTCTGTTGACGCACGCAGCAATTTTTTGAATTCGCATATGAAATGAATTGAGGTTAAGTACGGTTCATGCGGTATTCATGATGGCAGTGTAGGAGTGCGTAAGGATGATAGAAGTAGTGTTTGCGAGTGTGTTTGTGTGTGTGTGTGTGTGTGTGATTCTCGAGTGTGTGAATTAACAAGTCGGTATTCTTTGCAGGAAGCTTTTTAGTTCTGTGAAATGACTCTGTATTTCCGTTTATATAGTATATACTAGTGTATGTATGTATTTACACATAGATGTTTCTTGTACATATTCTCATTTTTCTATTCTATATTCTTCTAAATAAATATTTCGTATTTCGTATGATTATCTTATCAGCATTCCTTATAGAAACCCCTGCATAAATACAATAGTAATGAAAGTGGAATGTAGTATATATTTATTAAGACTCGTTACAACTTATCTTATATGAAGCTGAATCGGCTTAATTTATTTTTACCTGTAAAGAAAAGACAAAAAATAGTATCAGTTTAAAGTTGAATATTAAAAACAATACTTAAAACTTCTTTCGTATAAAAATAAAAAAGTTATTTCGTATAGAAATCGTATATTTGTTAGAATAAATAACTTAAGAATATTATGCAAAACCTTCGAGTATCAAAAGCGATGCATTTTCTCCCACCCACCCCTCAAATTAACACTCCCACTCAAATACCAGCCCAGTCTGCTATGTCGATATATATATATTAGTACGTTGTGTATTCCTCTATAACCAGGCCCACAATCTGTTGTTGTATACTTGTTCATATATGCAGCTATACTCGTACCTGGTCATGATCATGCATAGTTTATAAGTGTCAGTATGTCAACATGGTGTATCTGCCGCGAGGATCCCCGAATAGAGCCGTTCTTACCGTGTAATTTAGCGGTAATTCCATTAACTTCATCATTAATTAATGGAGGTTGAGTGGCCGGAAACCACTCACAAGTAATCGCAGTGCAGTGTCAATAACACGCCCACGGCAAGTCATTTCATCCATTATCCTTCTTTTCCCATCCCTCCCCCAACCACTCCCTGGGTCCTTCAAGCGCATGTCCTTTAATTTAAGAATGTTGACCGAATTTCAGTGGCTTAGCAACACTTCAAGCGGTCGTAAGTGGCACGTGCCACGTACAAACACTTAAACACACGCCAGTACACTAACACACCTTCTGTGCACTACACACGCATACACACACACGTGCAATGTTAGCACACTTGATGTGGCCAATTAAACGTGGTGTAGCTTGGACATCAGAGTCCACAGACGATTTTACTTGCTCTCTGTCGAAATTATTGTCGACTTCATATCGTGTACTCTACTGGAGGTTATTAAATTATAATATATCGATATTAAATCGAACCATGTTTGAGTGGAAATCGGTAACTAAAGACCATTACAACAACAACAAATACCTGCAATTATTCTTGACCGTATTTGATATACTAAACTACATACAGGTCGTGAATCTAACATCGTTTAAGCACCAGAAACCACACAAAACGATAGGCACACACAAAACGTAAAAACACACTCATAAATACACTGTTGCGATTTTACACACGCATTCAAAACAAAGAACCTAAATTAGCACGTACATAAACCATCTCACTCAAGCAACGACTACAGTAAACCGTCTCCGAAAAAACATTGTACACATTTAGGCGCAAATTAAAACAAGTATTCATAAGCGTTGTTCATAATTAAAACAACAACAACCGGAAAGACTTCTGTTTGTTTGAGTGTATCGAAATGTTGTGTGAACTGTTGTTGTTGTTGTTTTCGTCTCTTCGATATCACCATGGAAGCCACACCCACTCTTGTGGTAAATTTATTTTAGCTGCGGCGCATTAATTTTTAATTAAAGTCTGATTTGTGTCTCATTTAAACGACTAGCAATATAAATACCAATACACGCACGCGAATACACTCCCACCAACACACACATAATTGACTGTTTGCGCTTTAAGGTGAACCGACATTTATTGCCATGCAACACGCTTAATTGCGTCATTAAATGTTCCTGCCAGCAAGCAACAACACCCGCCACAACAGCAACTTCTGTGAAATCAATTAATTAAACTGATGCAACTTGATATAAATAATATACCACTAAAGATGCTTAACGCTGGATGCTGTTATCCAGCTCTTTTGGCGTTCATGTGAACACGTTCCTGAACACTCGAGTGATATGCAACTTTAATGTGATGTAATTAAAACCTCTGGTAACTCTGATGATAAGAGAGAGAGAGTGGGAGAGAGAGAGAGAGGGAGGGAGAGAGGAGTATGTTTTGTGGCTTCATTGATTTCAATTTCTGACTCCACTCGTGACATGTATCTATGATGCATCTATTAATATTAGCTAACACCAGTTACATCATTTATTTATCCTCCATCCAGCGGATTTCCCTGGGACCAAATTTATTTGTTCGTAGTTCCAGAGTCATCCGAGCTGACATTCGAAAGCCTCTTAAATCGATTTGTATTGAGTGGCGTTTATTAGCTGAGTTAGGCTGGGTTAAGTTCATTAAAATAGCACCCAGTTAGGTCAAATGAGTTTCTTTGAAGACTTGGTTTAGCATATTTAATCTATATAAAAGTTAAATCACAGATGCGAAGGAATTTTGTAGATAAATTCAATTAAATTTAAGATAAATTATTACTTGAAGCTCATCTACTTTCTTAATCATATGCGAACTATTAATCAACTGAATTGCTTCCGTGCCTCAGGTGTTGATTTGTGGATTGTATAGATAAAAATAATATCTATTTATAAATAAACGTCGAATCAGAAAACTTTTGCTTCAGGCGTCTTGTTATTTAATTTATTATTACACTTTTATTGAATATAAATAAATGCGATCGCTCATACGTCATGATGTACGTCAGATTTTGTGTGATACCAACAGCTGTGGGGCTCTCTCCTTCCTCTCGCTCTCCCCCTTTCTAGCTCGCTCTCACCGGTAAATTAAAACCTCTTGTGACATTTCGCAACACTTTATCGCGCATCGACAACGAGTCGTGAAATAAATCATAAACAGTTTTGAGGGCATAAATAATAAAATGTGCTTCATAAATCAATCATCATGGCAACCGATGTTGAGTGTTTTATCTAATCAAGTAGCTTGTAGATAGGGACATTCGAGAACTCTCTATTTTCTTCTTATCTTTCTTCACCCCTCCCTCCAGCCTACTTTTATGAGCGATAATTAGACTCGATTGTCGACTATTGTGTGTATGTACTTCAGTAGCACAACACAGGAAAAATTGGTATTGCATAACTTCATAAATAACTGTAAATAATGAGTCTTAATTGCGTTAAAAGTTCAACACTTAACCGAAGCCAAACATACCCACCATCGTTCCTGGGATGCACTCCAGCCCCCGAAGGTCATCCTTTTTGTTTGGGTTTGTTTTTTACTCTATTCGAACGCGTGGGTAGCTGAACGCACGTACGCACGCATAACGAGAGGCGGAACGCGTGCAGAATGAGCGTATATATTGCACTTTTACACTCACACAAACATGAGCACAATAAATCGTTTTGCGGTTGAAAGGGTGGCGAGTGGAGGGTGGTGAGTGGTGAGTTGGAGGTGGTGATGGTGGAAAGTGGAAGTGATGGACGGGCTACAAGAATGCGTACACCGCGCACAGGAGCGGCTTCAGATGAATCGGTTACTTCAATTGTTTTGTTACCATATTTATTATATTTGTTATATTTATTATGTTTTAAATATTGTATAATTATTTTCTATAATAATTTATTTTATACTGAGTGAAACTTTTTCATTGCACTACCCGCCGAAACTGGTCACTAACTTCGTCTCTTTCTTTAAAAGTGTCTTTAAGTTTCGCAGGAGCAAAAGGAGGAGCAAAATCAGGAGCGGCTCAGCAGGAGGCGGCTGCTTGCATTGCGTTTCTGCTCCTGATGCTGTTGCTGTTGCTTCTTCTTCGCTTTCCGTGAGGCTGTCAGTTGGCTGTCAAGTTTTATTCGTTTATATGTTCAAGCGGCATGATTGCCGCTCCGCTTCTGCCTCTCTATTCTTCTCCATTACTTTTCTCATCACTCCTTTCTTTTCTTCTCCTCTCCTCATCACTCCTTTCTCCTCTTTTGCTCTCCTATCCTCTCTCATCTTCCGAATGCGTGGTTTCTGTTGCAGACGAGTCGCTTGTCACGTTCGGGATCGTGGCGGTTTTTACGTCAGCGTTGACGTTTTATTGCGAACATTTTTCTTGTGCGCGAGTGTTAATGTGTGAGTGTTTGTGTGTGTGTATTAATGGATGCGTCTATGTATTCTCCATTATTGGCTACATTAGCATATTAAATTGTTGTGGCAACAGCGCACCGTGGATTGCAGTCGACATTTTGACTGTACAGTGGGCTGGAATTTTAAAAAAATTTTCATAGGCAGATATTTATATGAAAATATTTACCTAAACTTCTGTTAGATGCTACCTGAGCTCTCCTTTCCAATTTTTCATTCTTTTCCATTCCATCTTCAATTTTTTTTCTGTCCATTTCTTATTGTCTTTAAAAATATCTCATGTTGCATACTTTCATTTAAGTTTCTTTCAATTAAATAATAAGAATAACTTTAACACATACACACACACACACACACACAAGTACCTACATATGCATTGATGTAAATATGTATATTCAGATATTCGTATACACTCCATGATATACAATACAATATGCGAAAGTTTCTCTTGTCTCTTTTCTTGAATTCTCCGAATGAATGAATTCTCTTTAGATTCATTTATTTATTCCTCGTTCTTTTAAGTCTTCTATTTTATTTAGTCGTTCTATTTTATTCCTCGTTCTTTTAAGTCTTTCGCATCAACGTTTGCTGCTTGAATTTTTATTTGTTATCTTTAGCATTGTGGTGGCTTTTGTTGTTATTGTTATTAAAGTTGCTCTTTTGATTTCTGTTATCATCAGCTTAATTGATTTCACAGTTTAAAGAAGCAACTTTTGACTTTTATACTCACAACTCAGTTCAAGTGAAGTCAAGTCAGATCAAATCATCGCTTTAGGAAGATTCCTTAAGGGTTAAAACCCCGTTTTAGACCCATTAAAGTCCATCTCAAATCGAATCAACTCCACATCCTGACCTCTGGATTTAACTGTTTTCCTATAGGTTGTCATCAAGGGGCTTTTTTTGATTTTATTTCTTTCGAAGCTTTTGTCAGTCAGTTTCTGCGACTTCATCAGCTTCCGACGTTCGTAACGTGATAACACGACCGACATCCGTTAAATAACCGTTAAAATAGTGACCAAAAAACTTCGGCTGACACTTAAAAGCGGCTTTCATTTTGGCAGCATGATTTAAAGTCCTTTGCTCAGAGAACAGTGAATCGAGACAAAGATTATCGTTGCAACTTCATTTTAAACCAACTTCGTGTTTGTCTGTTTTCATTTCCTTTTATTACTTTTTCCTTTTCTTTATTTCCTTAATCATATTGACGCTGATGGCATTCATAGTGAGCTGTACTTAAGTGACAACGTTCAGATGAGCATAATTAAATTTTTCGGAATAAAATCGAAAATATTCAACAGAATCCATTTTAAAGAATGAATTCTGTGAGATGGTCATCAGAGGCGTGGTGGGGTCAAGCGGAAGGGAGGGGGACACGAGTAACAGTGCGAGGATGATTGTAAAAAAATATAAAAATCACATTCAAGTCCAGTGCTTCATTATGCACGAGTGCCGCCGGAACGTTAACAGAAAATGCACTCTTGGACATACACACACACACACAAACACCCACACATACCAACTCATAAATGCAAACATTTTTAATGCTTGTGTATTTATGTCAGTGTGCTTCTTATGAAGCCTGCATAATTTTAATGTGAATAAAATTTTTTCGCTTCTTGTTTATGCTAATTCATCATGCTGAATTATTAACTGCTTGAATGCCTCGTAATTCATTTTCGATCATCGAATAATGACCATCATTTTACAAAATCTGCCGAATAATCTGCAATAAATTGATAACGATTGAATATATACTCCCAAGAGTTGTAAATAGCGAACTCTTTACGACAAAAGTCCATACAGAGTCATACATCCTCCGTCTCATGCTTTAATTATTTACTTTATAACAAATGGCTGGTATTACATCTATAAAAGGCACCAACAGTTAGTGTGTCAGAAAGTCCTTTAAAAGAACCACTAAAATACATCTTTTGGTTTTTATTCTGGAAATTTGAATAAGAACTTCAGAAACCGTTCTTTCATAACCATAAAATTATTAAACCTTTAAAAAAATCCGCTCGAATCAAATGTCAAATAACACAAACATTAACTCAAATAGTTTCGAGCTAAATATCATAACAAAGTCAAATCGAAATTAAAACAAGTGACCTGAAAACTTAAGAAATCAATTAAAGTCAATTCGGGTTCACAAAAGTTTGAGTTTTCATATCAGGAAAAGCATTTTTAAGTGGAATAAAGGTAAATACAGTCAAGTAATGTCACATTAATTTAAATAAACTCCAATTAGATGAAGTTAAATAACTTCTAGTCGCATAAAATCTAATCAAGTGAAATTAAATCAACTGAAATAAAATCCAATAAATTCCGAGTAAAATCCAACTAAATAAAGTTAATTCAATTGAAATGGATTCAAGTTAAGTTAATCTGAATCAAGTCCAAATAAAGGCAAATCAGATGCAGTCAATAAAGTCAAATAAAATCAAAGTTGAGTCAATTCAGTTGGATAAAAAAGTCAAAATGAAGCTATCGTAATTCAAATCAAAGTGGAAATCATTATTAAAATTTTCAACGTAATAATTAAAATGTAATACGTTTCTAGAGAATTCTGATAAATTATAATGAAATTATGTTAAAAAATACCGAGTGCAGAGATGATCATCACTCTTTATAGACACTTTTCATTGCTTTTCAAATTGTTTGATGATTAAATCAAATCGAATTATATCGAATCTAATCAAAACAAGATAAATATTGTATTTAAATGTTCCAAATGGCAAATTAAAAATAATACAATAAATAAATCAATAAAGAAAATTTAATTAAATTTTATAAACTCCAAAATTTTATTTGAATTTTAATATTTCAATGCGACTTGTTTGCGTTTGTATTTTGTTTTGTTGTTGTTGCTATATATTTGTATATATGTTTTCATGAACTTAGTTTCAGTTAAATAATTGAATATATTTCAATGTAGAAATGCTAATGAAACAAAACTCGAACACCACAACAAGAGCTCAACAAAATTTAAACAAACAACGACTCTTTTATCAGAAATAATAAATCAAAACTCATAGGAACTGCAATTTAAAATGGAAAATATTTTTAACCCTGCCCTGCACATGCAACAAAATAATCCTCAAGCGGAGTAAAGTTTCCATTATAAATGAAATTATAAATTAAATTACAATCAATTATAAATTAAATATTTTCTCCTTATTAACTTCATTTAATTAACTAATAATGATAATGTTAAGTGATAATGAGACAATAATTAAATGACAATGATTGAATTTTATGATCTTAAAGTTTGTTTCTTTAAAAATAAAATGTCGCAACTATTAAAATAAATAAACGATGAATAACTAAATTAACGTAGAACTAAACTACGTCAGAAAAATTGTTTATGAATTCTAAACGAAACCCTTTATGAATTCCAAAGCAAAAAACAACAAAATAAATGTGTGCTTAGTTTATTTATGTTGCAGCGGGTTAAAGTGAGCAACAAAACATTCGATGATTCATATTTAAAATGGCCAATAAATTTATTCACACAGCCGTAAGCTCATTTAATGTCGTTATTAGAGCGAATTTTAGATTTAAATAAATAATTAATACCACGGATTGAATATGAACGACAACAACAATAAAAAACAACAACAAACAAACAGCAACCACAAAACAGAAACAACAAAAAAATTCCTAATAGAATTTCGTTCGTCTCTCATAATTTGTATCTAATTTGAATTGTTTTTGCTTTAATATCCAAAGTTTAAATAATTATTTCATTAAGTTGCATAATATTAATAATGTTTGTTATTTTCATGTAACCACTTCCGACGATTATGAAGTGTAAAACTAACCATACAAAGCTCACTGATTGCAAATCAGCTAACATAGATTTGCATACGGATTAAATTTAAATAAGTTCACTAATTAAATTTTCAATAAAATATATTTTACGTAATTCAATTATAATGTAGATGAATAGAGTTGAATTGAATGAATTTGAGTTGATTGGAATCGAATTGAATGAATTTGAACTGAATGGAGTTGAAGTAGAAGCATGTTAATAAATTACATGTATTGTAACTTAATCAGAATTCATTTCAATTCATTTTATAGAATAACGATTTTAATTAATTTGCAATTTCATCACTTTAATATACAGTAATATTTTATGTAAAATACAAATACAAAAATATTTGATCAAATTACGGTAACATAATCAAATATTTTTGATAATATTTAATAAAAATCTTAAATATTTTTGTCATTAATTTAATATTTTAATAATAAACATATGATTAGTTGCTCTGCTAAATTATTACCATATTGTTTCTTGTTGTTTTTGTAATTTAATCAAATTTACTCAATTAAACTGAAATTCATTTCACTTCAATTAAATGTCAATTAAATGTTCTTGATAAGACATCATGAGGCCGAAGAATATATCGTACATCCATGCAAACATACATACAATACATATGTATATGCATACATATATACATGCATACATATATCAATATATCAATATATCAAATAAAAGCAATAAGCAATTAAAGAAATGGAGATTTGAAAAAAGTGTTACCAGACGCCCAGAAATTATAAAAAAATATTTACAAAAAATTATTTCAAATTCAAATTCAAAAACTTGCTCATAAGCAATTAATTTTGCCCAAGTTAATAAATTAAAAAAATAATCCATTATTCCGTCAATAATTATTATTAAGGTTTTCTTTATTTCTGCTTTATTATTATACCCTACACACGAAGTGAATAGGGTATATTCACTTACTGCTTCCGTTTGTAACGCATTAAAGGAGGCGTGACAGGTATAGAAAAGTATATATATATTCTTGATCAGCGTGACCTCCTGAGTCGATTTAGCCATGTCCGTCCGTCTGTCTGTACGTCTGTCTGTCTGTCTGTGGAAATCACGATTACAAGAGAACGAATAGAGATATCATCATCAAACTTGGTACGAATATTGTCTATCATTAGAAACTCATCGGTATTGAAAATGGGCAAAATCGGACCATTGCCACGCCTACTTTTTATAGTAAATATAAATTCATCCATGCTTATAGCTCAATTTCTCAGCTTATAGAACGAATTTGGGGTTGAAATTTTGTCCAGAAGTCCACTGTCTCTGACCAAAACAAACTACCACAAATGGGCGTGGTCCGCCCACTAATTAAATAAAACTCGATTACAGGAGAACGAATATAGATATTTTCATCAAATTTGGCACGAATGTTGTTTATCACCAGAAACTTATTGGTATTGAAAATGGGCCAAATCGGACCATTACCACGCCTAATTTTCAAATAATGGTGTGTAGGGTATATGAACTTCGGCCAGGCCGAAGTTAACACTCTTTCTGGTTTATTTATTATTTTTAAATATCATCAGGGAAAAATGCTTATTATTAACGGTTCAAGATCAAGATAAACCATACTCACATAAAGATCATTAATTATGTTGTGTTGCTATACTCTACATACTCTAAACACAGCCACACCTTTAAAACAGACACAGATGATGGGCATATAAAAAGTGCGTCTGTGTGTGTATATGTTTCTTACCTAAGAAAGCTGACCGCAATTCCGCAAATTGCATTTAAAATAATGAATGCATGCTTGAATATCATTCGTAATCTTTTCTTTTGTCTGTTTTCATTTAAAATGACTTGAAATTTCTATCCTTCTCTCTATCTCTCTTTCTCGCTCTGTCTTTCTCTATCCCTCTCTCTGTGTCCTCTCTTGTTTCTACTTTCTTCGTATTTCTTGTCCTATTCTATTAATTTTAAACCATTCTTTAGTTCTTTTCTTATTATAAAAGAATCATGTAAACTCAGACCATCGTCCGTTGTATTTTCTTCAGTCACTCCTTCATTCATTCATTGCTACAGTCACTTATGTATTCCTTCAATGTTTTATGTCAGCACCAGCAATTATCTAGACACATTCTATGTGCCATTCCATATCATATTCGGACAGCTCTCAATGAACAACCACTACTAAAGAGGCCCTCTTCAGAGTTAAACTTTGACACTGACGCGTCACATAGTAAAGTGGGTGCTTGTAAGTGTGAATAGTTGAGTTAGAATGCGTGAGTGGTTGAGTGGTTGAATGGTTGAGGATTACGACTGATGGATGGATGGTTGAATGTTTTCATAGAGGGAGTCCATTTATATTCATCGTAAAGGAGGAATTTCATAGATAGAAGGAACTCATGAAGCACAAGATATCAAATTACTAAACAAATTTAATTAAAACACTATAATAAGTATTGAAGCAGAAGCTACTTGTTTAGCTCAGTGACAGTTTCTGCAGAGTTACCAACTGAATTTAATTTTTCATCAGAGCTCAATTTTTTTTTCAGAGCTCATAATTAATTTCTCGAAGAGTGACTTCTTTTGTATTGAATATTAAAATCTTAAATTAGTTATCTGTTGGCAACCCTGCGCACTAAAAGAAACATGGCAGAGTTGCAAGTGTAGCATTTAAATTCGTAGCAGTTTTTTGCTTATTTTAATGAATGTTAATTAAGGGGACCCGTGACCCCGATTGGAGGACTTCACTGGTTTCTTCAAGATAAAACAAAATCAATTTTAGAGACACAGTGTACTGGCGATAAGGTGAACATCCAATAAGATGAAAATTGAATAACGAAAAAATCAATCGGAAGCTTAAAATCGAATCGAAATAGAGTGAAATCGAATGAAAAATATCCATAGAAACACTCTTCTGTGTATACGTTTATAGTAATTAAATACAATTACTGCTAAAATGATTAATTAGCCAACAAAAGCATTGATTGTCAAGCGATTGTTCATCAAATAATTCAATGAAATCATTACTGCTGCTGAATATAATCAAAGCCATGAAACAAAAACAAAAATAAAAATAAAATAAATGAATAAAACAGAAAAATAATTCGTCTGAGCCAGAAAAAGAGCCATCGGAAAAAATGTCATCGACAAAAGAAATTCAGAACGAAACAATCGATTCGTTAGTAAATCCAATTTATTTTTTGATATGAGCGAAATTATTTGTTTTTTTTCCTTTTTTTCTTTGTCAAGTTTACTCTTTTTTTTCTTTCATTGTTTGCTTTTCTTCTCTTTCCCACCGAACTATGAATAAGCAAGCAAAATAAAATGACGATTCGCTCAGTAATTCAGAAAGAGTAGTGAACTAGTACTAAAACAGTAGAGTAAGGCATAAACGTAGCAATAAAAACAGTAGTCAAAATAGTACTAGAAAAAAAAATAGTCGAAAAAGCATTAAAAACAGTAGAGCCGAATATGAAAGGTCGTCCAAGTTGCGGTCATGAACTGCTGCTGCCCGTTCTATTACGAGTATGATTGAGTACGATAAAGTTTGCAAAAAAAATTAAAAAAAGAAAAATAAAAATAAAAAAGGTGGAAAATAGAAATGAAAAAAAACAAGGCAAATAAAATGAATGAATGCGTTTCCAAAATGTGTGGTGCAAATAAAGGGTCAAAATACGGCTGGGAGGCGGTGGCGGTGCTGGGTTGAAATATAACGGTAAAAGGTACAAAAACTATGAAATACACACAAAGGAAGAACAAGAAAACAGTGCCAACAACCACAAGTTATGAAAAGTAGTCGGTTGTTGTTTTCAAATGCTTGAGTTTTCGAATAGTTTTACTACCGTTATTTAGAATCGGGTTTATATTGCTATGTGGACCACATCCACATGATGTGGTCAAATATTATTTCAGTTAAATTGTGAAAAATTTTATAATCCGTTAGAAAGTCGTACATATAATAAAATCTGTCTGTTCGTACATGAGTGAAGTTAGATTTTATTTTCCCAACCAAAGTTGGTTTAAAAGTTCGATATATCATTTTTAAAACTCGCCATAAATTCTAAAAATTTTAAAATGTTCATATAAATAAAGTTCATAAGCTTTTAAATATATAATAAAATAGATATATTGTTTATATTATATTATAATATTATTTTTCACATAATATATTTTATAATTACATAGTAGTCTATAAATTATAATATTATAACCCATAGCTTGATATTATATACTCTAAAATGGATGTATATTATAAAATTATTTAATTAAAACTAAGATCTGTAGTTTTTCTTGTTTTATTTGTTATTTTATTTTCTATTTTATTTTTAATTCCCTTTATATTGATTATTTATGATTACTTACTTATTATTAATTGTATTGATTTCTTTCCTAATTCTATTTTTGCTTCATCATAATAAATTCTTAATTTAATAATGAAATAATTATACGTTTAAAAAAACATTTCATAATGCGAATAATTTATTTATTATTAAATTATATTATACTTTAATTAAATGGTATTCAAAATTATTTATATTTATACTCAGTGCTCTGTGTTGAAGTGTTTTCATAAATTGAATATTTCTCATAAAAATCAGACAACAGTTTTAATGGTCCACTACATTAGTTTATTGTTTATCTTTGATTTTTCAAATATTGCAAAAGAGTAAGTTTGAACATTTATTTTTATTTATTTATTGAATTTTTTCCGATTGGGATTTGAACAAATCCGATACGAAATGATTTCAATTGTTCAGTTATTTTAATTGTTGTTTGCTTGTTAGATCTGGCTTCATAGTTGGTTGGTTTTTGAATGAAATCACGCTTAAACTCACCGAAAAACTGACAAAATAAAGTGCAATAAAAACCCAAAAAACTGTCAACTCTTTTAACTTCAACAATGAATGCCAAATTGAGCACTAAAAATATTTCAATACAAATGCTATCATTATTTTTTTATTACGTTTTTTCATCATCAGATTTCAGCGAATATTGAGCAAAAAATCGTGTTTAAAAATCATGTTTTTCCATTCTATGCAACTCAAATTACTTTTGGGATTTAAGCTGTAAATCAGAGCGATTGTAAAGTTTACATTCCTCTTCTCCCCCCCCCCCCCCATTATTTTGCTCCCCACTGATTTGGAATGCTTTTCGGTGATTTTTTATTATTTCTTTTCTCTACTTATTTTCTCTCTCGAATTGCAACTGTGAGTAGATGTTGCTTCGTCTTTTTTTGCTTAGTTTATCCAGTGTTATTTCAGCGATGTTTTTATAACAAACATGTGCAAATTTGTGGCATTTATTTGCTGAAACGGTGATTTTTCCTGTTTCTGGTTTTTGTATTTTCTAAAAAAATATCCGATTTATGTAGTTGATGGCTTGTGGCATGTTTTACCACTAAATAGTTCAATTAAATGTATTTTGATTGTGTGTTTACCAGAGTAGACAAAATTCCAAACAAAAATTAATTCAAATTCAATTTAAATACAGAGTAAATTTCCGATTGATTTTTTATATTTAGAGTCCTTTAATAATCTAAAAATAGTCTAAAACTTCAATTCATATTTTATTAGAAAGAAAAAGAAAAGGGTCAAGGAACAAGAACGAACTCGTCCATTTGGTCCATGTCACTCTTATCGTTGAATGTCAATATCTCAATATTATAATTGAATAAAAACATATGAAGTTCGTAGAAAATTAAAGTATTTTATTTCAAATTTAAAATTTAATCTTCGAGTAAATCATTCTTAAGACCATAGAAACGTTTCAAAGCCAGACTTATCATCTGAGATCTCTATAAGGATCGAACTGAAATGTGGTCATGTTTTATAAATGCTCAGTTTCAGGAATAACTACTCGTATTATTTATGAGGATATCAGATTTTAGTGATATGATGATGAAGTTATGAAACTATAAAAGAACTAAAGTATTGACAGGGAACATGAAGTTTTTCAACTCATATAAAAAATGTATGTATGTATATCAAGTGCATGTCATATAAACAATATGTTTAAAGAAAAGTAGAATAAATGCCAAAATTCTGAAAATATGTATCTAATTCAAAGATTTCAGTTTAGTTCAAAGTTCAGTAAAACCGTTTTAAACGTTTTCGTAACTTTAGAGCTCTTGCTAATGTTGCTGCTAATGTTACTTATGAATGGACATCATGATGGTCATGCTGGGGCTCTGCATGATACTCGTACATAATTAAGCTGTCTGCCCACACACAATACACACACACAGACACACAATCTGAAGCCGAACTTTCCCAATTAACCGCAGAATGGTCACTGGTTACAATTTCGTTGTTGGAGCGGCACAAAAACAACACCAGAGACAACTCAATAGAATGCAGCTGATATACTTACATTGCAGCAAATATGCACGAGTAGATATCAGCACAGATGAACGAGAATCAGACGAACAAATGAGTAACTCACTAAAAAGAGGCGTATAACTAAAAAGAGGCGTATAACTAAAAAGAGGTGTATAACTAAAAAGAGGCGTATAACTAAAAAGGGGTGTATAACTAAAAAGAAACTGGGTATAAAAGAAAGAAAGGATCCCTCTAATCGTTTAAAGACCAGTGCATTTCATCAACTAAAGATAACACATTTGGATAAAAAAAGAATTTCAAGGGGTTTAAAAGCCTGCTAAAATCTCCAGCTATTCCTCCTGTTGCTCTACGCCACTGCTACGTATAACTCTCTTCGACGACGGACACAGGAAGATCTGAGTTTACATCTCGTACAACCATACGCACTAAACTAAGTCAAACAATGAACCCGAAAACTTACTGCGTCTGCAACACTGTCGTAAATGTTGGCTCCCTAACCGCTGGAGACGTCATTATTTCCTGGCACCGAATCTCTCGAATGCTGATAAAAGAGTTAAAAATGCTTCATTGCTCGAGAGAGTTGTTGGTGCGGTTGTCGTACGGGTTGGATGAGGATTTTCTCAAGTGCACTCACTGTTCTGGGGATTCACTTGTGCTATTAAAGCACAATTTATGCCACACACACACACACACGCACAATAAAATTGAGCTGAAGAAGAAGAAGAGAATAAAAAGAATTACACCAACATACCCTTAATTGACCAAAGTTTGGCACAAAAATACTTTCTGCTGGATTTGGAGCTGCTCATCTGAAACTAATGTTTTAAATGTTTTTTTTTTTAACAGCAGAATACTGTAAGCTCCTGATTATGGTTCTGCATATCAGAGAATGTTTAACATATCGTACAACATTTAATACCATAATAAATCCGTATAAAATGTTAAATTAATTCAATGGTAGAGCAAAGTTGGGAGAGAAAAGAATTGAGAGAGTAAAGTAATAAAAATAATTTTAGTGAGGCAGAGAGAGAAAAGAAAACAGACTCATGGACAGCGAGGGGAAGAGAAGGAGGGAGAGAAAGAGGCCAAAAGAGAGGGTAAAAGAAGGAATGTAGTATTATAGGAAACACAAGAATCAGGAACATTTTTAATTCCTCGTTGCCACAAAAGCAAATGACATGCAAATTCACGAAAAGAAAGGTTTTCAAACTAAATGCTAAAAAGGAATAAACAATATTTTATCACTATGAATAAATATTATGTAATCTGTATTCAGTGTTTTTTTAATGTTAAATGATCTAATGAATAATAGTAAAAAACACTCACAAACAACTTTGTTTTAGTATTTCTATCTAATGGATTGAGTTTCGAATCCAGAGCATTGCATTTGGGATGTGGCCAAAATCGGAATTCCGAAATGCGTCATTTTGTTTCTCTGCATTTTAAAACAGAGTCAGAAAGTCATAGGGTCTAAGGGTCAGAGGGTCGCAAGGCCACGAACCTTTCAAATCGTAGAGAATTACTTGCTTTTCTTTATCATTTTTTTAACCCTTCTTGAAGCAATAAAATGTGGACAAAGTTTGCTATGATGTCATCAGGAACATCACAAAATCTTCATGAGTATACACCCTTTAATACACTCACAGCGTTATTCTAATAAAAGTTGATGGAGTTGGTTATATGATTTTCATTGAAATGGTTTCCTTCAACACTTAAAACTATATTTTGTGTTGTTTTCTGATTTGTTTTGATATGGTTTTGGTATCTTTTTGATTTCTTCATAGAGAAGAAGGTTCTAAGATTATACATATAATAGTATACATTAAGGACCATATATCATCATCACCTCACTAAAATCATATAAATAATAATTAATATGAGCTCTAAAAGAAAATCGTTGATTACACTTTAGATGAAAATGTAAATTAGAAACAATTAAACATATTTACATATCTATGGATACATATCTTCACATATACATATGTATATCTATGTAGTTATGGATATTATTTTTAAACTCAGTATGTGATATACTGCATTTTGTGATATGAGAGAGAGAGAGAGAGAGAGCCAGAGAGAGAGAGCCAGAGAGAGAGAGCCAGATGTAGTGTAGAGGGAGATAGAGATCATAAGTCACGTTGATCAGCAACTGTACAGTTAGTCCGGCATTCTGCGATACGCATCTAACTGAAAAGTTGCTTTGTTTTTGTTGGAACTCGTTCATTCATTTACAGTACAGCCCACTGTTTGTCCGAACGCATAAAATCAAGAGTCATAAATTAGAGCTTCTATCAGAACTACGAAAACACATACATCGAGGTGCCGAGGTAACTTAATATGGACCGTAGCCAACCATCGAATGAACGAAGGAAAGAACGAGTGAATGAACGAGCGAATGAACGAGCGAGTGAACGAATGAATGCACAGCACAGCTCAGTAATTTATATTGTTAACTCTCAAAGTCGCATCGATGTCGCTGGCTTTCAGATGCATTCAATGGACAAAATGGTACTTAAATGGCCATGTTTTGGGGACGGCGAAACTCGGGGGTACTCTCCTGGTGAGCTTATTTTGTGGTCCGCTGTACCGACTGCCAGTGAAAATTAAAGCCAAAGCCAAAGCCAAAGCGGAAGTAGCAAAAATCCAAAAAAAAACAAAAATAAAGGGACGCAATCACAGAGACACAACGAGCGTCTAAAGCAACACAAGTTTAGTGTTGCAAATTTTAGGCATACGTTTCGTTGTACTTACAAATGCATGTGCTCATGAGCGCGTACGTGAACGCGTGCGTTTTTGGTCCACAGAGTCGATATCCTTACATACCATACATCATGTCTGGCAACTGAAAATATAGGTTAATGACCAACCAACCAACTGCCCAGAACATCGTAAAGCCGATTGTATTTGATGCTGGTAGTTTTTTTTAATTCTCGCGCTACGGGCACTGAATAGTGACACACATAAAGTGAGAGAGGGAGAGAGCGAGAGGGATGTGAAATCGGTACAGTGGAGAAAAAAACCCAATCAGTGATGCGTTGTGCATTTTTATTGGTTTACAGTTTATGACTGCAGATATTCTTCGAGTCTTAACGATGGCAGAAGACAATAACAAAACAAAACCATCGAAACAACAACCAACATTGTTCAGAATGTCCAAGATTTTAGGACGAAAAGGCTATTTTTTTGGGGCTTATTTTCTGAGTAGGAACTCAAAGAAGATTTAAATTTTTCCCATATACAGAATGTTAGAAAAATTGTTCATATATAAAATTTATATTTACATTTTTGGGAGATTACTTAATACTGTTATTAAAAATATAGAGACTTCAATGGACTGCCCACAATACAGACATCATTCATTCATTCATTCATTCAGCTTCATTGGACGAGGCTAAATTGGACTCGGAAGGGGATAAAAAATACTTACCAGCCACGCCTCAAACAAATCAAGGTCAACATTTTTTTAACTGTAACTATAAATAAATCCGAACAGATCTGGGCTTTCCATATAAACATCCATAAAAGATATTAATGCTGACTGACCGCGCCATTCAGTAGTTTCTGGGATTTTATTACGTCTAAATTACGTCTAAGTCTCAAAAATTTAGTCCACAAGTAACGCTGAGTGACGCTGAACAATGCTCTGCGGGGGAGGAGGAGGGGTGTCTGTGTGTTGAAAGTTTTCGGCTCGCAGCTCAGAAGGATTGAAACTGAAACCAAGCCTATCAGATGGCCTTCAAGGGACACAAAACAACAGCAGCACAGATACAGAAGCGACCACAACATACAGCAACAGAGAACAGACACCCGGACATGTGTACTAACTGACCACATACGGGACATCGGCGTGAGTACAAGTGATGAAGAAGAGTAGACCACGAAGAGTAAAAAAAAATGCGTAATTAAACATAACCACAAATAATTGACACAACGAATTTGCTGCAGTTTTAAGTAATTTCGTATGCGGAAATGGTTACGATGTTAAAAAACAAAAAAAACACCATCTTTACGAATATTTACATGAAGAAAAAAGCAAAAACGAACCACTAAAAAAGCGAATAATTAAAGGGTTTAATTAAAAATTATTTCAAAATTTTCAACAATGCAGACAGAGAAATCTTTTAAATATAAACAAGGAATTGAATTGAATTGCACTCTTGCCGAGTGCAGAGACGTACTTAAAAAGGGGGCTCTAAAAGGGGAATAATTTTTTTTTATCAGTTATCTAAATAATTGTACGAGTGCATATTATATATTAATAACTATAATTAATTAATAGCTTCATTATCAATAATTGGGCATTTCAATTGCGGAAAAGTGCGACAATGAGAGAGATAGAGAAAGCGACAAAGACAGAGAAAGAAAGTGATATTTTGTATATGGTTTATATTCTTTTCAACGATTTTTTTTTAAGTGATTTTGTGAGTGAGTTGAATTTATTTAATCAGCCCGAAATTTAATCAAAAACGAGTTTAATGACGATGCATCTTTTCAATTTCTGCGCATTTCTTTTAAACTCTTTATACTTACACTCATTTCGATTATTTTGCTTTTGTCTTCTTCGAACTCCGTTCGATTATTGACGTTATTTTAAGTTATTTTAACCAAATTAAGTTTGCGTTGACTTTAATTGATTTCGAACTTTTGAACTTTTACGAAAACGGTTGATTGCTTGGTTGTTCGCTTTTGCCACCTTCTCTGATCGTCTTAACTTCTCACGTTTGACTTTAGCTAAAACTAAGTTTTACTTAACGTTAAACTCTATCTTCATGTTAAAAGCCTTAAAAGCATTTGAAATTACTTTGGAAAACTATGGAATACGCTTTTAGTACTCGCATTCATGTTGTTATTGTTTATAGTAGTCTTATTATTGTTGTTGTTGGTGTTTTTGTTATATTGTTTTAGTTGTTGTTGCACTTTGATTATAATATTGAACATGTTGTGCGGTTTTTTGAGTGCTTCCTTTTGTTTTAGAAACGGCTGCGTTGTTGAGTGGTTTCTTGATGAGTCTGTGAAAGGATGCAGATATGCATATGTATGAGTGTGTGTTTGGTTTGTGTGTGTGTGTACATTTACGTATATTTGTATGCATACGTGGTCTATTGTGTGACTTCTAAATTAAATTGCTTCAGGGTTCAATTTCGGTGTCGGAAACAGTTTCAGGCTCCTAATAAAAAACGCATTTCTTTTTTATTTAGTTCTCTTGTTATTAGCTGTTATTGTTGTTTTTGTTATTGTTATTGTTGTCGTTGTTGTTGTTATTGTTGTCGTTGTTGTCGTCGCTTTCTATTGTGCTTCTTCTCAAATGAACCCCGATCTTTTAAAAACAATCGACGTTTCCAACGACAAAAAACAAAATCGAACACTAATTTTGTTATCTTATTATTATTATTATTCCTTTTATTATTATTATTGTTAAACATGCCCCTGAGACACTCACCTGTTATGACAGCTAAATTTAGTAGTAATCCAATTAGTTTCATCGTTTTTGTTGTTTTTCCAACGATTCCAAACTTTTTTTATTTTCCTTTTGTTGCTATTTTATTCAACGTATTAAAAATTATGTTGCAAATAAATTAAAATTAATTATTCACTAATTTCAAGTGTTTAACACCAATTTTTTTCTGTTAAATAAAAACACAAACAAACAATAAGAATGAAATGAACATGAACATTGAAACAATTATGTAAAAAGTGTAATTAAGAATTTATTTGAATCACGTAAATTGTAAAATACGATTGACACAATTTTAATAACACTGTTTTAACTTTCAAATCTTTTAACTTAAATTCTGACAACGTGTTTTAATAATTTAACTTGTTAAATACGACTGAACTTTTCTCCTTTTTGGTATTTTTATTGTTGTTGCATTCTCTTTAAATAACACACTTTCGCAATAAATTCAAATATTGTTTTTCGTCTTTAGTTATGCGAAAGTTAAGTGCTTGTTCTTCTGTGGCCGATAGTGAAGGCTTCTTTATTTAATTTAATGCAGGGTCGCTCTGCTTATAGAAGAAGAACAACAACTACTGAAAAAAACTTTTTGTTGCGAAGTGTTGCTCACCCGTCTCGCTCGCGAGACTCATGTTGCTCAACGAGACTCGCTGCAAAGTTGTGCAACATTTAAGAGAGACAACTGAGAAAAGCTCATTCATATATGCATAAGAACTTGTATACGTATGTGCGCATGTGGGTTTTTAAGCAACTGGTGGTTGTTGTTAGTGTTAAGGAGAAAAAACTGCTTGAATTTGACGTCATGTCCTTTAGAGCTTTCATTATGGATTTCGTTTCCGATATCCGGAGAGAGCTTTCTTGTGTATAACGGTTTTAGTTGGAGATATAATATTAAGCTCCTACAACGAATTTATCTGCTATAAACTGTTTTACTCAATAATTGAGCACAACAATTGAGTGAACGTACTTTTTATAGCCAACGTAGTTATGGTTAATTTTCAGTACAGTACGGAACAAAATAAATTTTAGTACAACACAACATTTCTGCTTAAAGTACAATTATAATTATTATGGTAAAAATAAACGCAATAATATTTTTGTTATAATTATTATTCAGTTATTTTTGTGTTCTATAAAATTATATTATTACACTATAAATCGTTCATGCACTACATCACGAACAAAATTGGAGTGATTCACAAACGGTAAAGTTTACCTTTATTTAGCAGTTTATCAGAACATTTTTCGTTGCATAGTTCTTTTTTATATTTATTTTACATTTAAGTTACTTTAGGTAAATACCTCATGATAAAAATATATCATATTCCTTTCCAATACTCTGTTCAAAAAAGTATTACTATTCATACGATTTTTGTACACATACAATTTCTCAAACAACAACGCTGGTATGCATTTTAACGCTAGAAACAAAGGAACAAATGCAGAACAGCTGCCAAGCTCAGATTTTTTTTACCGTTATTTGAGACCGTTATAACCGGAAGTGGCTATGTTTTTTCGGGGGCTGGTAAGCCATCTTGGACTTATGACCGTTTGAAGGTCCAATAAATGGTACTAATAAAAGGCACTTATCTCATAAACTAAGTGAGCTCGACGAACAAACAAAGTACTGTTGGAAAGGTATTTTTAATACACTTCATTGTATGTATTTACATTTTTTTCTGTAAGATGGCAGTTAAGGAGTTATATGGATTTTCAGAAAAATGACAAGTTGACCTCGAAAAAACAATTTTTCTCTTCCAAAGGGACACATTAAGGTATAAAACAAATTACAGTTATGGAAAGCTTGTTCTTTTACCTATAAGATGGTATATAATATGAAAAATCGCGTGATTATTCATAAAAATTTTTTAATTTCAAATGTTTTTTCTGTGTTTACACTTGATTGTTTAGAGAAAAATAAAGCTAAAGTAATGTAATACAATAGTAAGTATAACGTATTATATACCATTTTAAAAGTAAAAGAACAATCTTTCCATAACTGTAATTTGTTTTATACCTTAATGTGTCCGTTTGGAAGAAATAAATTGTAGTTTCAAGGTCAACTTGTCACATTTTTCTAAAAATCAATATAATTCCTTCACAGCCTTGTGATGGACAAAAATGTGTATTACATAAATGAAACGCATTAAAAATACCTTTCCAACAGTACATCGCTAGTTCTGCTAGCTCTCTTGGTTTATGAGATAAATGACTTTCATTAAACCATTAATTTGTCCTTCAAACGTCATAAATCCAAGATGGCTGATCAGCCCCCGATAAAAACCAACCACTTCCGTTCCTGATGGCCCTATCTAACGGTAAAAAAAAGATGAACAAAATCTGAGCTTGGCAGCTATTCTGCATTTATGCCTAAAAAAAACTCACACAATTTAATTTTTTTGAATTTTGAACTTCAAATGTCAAATAGAAAATAAGAACAAGAGCGCCGACAAAGCGCTTTCGTATTTTTATATCGTTTCTTATGAGCCTGTTATCAGAGTATTATCTCTGCTGTTATTTTGACAAATCGCAACGACATTAGTCGTCACGCGACTTCTATGTGTTTACTATGTAAACGAATTCATAAAGCAGTCGTCATTGTTGTCAGAGAAAAACGTTCGAGTGTTTTCCTTGCTCAATCTTCAGCGAAAATTGAAATTTAAACAGCTTCTGTTAAATTGAAGATTATTAAAATGGTGATTTCCAAAGAAATACTCACTGACCTCAAGGAAGTTTACGAAAAAGCAATAAACCTAGTCAACGAAGAGAGCAAAAATGACCCGGTCACCGAGCCGTACCGCTCTCATTACGCTGCCCGCGATTTTCTACTGAAAATGAAGGAGAACCTCCAGATCGCAATGGAGAAGGACACAGCCGGCATCGAAGATGATAAGTTGATTTACAAGATAATCCAGGCTTTCGTCTACCGAGATTTGGGCAGAATCTATGTTTTCACGGAAGAGTGTTCCACTGGCGAAAAATATCTGCAGGATTGCTTGGAATTGTTCACTGAGCATAAGATGGCGCCAGAGGCGATCATACCATATGTAGGTGCTTTAAACGAATTGGGCATCGTCTATGCGAACGTGCAAGATTACAAAAAATCCTTGGATATGCTGGTGAAAGCAGAGGCGACTTTTAAAGAATTCAAGAGCACCAACAAGAATGCCATGGCCATCACTGATATATTTGGTACTCGTGACGAGGTCGAAAAAGGCAAGGGCCCGGCCGAGCTGGAGAGCTTGTACACCTTATGTACCTTCTACTTGGCCCAGGTCTACGGCCACCTGGACGAAGTGGAGAAATCGGCGAAATATTGTCAGTTGACGCTGCGTCGTCAGATAGCCTCGAAGAGTTATGAACCTATTGATTTTGCATTAAATGCGGCAACGCTCTCACAATACTATATTGGACAGTATATGTTTAAAGAGGCACGGCATCACTTAGCCGCGGCAACCTTGATAATGGCCGAGTATGAAGCCACCATGTTGAAGCCGGAGATGACTGAAAAAGAGCGTGCGGATATAACAGAGACATTTAAACATCGACATGCGGATGTGGCGCGTTGTTGGGCAAAGTATGGGATTGGTCTATTGTCCACATCGAAGGAACGCCTCTACAATGACGATGAAGGAAAGTTGAATGCAGGTAAATGCGATGAATTGAGGTAAATTAAAGGAAAGGGAACCAAATCAATGAACACATTTAACTAAAGTAGAACAAGTTTCGTTCAGAATCAAAGAATTTATGAAAAACATCGTGAAATCATTTATTCAAGTTAATTTGAAAATTAATTATACTTCCATTTGTTTCCCAGATATTAAACACTTAAATATAAATCCCGAAGGTTATCGCTTCCCTGAATTAAAGCTTGTTCCTTACGAGGATCGCATTACTGCTGACTACTGTCTGACCTTCGACGACGCCAAACTCGTTTACCACTTCGTCATTTCGTGGTTGGATGAAGCGAAGGATTATTACAAGCCTGAAAATGAAGCCACCGAATATGCAAAAATTATCAAAGACTATGCTGAACTTTATCAGTATATCGCATTTTTCGAAGAAGATCCTGTCAACCAATCGAAAATGCAAAAACGTCGAGCCAAATACTACGAAGAGCTCTTGGAGTTGCTTAATCCTGTCTTCTACATGTCTATTTGTCGCGAGTGTTGGTACGGAGCTGGTATGGCTCAGTGCGCCGTGTTAGATATTAAACTTGATGCAGTGAAAGCCAGTCGTTCGCCCTCGCCACAGGAACTGCAAAAAGTCAATCAGGTCTGCCAAAAAGCCATACAACATTTTATGGCATTCGCGAAATCGTACATGGAAAAGGATGGTACAACACTTAAGTCCGATCTGTCAGTCGACGAGCAAAGCACGGTGCTCTACGCTTACTTTCATATGGGTCGTTTGCACTATAAAATTATTACATCAGACCATGCAATGCAGCTGGAGAACATTGAGAATAGCTTTAAATATTACAAACTATTTACAGATGAATGCGCCTTGCGCAAGGAAGCTGCCAAAGGCTTTCAGGAGGAGATCGGCGTGTCCAAAGAAATGGTTAAGTTGTTACCAATGAAAATCGTCAACCTCAAGAAACGCATAAACAAAGAAGTAAAATAATAAGCTGAAGAAACCAAATAGCATGTAACATTGATTTGATCAACGAATGCTTGGCAATGGTGATGCATTCCTTGGAAGTAAAACTTTTAGATTTTATAGAAAAGATATTTTAAAAATCGTTGCTACGTTGTAAAAAAAAATTGAATTTTGAGAGATTTATTTATTTATCTACAAATTATTTTTTTATTTAGTATATTAACCATCTCATCGCTAATTTGGTAGAGCATAAAACAAGAGTAGTTCCACTGAATTTAAAATAAGTCGACGATCATAAATTTACCATGATTTTAGCATCCACATAATTTTGTGATTATTTTGCTGCAATCTGACTAAACAGAGTTTCATTCTTACTGAATAATTTAATTCATTCCATAAACGTTCAATAATATGTATTCTTATTTTGTCAAGATATTTTTTTATCGAAGAAAAACTACGAAAAACAAAGAATTACATCTGAAAATCTAAATTTAATTCTTGACCAGTTTCTTTTACAATTACTTCATGATAGCAGCTAATTTATTTAGTTATGAGATTACCACTGAACGATTTTTTCTTCCAAAAAGATTGTACTCGATACAATACAATACAATACAATAAGGTGGATTTGAGTCCATTTTTAATGTTCTTGCAATTCTTTTATTAAGAACATATATTATTAATTGTGAAATTATAAATAATAAAATTTTCCAGTTCAATAAAAGCTTTAAAAATATGAACAATCATTTTTCAAATCTACTTCTTAATGATGTGATGTTCGCGATGTGCCCGATTCAGAGGCAATGGAGCATTTAGTACTGTACGAGCTTTCGCGACGCAGTATCAACTCTTTCTGTACACTTGACCCCAAACGACGAACAGGTGTAGACATCACGGTGTCAAGAAGGTTTACTCTTGCATATTCTGAAATATGCAGGACAAGACCTTCTATATTAATGCATTTTGGATCGAATAAAGTCTCGCCCTCCAGCACCGTAACCAGGGCACGCTGCGTATCATCACTTAAGAACTCTTCGAGTGACTGCACTTCTACCAGTTGCTGAAATATTTTCTCCAATATATACTGGGTCTTATTGATTACGTCATTACTTTGTTCCAGCGACTCCATGGCATTGTTAAAGATAACCCCGATAAGGCCATCCGTATTCACCTCGGTTCGTTCGTCGTCGAAAACGACCAGGACATCCTGAAACATTTGCCGCAGTTCGGTGTGGCTCAAGTGCAACATGTACTTTTTGGGCAGCAGTATTTGGACCTCTTGAACGAGACAGTCGAAGATACGATCGGTAAGATTGCCCTCGAAATTGTACGCTGCATGGCTCAAATAACGACCTACTTTCTGTGAATACTTTCGTATTAGGTCCTTGCTCATGTGCTTTGTTAGGTGACGCACGAAATATTTAACCACAATCTTAATCACACGATCAATGTCGTAGTCGCTGGGTATCATGCGAACGCTATAAGCATTGGCACCGAGTATTTCCGTCTGTTCGTCATCAGCGGCAGGCAATTCAGTGATGTCGTCAACTTGATCTTTCGGCAAGTCGCGTTCGACTTCAACTTGCAGCGACATGGGTTCTATACTTATCCTGCAAATTTCCCTTTCTAGGCACTAAAAGAATATGGATACCATAAAAACCTTGAAGTTATTAAAGTCGAATTTAGTTTCAGTTTTAGTTCAATCCAGTTTTCTTACTTTTCTACCTATTTTTGGTTACGCGGATTCGGATTACGATTTACATGAAATTTAGCGATTCAGTTATAAATCTGTGTGTTTTCATACCTGAATTTGTTCTTTCTGCTCCTTATCAACGAGCATAAGCCTTTCAATATCGTGATCCAATTGTAAAGTGTTCGGCTTGAAAAATTTCTCCAAAGTTTTGTCCTGCGTGGCCAAAACTTCGTCCAGAAAATTTTGCTCATCTTGTAGTATTAACAACACGTTTAGTTTACTCGTGTTCTTATTTACTTCAGACGTAAGCGATTCCTGACATTCGGCCAACTCACGCTAATCGAATACAAAATGATTAGTTTTTCGCCCGATAAAGTAGATAGCGAAAGGGAAATCTTTTAAAAATATCCTACTTTTCGTTGCGCTATCTCTTTCTCGATCTGATGTAATTCAATTTCTGCGTTTGTCTCCAACTCAAATACGTGTCGACGCAGAACCTCCTCTTCCAAGTCATTCAAATTCAAGACGATGCCGAACCGCTTCAACATCGCCGTCTTGATTGCATCCTCCAGGCGCACGGTTTCGAAGCGCATAAATTTGATGTCCCTTTCCATGCGTTGCAAATGCATGATGTTAATGCGATGCAAGCGCTTCGTCTCCATCGATTCGACTTTAAGTGTTTCGGCGCGACTTTTTAGGATAGTGAGTTTGTAGGCATCAAAGAGTATTGCATTCGATAGGTCGCGAAAATCCTCATCCTCCCGGAAGTGTTGCAGCTGGCTCATTTTGAGCACCACCGATGTTTTTATTTTATTTAGTTCCGTTTGTCGCTTTCGCTACAGAAGTATTTTTTGATTTGTGAAATTTGCCATAAAGATTGTGAAATTTTATTAGACGTATAAAGATAAGGAATTTGATTTACCCTGAACGACAGCAGAGTTTCATTTTCTCTATCGTAGACCTCTTCATGGAACACCATCTGCTTCTGCAAAGCGGCCACGTCTTTCCGCTTATTTTCGATATTTCTCTGCTGCTCAATAAAAGTTTGTTCGAGTGCGTGTCTGTCCGATCTGAGCTTAAAGGCCAAGTCATACATTGTTCGCTCCAAACCGGGCGGACAATGGGACTCGTCCAACCGAATTGTGGTCATGTCAGCGGAGTCAATACTTTTGGTATCTGCATTTTCATCCTCGCTCGAGGACTCATCATCCGAAGATGACTCGGAAGACCCTAGAAAAAAATATTGTTTGGCCATCAACATTATCAAGTAAAATAATATTTCATTAGACTATAATAAAGGAAGAGGGAAGACTATCTCATTGATAGTCACTAATCCCCACATCTGGAAAGAATAAAGTAGATCCCAACTCACCATCGCCCTCCTTTGGCTGCTTCGGTGGCTTGTATTTCTTCTTAAAAATTCTGCGTAAGAAATCGAAGAATTTGTGACCTTTGGTGGTACTCATAAACTTCACATGAATGACACTCATTTGATCGTTTATTCGATCGCAAACCTTGCGGCTCTCATCGATTTGCCGATTTGAAATATTTATATTGGTTTGCATATTATTCCGAATACGCATGGCATCCTCTGCTTTCGCCAGCAGCTTATTTTCTATTTCTTCGCTATCGCGCAATATAAGCAGCTCCTGATTGAGGGCTATCATGTTGGTCTTTATAAAGTCGACCTCGAATTTATAGTGCAGACGTGTGAGGGCAATTTTTTGCAGCTCAATATCGAAGTTCTTGATGCGAGTCTCTATCCTCATTAACATGTTTTCCTGCTCTGAAATCATTCGAAGTATCCACTGATAGTGTCTCTCTACCATAAATGGAGGTAGGTCTTGGGTGTCGGTATCGATCTCATAATAGGCGGGATCAGTGGTTTTTGGCATTTCGTCTAGCAGCGCCATCAACTTATCTCGCTTTGGTAATGTAACGACAGAATGCATACCCAATGAATGATATTTATCCAGTTCTTCGATTTCTTCCATACTATATTCTTCGACGTCATTCGTTTTTGATGTCTTCGGTAGCAAATCTTTCATAGTCTTCTCCAAATAGATGATATCTTTTATTTCGATGCCACAACCGGGCTCGAAATTTTCAATTAGATTCTGTTCGGGGTATTCTAAGTCCATATTAATTTCCTTAATATTTTCCAGATGCACGTGATTCCTTTCGGGCATTAATTTGTGCAGAGTGGCTAGGCGTTTGCGCTGTTGATGTATGTAATCGTATATTTCCTTCTTTCGGTCTCGCAATTCGAAGAGCTGATCGTTGAATTCCTTTTGGATTTCGTATATCCTTTCGCGACATTTTACAATGTCAATTGCTTTGTGCGTGAGATTCTCACTCGGTTTGGGTTCATAGTTGGCGCCTATTTTGAGCTTGTAGTCGCCAAGCGTTCTCTCGGCTTCGCGTATATTGCGGTCATCATCGGGGTGATTCTTGTTCGGGTCGGGCTTCTGGCGATGTAGTTTCTCCCACTCGTAGACTCGCTCGATTTCATGGAGTTTCCGACCACGATAAGTTCGAAGGATACGGAGCATTTTCTTGCTAAAACGTGGTATTATAGTTTCCGGATCACGCCCAAAGAAGAAAGTCTCTACGCCCGGTTCAGGCATGCTGTGTTCCTGCTCTTCGGCTAATTTGTATTCAGCGGGGCTAAGAAGAAGAACAGAAAAAAATCCAGTATATTAAATGAAGATCCCAATTCTGGTCGATCAGCTTAGGTTAATAAAAGCTTAAAAGTCTATTTCTATTTTAAATAAAAAACTATATAATCAAAATTTATTCTCTCTCGGGTGCAAGGAAGTGCATGTTTTCTAATCTGGTGCAAAATAGTGCACCAGAATAAAAAATCCTCGTACAATGAGCTTACAGATTCCCAGCGTTCTTCCCTCCTGAAGCAGCATGATTTAAGCAAAGATTTCAGAAACAACTCGTACAATACTGCAATAAATGTTTTCCTTACTTACCCACGTTGTGATGCTTCCTTGATAAGACGCTCTTGAATTTCTGCTTTCAGAGCCATAAAGCTTGGTCCCAGTTTTTCCAAGCGAAACGAAGAACATTCGACTTTTTCTCTGCAAAAACAAAACCCACTCATTCCTCATACACTCCATCCAAACTCTTCGATAGCGATTACCTTATGCCCATTATGCGAATCGGTACATGATCTAGTGTCTCTAGAAAGTAGCCATACAACTTTTGTTTTCCCACCTGCGCTACCTCCAGATCATATGCTAAATCTTCGCGCACGTCGTCTAATTCGGCCTGCATTTCATCGCCGATTTCTTTGGTTATTCGATCGTCCAGCAACATATCGCGATGTGGGATTTGCAATTCCTCTGGCAGTTCAAGATTCTGTTGCAAGATATCATTAAATTTCATCTGGAGCTCACCGATTCGTCCCAAAATCTTCCGATCGTGTTCGGCAGCTGCATCGGCCTGTCGTTTTTGCTCGGCCAGGATTTTTTTCTGTTCAAGTGATGGATATTTGAAATCTTCGATGTCCTCGACCGATTTGGACGGGATAGTTTTTAATAATTGAGCAACTCCACTACCGGTTACTACTTTCGGCCCGCTCCAGTCATAAACGAAGACATTTCCATCATGCCCAACGGAGACAATATTGTTGCCATCGAAGCTTTTGAAAATCTTCGGTATCTTTCCGTTAAAAATATCGTGCATACTAAATACCCGGTAGTCTCTGAGGTCTCGGAAATCTTTCGGGTTATAGCGACTGATTCTAATTTTGCCATTAATCAGGCCGAAGAGGACGTAATCATCGCTGTATGTGAAGGAGTGTTGTTAATTTATAAATGTTATAAAGTTTTGAAGTTTAAAGTTCAAGTTACATTTCCAAAAAGGAGCGTATCTCGCAGTCATCGCCGTCTGCTATAAGAGTTGAACGCACAGGTTCCACAGCACCGAACTGCACTTCGTAAATATAACCAGCATCGTAGCCACCCATATTGATCCATATGGTAGTTTTGTCTACGTACTTAAGCCACAGTATGGGATTCGGTTTCGCCGGTATGTGCAATGGCTCTTCCTCCTCTTCTGGCTCAGAGTCAGCTTAAAAACAAACAATTTAATGCGGATTAATTATTACGGATAATTTTTGTAGTTGCCAATATTTACCCAGTGCAGTGGCGAGGTCTATCTGCAAACCCGGATTAACAGCCTTCAGTTTCTCGATTTCATCCAATTTTCGTTGACGCTTTTTGTCCTTGCGTCGTTTAATTTTCTCACGCTTAAGATCGCGTCTGATTCGACTTTTGATCGAAACAAAACGAAAGCTTTTTATGGTGACAATTTCCGTCAAGCGATAACTTAAGAAAATCTGATCTTCCGTAACCCTGCTCGGAAGCTTGGTTTCATAAACCTCACCAGTTGCAGACCCAATGCCTATAGTAAACGGCTGTAAAAATAATAAAAAATAGCTGCTAAAAGATAAATAAATAAGGATGTGTTTTTTTTCACCTCTTCTGTTTTCCAGTTCAAAAATTGGGGAACGGTATTAAAATTGATGAAACCCATTGGCTGGAGTAACACCAAGCCCTCCTGTTTGTCCGTCAACGTGTACAGGAAAATAGTGCGATCCGCTGAAGAGGTCACCAATATCGCATTCCTTGGATTCACCGATAGTTTTGTAAGCGCAGCAGTATGCGCTTTAATAGCGCGCACCAGAATCAGTTTGGGAGTTCCTTTCGTAGTCGATAAATCGAGGAAGAGCTGTCGAATAACACCGTCCTCAAAGCTGCCTACTATCTCCATCCCGTTACTGGAAATTACCGTATTGAACCACAACATGTCCGTGCCAATCGATTTGAAGCTCTTCTCAAGGAGCAATTTCTTTTCCATATAATCATACAGAAGCAGCTTGCCCTCCTCACCCAACGTAATTAGATGCTTCGAGACGGGGCTCAGTTGTCCGGTGATAATTTTGCCACCATGACATGAGTACAGCTTTTGAGGTTTCGGTGCCAGCTCGGAAGGATTGAGATCACAGAACCAAATGCCCCCGTTGCCATCCTAGAGAGGGAGGACACCAAAAGTTAATAGAACTTCTCAGAACGGGAAACATCGAATGAATAGATCCAAAGAAATTTCAGCAAAGTTTTCCTTCTTATTCAGACGGTGTACATACATACCTGAGCGAAATGACCATGATCATCATTATCATGTGGTTTAATTTTCTGAATGCTCCGTATCTCACAGCCTGGAATGTAAAATTCATTTATTGGTTCAATCTCCACGAAGCGGTCGTCGTCTGGTGGATCGGCTAAATCGACTGTTTCCCAGTACCAAATTCTCACAAAACCATCCATACCGACTGTCATGACTTCACCACCATCATAGGTTATGGACGTGATTGGCTTCAAGTGACACGGTAGACGTCCCTTTCGGCACACCTCCAACTTGATTAGACCAGCTTCCCACAGCAGCATGTTTCCCCACTCACAACCGGATATAACGTTCTCGTCCGCCATCATGCACACCGAGTAGATGTCACTGAAATCCGTTTTACCAAAGCGGCCCAGATCTCCCTGTAACTTTAGGCCCGTAAATGTGTTGGCCATCTTCCAGAACTTGATATGGCTCAGGCCACAGGAAACCAACAAATCCGGATTATATGCGGAGAAGTGAACAAACAGAACATCGTTTTGAAAGGATTTCGAGCGCAACATAACCTCCGCACGCTCCCAACGCCAGATGGTTAGCATGAAATCTGGATAGCCCGCTTGTGTGGCTAAAAGTTCACCGGTGGAGTTGTACGAGCCACAGGTGAAGGAGTTCTTGGCGGCTCCTTCCAGTTTTACAACTATCTCATGCGATGGAAACTTATAGACGAAAACAACCGGCTTCTTTCCATTTTCGCCGACGGTCAACATACCATCATAATCCGAACACAGATTTTTCTAAAATATGATGTGATAACGGTTAGCGGATTATATTAAAATATTGCTCGATATTGAAATCTGAAGGATGTGTACCGTTAAAAAACCAATTCCAGCACCGTTAACTGTCTCCCGAAATGTAACTTCATCAGTTGATAACTTGTAGTAATGCAAAAAATTGCCAGAGGCAAAGACCAGAGTATCATCATCGATAAGCCATAAATTGTAAAGACGCTTGCAATCGTAGCCAAACGAGTGCCTAGAAAAAAAGGAAAGGATCCGGAATGTGGCTGAGTAACCAACCTATCTCAGGTTAACAAAGAAAGCATCTGACACGATGATTTAGCAGCAAGATAATCAACTCAAGGCAACTCACTTTAATAGCAGTATATCTTTGGAAAAAGAGGGTTCCACCGAAGCATTTGCTTCATCTTCTTCTTCCTCTTCTATTACCGGTACCTCCTTCGACTCTTCATTTTCTTCCGTCATTATGTAATAATACTTTTTCCTGTTTTTCTTTTTAATTTTTTACATGCTTTCCAATGAGTACAATATGTTTTTTTTTTTACTTTTTATGTTTAGCTTTTTCAATTTTTATTATGAATTATTGTTAAGAAAGTATAAACAAAGGGTGCGAAAGGTTGCTAACGCCATTAAAATGTAGTTAGTACTTGAGTCGCATTCCTTATTAAACAAAAAAAAAAGCAAAATAATAATTTTAATTCACCTTTAATTAATAGGTTGTTATTTAATCTTTTCTATTTGAGTTTTTAATCTATTTTATAATAATATTCAAAAACTAATTCTTTGGAATAATTTTGAAGAACACAAAAAATCTCCAAATAATTGCAGATATAATCAATTGAAGTTTTGAAAGTTCTCATTAGAAAACTCAAGGCAAGCTTTTGTTAATATTAAAACTTCAAGTCTTTGAAATCATCATCGCCGCCGTCAAAAAATGCATCTAAATTCTTTATATCAATGCCGTTTGCCACCTTTTCCAGGCCTGTACAGAGATTAGAATTTTCATCAGACTTCTTTTCATCCATTTCAGTAGATGGTACCAGATACTTATCAATTTTATGTGACTATTTAAAAAGAACAACATACAATTTGGTATGATTTGTATTTAATAATCAGCTAGACTCACCATAGTTGGTGCTGCAGTGTGCGTGGCCTCCTGTAGATTATCGGCAAAAAGACCAGCTTTGTTGAGTATATCTTGTTTAGCTTTTAACATGTGCCAGATAACATCATCCGCGGTTTTGCTGGCCATCAAATAACGACATATTACGGATTTCTCTTGACCAATGCGATGTGCACGACTCTCTGCTTGTGCAAGTGTCTGTAAGTACGAAATGAAATTTATAATTAAATATGTGCATACTTTTTCATGTATAATAGTTCTTTTTTCATACGCTTGGATTCCAGTCCAATTCAGCAAATATAATCATTTCAGCGGCAGTTAACGTTATACCCGAATTGCAAGCTTTTAACGATAATACAGCCACTTGACATGAGGATTTCTTTTGAAATTTTTCAATATATACCTGTACAAGAGAAAAGCAAGAACGACCAATAAATTAAAATTTAGTAACTGAAGGGAAACTGAATAATACTCTACCGCGCGTTGTTCGTTTCTTGTTGAGCCATCAATTCTAACATGCTTGACCTTTAGCTGAACGAAACAATTCGTTATAGCGTCCATCATAACGCGATGGTGTGCAAATACAATAAATTTGTTATTTGCCTTAACAAGTTCCTTGAGATAAGCACTACAAATAAAAATAATCAGAACTCAGAAATATCTTTCGTGTCTTCTGGACAATTTACCAGACAGCGCGCGCCTTAACCTTCGCTGTTTCAGCATAGAATTTCAAGAGGATTTCTTCCTTTTCCTTGCCTTTGCTAGCTAAGAAATTTTGGGCGTACACATTAAGGTTTTCCTTGCTATCGTCACTGGCCCAGATAAGAGCTGGATCTAATATGACTGTCTCACTGTGGCACCACGATTAATTATATTAATTTGAAATTATCAATTAGCATGTACAACATTTTCTCACTCACCGAGATTTTTCCGCCATTTCTGGTAGTACTTCAGCTTTTACACGCCTTAACATATATTTAAGCTTAAGGACAACGTTTAGCTCTTCCAAATTTGATTGTCCGGTAGCATCCCAGCCGAAATTTGTTTGTTTGCCATCACAGTATCGCGATGCTGCATTTTATTTTAGATATTAGCTTTGCATAAAATTCTAGAATAAATTAAACACTTTAAACCTTACTGTATTCCATAAAATTCATAAATTTTCTGTCCACTAATTGCAACTGCGTAAATAGTTCCAGAGGTCGTGAAAGAGCCGGGGTGCCGGAGAGCAGTACAACATGTTTAGCCATCAAGGCCAAGCGTTCTGCCACGACGGTGCACTTGGCTTTGCTATTTTTCAGAGAGTGTGATTCGTCAAAAATAATCACACCGAATTTACGTTCGATTAGTTTACTCATCGACCTTTCCATCATATTGTAACTAGTAATAAGTACCCTGACGTCGCCAATAAACTGCTGCTGGTTGCTCAGTACTTGGATATAGTGCAAGGGCACGGAGGGCAATAATTCTCGCACATGGGTAGCCCAAGATTCTCTACAAAACAGGCAGTTAATTTAAATTAATGAATGAGCATTTCCTAATGCATGTGTAGAAAAACAATAAATACCGCGTCGAAGCTGTAGTGCAGACGAGTAGTGGCCAATTTTCTTTATAGAAATCCGCAATAGCAAGCGCTTGATATGTCTTTCCGAGACCCATTTCATCACAAATCATTACTCGCCCATGCTGAGCAATTGCAAAGCTAAAAGTTACATTTTACTTTAACTAATTAACTATATTTCTAAACATTCGACAATGATATACCAAACGCCATCCTGCTGAAAAGGCATTAATTTCTGTGCCAATGTAGGTTCAATTGAAGCCAGACATGAACGATCACTTTGCCTCAGCGGTCTGCGACACAAATTAACAACAGTTTTTGGTATGGTGCCAATAACGACTGCCGGTTTTAAAGCGGAAACACTTTTCTGTAGCAGTTCATAATCGTCGAGTGCAAAATTCCATATACGTGTGTTGGTATCTAAAAAAATGTATAAAATGACATATTTAGCATAGTTAACAACTACAGTCAAATACTTATAAATAAAACAAGTCAACTTATAAACAATTACTTACCGTAATTTTTCGACGGAATCGTCTTGAAGATCCCAATCAGCTTTTCGTGATATGCCGAGGTCTGCACAGCAAAACGTTGAGGACTAATCACAAAAACTTTACAAGTCACCGCATTAATAAAGACCGGTGCCGGTTGTTTAAACGCTGGCGAGTTATTATTATACGGAGCTGCAGACTGTTCAGTTATAGAAGAGTTGGAGGTACGTTGGTATGGATGTGCCGCCATATCACGCGCCTCCTTGCGACTAGAGAACATATTGCTTTGCCGTAGAGCGCTTAAAAAGGATGAGGCTTTGTTCTCACCGCCTGGATTGGACTTCAAAATATTGGTCGACACATATGATTTGTGGACATTCGAACTCAATTGCTTAGATGTACATGCGCTTTCCACTTTGTTCCCGTTAGCTACTTTAGGAGCTGTGGTTGTGGTTGTGGTTGGACATTGCGCTTTTTTGGCGCGCAACTTCTCCAGCGCCAATCGTTTCTTTTCCGCTATTTCGGCGGCGCTGCAAGTGCTGGACATACTTCGCAGTTTGTCGAATAAGATAACATTCAATATTTTATTGTACCCGCAATAATTTATTTAATATGAAAACAAACAATATAAATAATACTTAATATATAATTAAGAAGCAGCTGACTTTGAGCAATTCAACGGGTAGTACTGTTCAAAAGTTTTAGTTGAACAGTGTTGTAAAATTTAACAGCAGTCCAAAATAAAAATTAATCGATGTATCCGCTAAATTATTGGACATTTTAAAAATTTTTAACACTTCATTTGTTTTTTTATATTTATTATTAATTAATATTATAATATATATATATTATCATATATATGCGACAATTTCTCTATCTGATGTGCTTCAGATCCCCTGAAAACAAAACTGAAACACTTTCGCTTCGCCCGACGTAAATGGCGTAAATACGCAATCTGTTTGACGTTCACTTCACTTAGGAGAGAATCAGCTGATATTGATATTAGAAATGTACAGTACGAAACATATCAAAACTACAGTTTTGTTGTTGTTTTTCTAATTCACGTAATTGATATTAATTTCAAAACAAATTAAGTAAAAATGGAATCATAAAATAGAAAAACTGGATACTTTACAAAACAGTACACATTACAAATGAACAGAATTCATGTATAAAAAGGCTTTGTAAAATGATAGAGTAACATAATTTGTTGAAATTCATATAACTGAAACACTCGATAAATTGCAACGCAAAAAGTTGCAAAGACAATGGATCCAAATTTCGACAACCTGGCTTATGGTGATTTTAACCAGGATGATACTAGGCTTAGTCTATTCGATATCTGTTGGTCAGATGTTTTGATTCCGCTCTTAGCGTCGCACTTAACAATCAAAGATCTGTTTACTCTGCGTTGTTGTTCCCGCACTGCCAAGTATTTAGCAGAATGCGTACTGGAGACACTCAAGGAAATCAATCTTTCGGGAAATAACAGTAAAAACGTTGGTCTCACATTTGCTGTCCTAGTAAAATGTTGCACGCATTTGGAACGTATTCATTTGGCCAAATGTAATTGGTTGTCGGACGATCTGCTGCTGCCAATTCTTACCGAAAATACTTGGCGACTGCGTGAGGTGAATCTGAATGAGTGCGTTAATATAACGCCGCTGGCGTTGCAACCCATTATTATCGAGTGCAAGGATCTGCGTGTTTTAAAACTATCCAAGTGCCAGTGGCTTACCACAGGCGCTGTCGATGCACTGACGTTGCATCAAAGCAAACTGGAGGAGTTCGATATTTCACATTGCACTTCTATTGGTGAGCGCTGTCTTATTATTTTCTTTCGGAAGCTAAACAAGTTGACGGTACTTTCTCTGGCACACACGCCAAGTGTCACCGATCAAGTATTAATTCAAATTGGCAACTTCTGTCGAGCTCTGGAGCATATAAATTTAGTTGGCTGTTCGGCGATATCCGATTTCGGTGTCCAGTAAGTTGTGAACGTCACAAAAAAGTTATGTAATGTTTATTTTCATTTTGAGATATGACGAATCCTTATCGTATGTATTTTCGTGAGTGATTAAATGACGATACTGCGTCCTAAACACAAGACCAAACGAAATCCTTCGCTATATTCGTTCACAACAGATACAGAATGCATGTTTTTTCTCTGTGAAGTGTTGTCCTAACGTGTTCTTTTCTTCAAAGAACTACATTCGAAATTTGCTTTTCTTTTTATTTTTGCAGTGCAATCGGTCGTAATTGCACACAATTAAAGTCGCTTTATGTGAAGCGCTGTCCACGTGTAAGCGAACGCTCCCTGGCATCTTTACGGAAGCATATTTATATCGATAGGCCAAATCAATTGGATGTGAATCCCAACGATTTCTACCCAAGCGACTTTTTACTTTACTAGTCATAGCGTTGTTACTCGCATCATTTCTACAATCAATTATTTTATTAAAGTTATACGTTTTAAATCTTAATGCTTGCAGTTCCTTGACCAGCCAATGCACTCAGCTGAAATCGCTAATGGTGCATCATTGCCCGCGTGTATCGGAACGAGTGCTGGCACCTCTGCGAGGCCGTGTACACATCGACAGACCAAATCAGAGCTACAACGTGCCTGCCATGCTTAATCAGTTATATTTGCAGGTCTAAAACAAAGCTTTGAAAAATGCTCGACATTTACAAGCTAAGCAATTAACTACAACAATTAATTAGCTGTGATGCTGTATTGTACAAAATATTTAAGCGTTATATTTTAATTAAATAAAAATATAATTCACTAAACCCGAAATTATCTTTACGTTGGCAACCATTTCGTCGATAACATCATCATTTGGCAGCAATGAGTATCTTATTTGTCGCCTCGGCCTCTTGTACGTTCGTCTTCGTTGCATAGGACTCATCTACATTATCCGATCGCCATTTAACGTGCATATCTAGTAGTCGTCGGTATGCAGCCATTGACATATTTAGACTCGGCATCACTTCGCCCAGGCCAGGCTCCTGCATAAAAGCCAAGCCGCAAATTCCGAAATAGGTATGGAATGGATCCGTATATGATTCGGGCCACTTTGAGAAACCGCCGACGACCTTATCTTGCGTTTCGAGTATATATTTACGATTCTCGGCATAATCAATGAGCTCAAAGGCTTTCAAAATTTGTAAGGCTGCACCAATCCAAAACGAGTAGCATGTATCGACGCTTTTGTTGGGGCGCCCTTGGAAGCCATCAACCTATTGTGAGATTTAAGGAACATAAATTCCAATTTATTTAATTTCAATTATCACACCTGTCGGAACAACAGCCACCGCTTGATATTCTCCAATGTTTGCTCGTCCAAGCAGCACAACTGTCCACTTAAATCCAACGCCGCAAGTGCACAAAACGTGGTACCTCCGTGCGATTCACCTTCCAAATGCTGGCTGAAACCGTAATCATATCGCTGCAATAACGTTTGTATTATTTTCGACAGGATGAGATTTTTCAGAAGCACCTACGAAACTGTTTTTGATATATTGCAGCATATTTTCCTGGTTTACATCGCCCCAATAGTCGAGCATGTGGCAAACGGCAGCAGCGCAGAAAACAAAGCGCATATCATTCTCGCTGCCACCGATGCAAGCACTAAAACTGCCATCCGCCCGTTGGGCAGCGGCAACACCTGCGTGATATAAACGTAAAAGACTGAATGAAAAGAATATTAAAAGTTAAAGAAAGAGCTAACCATCGACAATGCTTTTGCGGTCCAAGCGACTAAGGTCATCGCCGAGAGTGGCCAGCATGGATATGCTAGTGTATGTCATTGCTAAGTGACCCCATTGATAGTCCCGTACTTTGTTAAGTAACTGCTCATCGCTTGTTTTCAGGACGAAAGTTCGAGTACCCTGCAGAGGAACGGTCAAGTTATTGCTTTACGATTCGTACAAATCCTATCCACTTACCTGAAATCCACCGCATCTGCGTTCGTTTGATTCAGGCACCACTAGACTGCCATAAATCCACTCCACGATCCTTTGCTGCATTGCAGCATCGATTAAATGCAAGGAATTTAAAATATCCAGACCGCAAATGGAGAAGAAAGCTATCGAACCTCTATGATACAATTTATATATAATTTTGATGACAAGTTCCCTATAAACAACACCTACCTGGTAGAATCCTGGCCTGACAACCGCGCTGGTAGCACATCCAGGAATCGTAAAAAATATTTTGCATGTTTAGAGCTCAGCAATTGCTCTGGACTCGTAATTTGTACATTTAATTCACTATTAGACATATTGTAATTCGTTTAAGGAACGTATTCTTGAGCTTTTGTTTGTTAGTTTTGTTGATATGATTAAAATTCCTAAGGTTTGTGTTTTTCCCAAGACTTCGTTTTCGTTATTCTTGAATAGTTTTGTGCTTTATTTTCCTCTACAATTTACATTAGCTTAGAATGGATTTTATTTTACTTGTCATTGTTTTATTGTTATTTTTCCCCTTTATCACTAGATAAGATTTTTTTAATATTCTATTCTATACAATTAATCATTAAAAACTTGATGAAAGTATGTATAGAATATTTGTTTACTTTTTTTGACACAAAGTAATGCCAAGATACAGTCCAATTCAAAACTACACTATGCAAAATGCTTGCGCAAAACGACTTTTGTACAGATTTTTTCAACGTTAAAACTGCAGAAGGATTGTGTAAATTTAAGTTTGTATTGATATTTGCTTGTTTCGCGTAAGTATTTTGTGTAGTGCTGTGATTTTACGACAATAATTATCACTTAAGCGGACCCTAGATTAAGTGATAATTGTTGTCATAAAATCACAGTACACCTAATGTCGATTTCTATTCTCAAGAAAATTCTGCCAGTATTTCAACTTCATTTGTAGCCAGCCATCGTTTTAATTCTATTTTTATTGCGATATCCCCACTCCGATTTCTTCTATTTTTGGTTCAGCTTTAGCGAATAACTCTGATCGCCTATACTTAGAGACAGCGAACTTGATAAAGTACATCCTCTTTAACTCATTCATATTTAGATTATAGAGTTATACCAAAGACAATATAATACTATTATATTATTAATACTATAATATTAATACTATAATTAATGTGTGTATGTTTAATTTAATGTATTTATTAATGTATGTATTAATGTATTATATTGTCTTTGGTTATACTTCTCTGGCCAAGCATATTCTTCTTGCTATGATATAATGCTTATTAAACGAAATGAGTAAATTTACGAACGCTTCCAAAATACAAATGACAGCTATCAGCTGTTTGTCGTCGTTTCGGTTTCCATGAGAATTACATTTTTACACTTTTGTAAATATTAATAAAAAATGCGTTTAACACAATTTCTAGGTAGCAAATTAAAATGCTTCTCAAATTTTCCAAAAGAATACATCGAGAGAAGCAAAAAGCAGGTGAGAAAATTAATTGAAATGTAAAAATCTGAAATTGGTAAACGCTCTAAAAGCTAACCAAGAAATTTGGAGAATTCAAATATTGAATATACTAATAAATTGGAAACTAGGTTTATTGGGATACGCCGAAAGGAGTGCCTAATTACCTGAATCGCACAGTGGAACGCAAGAAGTTCCGTTACACAACGAACCGCTCATGGACAGCCCAGTTTCGGCAGCAGAATGCGCTGGGCACGATCCGCAAGAAAGTTTTCATAACTCCAATAGGTAAAGTAACTAAATCCAGTTAATAGTTTGATTGTTTTATGCATAACGATTGTTTTTTGGTGTAACAGAAGAGTGGAGTTTTTTTCGTGGTGACCGCGTTGAAGTGCTCGTTGGCAAAGACAAAGGAAAACAAGGCATTGTTTCACAAATTATACAGGAACGAAATTGGGTTATAGTGGAGGGTTTGAATTGGCATTTTCGCGTAGTTGGCAAGGATAAAGATTTTCCCGGCATAATGATTAAATCGGAAGCACCGTTGAATGTAAGAAAATCGTGTATTCGTTTTTATATTTACTTGGGTTAATTAAAGGTTTTCATTTCTTATGTTAAGGTAACCACAGATGTACGTTTGGTTGATCCGTCCGATTTGCAAGGCACTGATTTCGAGTGGCGTTACACCGAAGAGGGTGAGAAGGTACGTGTGTCGGTACGATCGGGTCGCTTGATACCCATACCGGAGGTAAACAATCAAACGCATGACTACAGAAGCAAAAAAGCGTATATTGAACGCCAGAAAGATACACCAGGTAAATCGTGGCAGATCGAATGAATTATTTCGTGTACCTTTCACGGAAATATTTTTGCAGCGACTGTTGTGAGTGAGATTACGTTCCAGCCGAAACTCTCCACCTTCGAAATGGACATCATGGAGGAAATGGGCATCGTAGAAGATCGAGTGCCGAAGAAAAGTTACTGGTATTAAAGTTACTGACTAGTTACAATAGTTTTATTATACAATAGAAAAAAGAGAAATTCATATTATTAAAATTCTTTAAATTTAGAATGAGTAATTTTTTCATTTAAAAAATAGCTTTAAAATAAAATCAGCTTTCCCTACGAACGCGCGGCTGTAAACATATCCTCGCGATGATCTCGAAGTGTTTTTGCCAATTTTTCGACCACCTCCTGCGAATTTTCAAAGTCCTTGCGCAACGTTTTACTGATCGTCTCGTGAAGCCAGTTGGAAGCCAAGGATATGTTGGCCTCGTGGGAAGTGAATACCTTCGTAGTGTGTTCGTAACTGAAGGGATTTCATACATTTCAATCTGTAATCATTAAATATGTCTTCAATCACACAAACAAAAAACCAACCGTGCTTGATCCGCGATGTCTGTAATCATGTACGTGTTGCAGTGCTTTACGGCGATTATTTGTCGATTGCTTATGTGTTTTATTTCCACCTGTGGCAGAGCCAACTGCGCGCACTCCAGCGAAACCAACGAAGCCTGAAGGGTCTTTCGACACTGCAAGACTTGATGAATTTTGTCTTTTAGAACGCTATAAAATTTTAATGTTAATTTGTAATTAAAATGTTCTTTGTAACCATAAATATTATATTTTGATAAGATCATTTAAGAAAAGGATAACAAATGTGAAATCTTTTGTTTAGCTAAACAAGCTTAATCTGAAAATTTAATTACGGGAAACACAATGTTAAAATCAGTAGAAGCGTTCCGAAGTGGTTCATGCATTAAATGTACCATATAATACCATAACCTACATAATGTTTGCTAAGCTGCTCCATTGCTTTAACGCTAATGTTGCGGAGTGGGCGGACGCACGCAGCAAGATCCCGGAAATGCGCCACTGCTCCAGAGCGCTGCCAAGTTTGTCGCGTATGTCGCGCGCTGTCTCTAGCTGGGAGTCGAGCGATTCCTCCAGGCGCGTCATGTATGTACCGCCACTAATTAAAGCTGTTACAGTTAAAGTTACAGTTGAAGAAGAATATTACAAAGACGTTATACAAGTTGAAATCACCTATTATCCCGTCATGGTTCACATACAACTCGTTCAGTTCCTTGTAGCTCTCCAACAGGACTTTCAGTCGTACTTTCGTGTGCTCCAGCACCTCGCCGTAGTAGTGTATTGTGTTTTGCTGCAGTGCCAATTCGCTGAGATTCGCAAAGAAATCTTCATGTTTGGAAGCCTTTTGCACATTATCGACTACGCCCAAGTTAAGGGCCAACTGTAAGATGGGCAGGAAGAAGGAAAAAAAAAACAATATTACTTGAATGAACCACAAACATATATACAATATAAATACTATCTATATGACTTTAATAAATACCTTTCACAAATAAACAATAGTTGTGCTTTTATTGCTAGGAGTGACATAGAACGTACTATAAAAACAGTAACAACAACGCTTACATTAGCTAAATCCTGCGACGGTGTCTTCACAGCTTTGTAATTAGCTCTCGCAACGCCCACACCATTTGGCATAGCGTCGCTGATATCAACGACATCGCTGTCGACGCCGACGCCATTCATAATCGCTGCTGTGGTTTTAGCTGCGCTGCCGTAAAACGTATTTGTTGGAGACGTTAAAATCTGTTGATTTGGTAACAGTTGTGTTTGTTGTTGCTGGTGGTGTTGGTGATGGAGGTCATGTTCATGGTCAGCGGTTTGCTCCGCTTCTTCGTCACTAAACGACGACGATCCCTGCAGCGTGTTACGTTTGCCTTGAAGATGTTCGATCCAGGCTTCAACGGTGGCCATGCGTGGTCCCGGGCAGATTGCCTCCATTTTGCTGATTTGCTTGTCCAGACGAACGAATTCTTGCACCACGTCGATGGAGCTCTAGTGGGTTGGTTTTGAATATTAAATCATATTGAATATAAGTAAATATAAGTTGTGGTCTTTATTGAATGGGAGTTTCTTTTTCTGGTCTTTACCATGTCACCTTGTTGTCCGAAATATCCCAGTGCGGTGGCAGTATTATCGGTAACCATGTTGGTGTCCATTGACGAACCACATCCCATCATTATGAATATAATCCGATTTTTAATTAGAATTTAATGAAGCGCAATTTTTTTTTTCTTTTTAAATTATTAATTAAATTGTTATTGATTGGAATGATTATTATTGAGTAATTAATTAAACAAAATCGACAATATTATTAATTATACGAATATTTATACTTATTATTTATTTACTGTTTATTTATTTATTTATATTTATTTTCATATATTTGGAAAACACTTTTTTGAAATGAAAACTATTCAATGGAAGATTTTTCTGCTTTTTTTTTCGTTCTAAAAGTTGTACCACGTCGCTACGTTGCTCATTTCTGAATGAACTCAATTGGTTGGTTGTGATTTTTTTTAGTTGTGGTTAACCCACTTTTTTTGTTAACCTTGCTGGTTCCAAAATGTTTTTCTACCTCTCCCTCTCTCTCTGTCCTCTCGTTCTTCTATTCTGCTTCCTCTAGTTTTCAGAATTTCCTATTTTTTGAGCCGGCGTCCAACAAATTTGACCACAACAAAAATTACGTTGCGTTTCCTTGTTCCGTTGTTCATTTGAACATGGGCAAAAAAAATTTATTACACATTCCGAAAAAGTATTGTATAAAATCCCATTACAGATATAAGAAAAAATGCTACATTTTCATGTTTTCCAAATTAATTCATTATTGAGGTTTAATACGAAGATTCTTATATTCGATTTACAATATAATGCTTTAATTTAATCAATTATTTATTTAAATATTTACATATTATTTATAAACGTAAATTTTTTATAAATATTTATACTTCTTTTTCTGCGTGTTCTGCAACATTTATTATAATGTATTTTATGACAGAAACGTAAATTATTGCTTTCTGTTGTTATTATTATTCGTGTTAAACTAATTTTCATAATTTGTGTTGTTATTGTTGTTGTTGTGCTTATTGTAGTTGTAATAGTTTTGGTGTGGTTGCTGCTGTTGTTGTTTTTTTAGGGGTTTGTTCTTCACTCTTAAATTCTTTTATATTTATACTATTTATTCTTTATAATATTTATTCTTGTTGTTGTTGCTTTTGTTGCTATACTGTTTTTTCTTCTACCCGCACTTCTGTCAAAAAGACGCAAACCACGCGACGTATGAGTAACATTAATCAAAGCAACGAACCACGATAACCACTCAGCATATCGACGATCAAATAATCGATGCCATCGTGAATATTTTGTTCGCATATTTATGAAAATATGTAGATGACATCATGTACATTAAGAAGTTTTGTAGTTGTTTTCAGTGCGTGGATTTTGTTGGCACTTCTAATCGTTAGTTAGACTTCGAATATGTATTAAGTGAGTATCTGGATAGATTGGACTAGAAAGATTGCGATAAAGTAAAGAAACAAAAAAGGAAAAAATATACATACTAATATATTTATTAGTTTCAATGAAAGGACTAATCATTTATGTTAAGGACTAAATATTTTTTATTTGTAAAGAGTACATTTTTTTCTCGTACTTATTTTGTTCATATGTAGAGTGGATGTGTTTTATTTTCACTCCAATATTTACAATTCTTATTAAAAATAAATAAGATATATTAAATTTAAAATATATACGTAAATAATACAAACAATTAACCAGTAAATAATATTAACTAAAAACCCTAAATCATCAAATAAAAATCTATTTTTTTATTTTTTCCATTTTTTCATTTAAATTTTAATGATAATATTGTAAAATAGATTTCTTTTATAAAAAGCATAAATCTTGTTGACTAACTTACTTTGATTCTTTCTGAGTAGATTAAACAAGCAATTTTAATTCTTTGGTAATTCTTGAAGCGAAAACGAACACAAGGAAAGAATAAATCTTAAAAACAATTATTAAGAAAACTGTTTCAATGCGTTTTACTGCGTTGCTGCTCGTCGTCGCGATAGTCTTCATGCTGAACTTGCTAATAATTATTCTGGAAGTTGTTGTACCTTAAAATATCCGCCCACCATCGTTTGAACGGGTTTGGAAGGAAAATTATAAGTATTGTAAGTGGACTGTAACAACAAAAAACAACAGCAACGAATAGATTTTTAAACAACAAGAAATTATTTTCAATTTCTTTGCTTTTCTGTCGAACAGACAGCGTTAGAGACAAGCACAAACACGAACACAAAGCAGCCCACAGACACAGAGACACACTGATACACATCTATGTACATATGACAGACACACATACGTGTATGTATGTATATATACGCCCACCGTCCTGCCTTTCTTCATGGCTACTAAAGAGACGGGTCGCAATATAAAATTCCAAGATAGGATCAAGAACTAAGAAAGCACTTTTAACAGAGTGTTAAGAGTTTGAGTGTGTCTGTGTGTTTGTGTGTTTGTCAGTGCTTAAATTGTCTCGTATTTATCTGAATTCGAGTACGTAGTAAAGTCTGTCTCAGCACGTAGTTAATACGTACTCAAGCGAAGTTTAAAGGATTGAGTATTAATAATTAATTAATAATTCGTAGTTAAGCGTTTTTAAGTCAATTATAAACGCAATGGTTTAGATAATCAATATTCTGGTGTCCTATGATGAATAAATAGTATGGCAATTAACAGTAATTAAATAGAACTAAATAACCACTTTACTTTCACTTTACTAAATGGAATATTTGACGCATATTTTATACACTTTTCTTAGTAATTATCATTTATACTTTATTATTATTATTTTGTACTTTATTATTATCATTGTATACGTTTTTATTAAAATAAAATAAATTTTAATAAGTTATAAAATTAGAATACAAAATGTTGAAAGAAAACGCAACTTTCTGGAAATGCTGTATTATGTAAAATAAATATAAAAAAGAACACAAACAAAGCAACAACAGAAAAACGTATTTTTAACGGGATTTTAATACTTCACACAGCACCAGCAGCAACACGTGTTTGTTTGTAAAGAATGCATATATATATAAAGTGCGTCATTAAGGGATTTCTAGTCATAGTTATTAGATTTTTAGTTAGTTTTAAAAAGAAACCAGCCGATGGCCCACCTTATATATTGGCATTGTTTGCTTTAATATATGTGCCCCTGTAATGAATCTCTGTGTTCTGGCGTTAGGATAAAAATGCGCTATTGCCGCTATTAAATTCAGCTTATTCAGATCTAATTTCAATATTTTTTTATGTTTGCAAACGCAAGAAGACGATAATTTTGTATAAATAAGTAATAAGTTGAAATATCTTTTTTTACTACAAAAATAGGTACAAAAACAACTACAATCACAAGCGAACCAGATAGAACAATGAAACGAGTTATAACGACAGGTGGTTGTTTCTTTTTTTTTTTTTTTTTTTTTTATACCTGAGGAACGACTAAGAACCACCACAGCGCAGGCACACTCAACCGAACTAATTCTTTGAAAGTGTGGACACAGCAGAAACAGACAACGGAAATGAATATAGATAGAATATCACTGTCACGGTCATGGAGGGCAAGTGGAAGGTGAAATGGAAAAACAAAGAAGAAAAGAAGAAAGAAGAAAACAAAGAAGAAAATGCATGAAGTGTAAACAAATCAAGCGAATAAGTGAAAAAGGAAAGTGGAAAAAACCAAAGAGATAGCGATTGAAGAGAGCTTTGAAGAGCTTTCATGGGACTCTGTGTTCGGTGTTTTACTCGCCCCTGGAAAACCCGAAAAAGTAGAGTTTTCTGAGAAACATTTCTGCATGAAGGAAATCGTTTTTCGATTTCATTTCCATCGAGAGACGATGAATAACAACATTCCAGGTGTGGAAAGCTGGACTGATGGCAGCTGTGAGCAGGTAAGGAATCAGATAGCACGAGAACTCAGTTGAAACCAATCGAGCGCCAATCGCTCAGTCGCGAACAACGCATACGTTGAAGAAGATACTGCAAGCACGCAAACAACACGACGCGTGGCTGGCTGAATGGCTGCTTGCGACGAATTAACGGAGTAGCTCAGGCGTTGTAAAAAAGAACAAAAAAAAACGAACAAAAGAAAAATATTACAAAAGAAAAAATTGAAAAAATACAACAAAGAAAATAGAGTATTTCCATACTATAAAAATGGGTATAAAAGTGTTTATGTAGAGCAATAAAACTCAAAACTGATTAAGAAAATCATGTGTGTCAATTGTTATTGAATAGTTTATGTGTGAAATAGTTTTTTGCGTGACATTTTTGCGTGACATTCTTGTGTGACATTCTTGTGTGACATTCTTGTGTGACATTTTTGTGTGCCAGTTACAACGGACACCAGCACGAATCATGGGCTTCAAGGAGAAATTCCTCACACGCAGTGTGTCCATTTCACGGGAGGACTCAAATCAGCCTCAACGCCGTCGTTCGCTGTTTAACTTGGTGACTCCCGATCAGGTCACCGAACACTCGCTGCAGGTGTGGCGAGCTCTGCCAGCGGAAATCCGGCACGATCCGAGTATGGCTTCATTTCAAATGGAAAACGAACGATTGGGAGGTGAGTTGAACCTCAAAACGCCATCCAGCACTCAGCTGGAGTGAATCACTGAAGTGATTTTCTTGAATGAATTAGAAACCGTTATGATATATAAACTAACGAAATTAAAAGAACTACAAAAATGTTGGCTTCTGGCCAAAAAAACCAACGCATTGGACAAATAGTTCCGTGTTTTAAATCGTGGCTATTATTTATGATGCCAGTCAAGATTGGATTGGAAAATATTTAGTTGCAGTTAAGTTAATTATTTTTTATTTTATTTATTTATTTTATCTCTTATTTTTAAATTAATTATATAATTCAAAAAGAAACCAGCCGATTATATACCGAAATAACGAAAACTGATTAATAGAAAAGATGTTTCCCTTTCATTAATTTAACCATTAACACATTCTAATTATTAGATCCTTAATTCTTATCATTATATTAATATACTTTATCTAATGCATCTTTATTTAAAGATTAAAAAAAGTATTAAAGTTAATCAATTCATTTAAGGTTAGTAGTAATGTTTTTAAACTATTCCCATTTGTATTAGTTTTTTTTTATATTTCCTCTAATTTTAAATGCTTCCACAAATGTTTTTTTGTTTTGTGAAATAAGAAAATCTTTGCTTTTCCTCGTATTGTTAGTAATCACTTATAACAATGAGCTATTTTCCAATTGAAATATTTTAATTGCCAATAATTACAATACGTTGGTATTGAAAACACATGGCAAATGTAATTTAATTAAAACCGGACGGATGTAATTTAATTACGATAAAATACATACATTTACGTACATACTTGCATGTATACCCACGTATACGGATACCTATGTACGTCTGTATTAATCAGGAACATAAAAAGATCTCTCACATTTAATTTACATTTGAATTTCAATGTCAAACTTCTGATCATAGAATAGAAGGAATAAAGCGAGAAGAAGTTATTTAATGGTTGTATTAAAGACCTAACAATTCTTAATGCTACATTAACGAAATGTTCATTGAGAAAAACTGACTTTCTTGAGAATTGAAGAACATTATTATTAAGAATATACATATGAATATTTAATATTTAACAGTATTTATTTTTCAGTGCTACATATATTAAACCCCTTGACCCACATATTAGTCTCTTCAAGACTAGGACTCGAAATTTTTTCCACTTTTTACAAACAACCAGTCAAGGGAGTGAATTCGGCCTCAAAAGGCTTTGTCTGACATGGGCACATATTTTATTACACAATTCTTTGACATCACGAATGCGAATTGTACTCGAGAACTTCTTGCGTGTTGAACTTAAGGTTTCAAAGAGATAACGCAATATCATTTGAGACACACTTCGCATTATCATCACAATGCGTTACAATCTAAAGTCCAGAGAAACTAAATTACGACGGTCACTGAGTTTGTAAAATAATCACTTCGCTGTGGTTCAACGATGCTGATAGTAACGAGTTTCTTTTCTTCTCCGCTGATGTTAAATTTAATGCTCTTACTCACAATAAAAGAAAGAATGCAATCACTAGAAGAGAGGATCATTAAAATTATTATATACCCATTGATTATGATAGTTTTGATATGAATGGCGTAATCAGTTTAAGTCTATTTGATCCTGATCTGTTCTTGTCCAAATGAGAAGCAGGTTTTGTAGTCTCAGTTGGACCAAAGATCATGATCGATGTTTTCGAGACAATACCAGGAATTATAGATACATATTAGACTATCCTCTTTCCGAAGTATAAGAGGGAAAGCGTCAAAGAGAGAGTGATAGAGAGTGGGGGAGGGATAAAAACGCAGTTATCTACTACAAATAAATTTTCTTTGTTTCTCTCGACATTGCTCCCATGATTGATGGAAGGATGTTCGTTTTAAACGATAGATCTCAAAAGATGTTAAATATTAGATATTAAGAAAATTTAAATAATTTGTCACGCTGTCGATCTCAGTTTCAGAACCCATCAACGACGAGCCAACTCTCCCGGAACGAGAGTCCAGCCATGAAGACAATATAAGTCCCAATGATAATGAACTCATAAACATGAGAAACTTGCAACCGAAGTGTGAGAAGAATCATTCGAAGAGAAGGTAAGTGAAAGGATCTTCGGATCTACATGTACCCATACCTTCTATTCACTCTCTCCTCCATTCACAGCTCTACTGAGAACTATGAACAACATTCGGACACAGAGCAACACGAAGATCGAACGGGAAAAAGTAAAAAACGACTCATGAAAAAGCTGAGTCTGGTGATTTTTTGGTTGTTTACTGCGATCACGTTGATAGCCACAAATGAGAAGAAACTGTTGCAGAAAACGTTAGCGGTGCCGGCGGATAGCGGAAAATGTAAGTTCAGCTGATGCAAAACAAACACTTCTGTGATTCGAAAAGCGCATTTTTGTTTTTCAGCTTACGTACTGCCGCAGTCACCGTTGGGAGATTTCAAGGTGACTCTGTACGGTGCGTTTAATGATTCGGTGCAGCAGGCGAATGAGACAGAGAATTTACTGGCAGTTCAACTGCAATTCGTGCAGCAGTACGTTGAAAATGGCACACAACACGTTCAGGATTTCCAAGAGCCTTGGCTTATACCGATTGTAGCGGAGGACGATTTTGATACAGCGCCCATGATATCAACCAACCGCAGCTACCAGATGTCCAGCGAGTTGCTCCAGATGCTGGCTGGATCGCATTATAAAATGAGGCTGCAACTCTTCACCATGAATGCGACCAGGGACTTCACCATAAAACTGGTATACGATCCGCTCATTGTGAATGTTAAGACGGGATCTCTGCTGGCCGCTCTGATCCTTGCCATCTTTTATGCATTGCTAGTGTGGGAGGTACTTCGAGTGGCTTCACTTCTGTGGGTTTGTTTGCAGGTGTTTGAAAATGTTTCGTTTTATTTTCCCAGGTCTTTCATCGAACTTTCATAGCCATTATATGCTCCATGGCGTCTATTGCTGTGCTGGCTGTCCTCGGCGATCGACCGACCATGCCAGAAATCGTTGTGTGGATGGACATGGAAATGCTTACGCTGCTCTTTGCCATGATGTTGATTGTGGGCATCTTGGCAGAAACGGGAGTCTTCGATTACGTCGCCGTGTTGGCCTTCGAGATATCCGGCGGCAATATATGGCCCATGATCTACAGTCTCTGCATAATAACATGCTTGGTGTCCAGTGTGCTAGATAACATGACGACGGTGCTACTGATGACACCCGTAGCCATAAGGTAACGGATAGAGGGAGAGAGAAAGAGAGAGTGAGAGAGAACGGAAATAGATTAAAATTAAATCAGAAGAGTTTTAATTTAGTAGTTTATTGTCTATCTTCTTTCAGACTCTGCGAAGTGATGAGCTTGGATCCTGTACCTGTGCTAATGGGCATTATTGTACATGCAAATATTGGCGGCGCTCTGACGCCGATCGGGGATCCTATATCGATCATCATCTGCTCCAATCATTTCATAGCTCAATCCGTAAGTTCTACCTAATTGTAAACTTCAGATTCAATATGTAGTGTATTATATATATTTTGTGTTCTTCCAGGGCGTAACATTTATGGGATTTGTAGCTCATACCGTTACGGGTGTGGTCCTGACAGTGGTGCAGAGTTGCATCTATTTGCGTCTGGTATTTTGGGACACAAACTCTTTGCGGCTTAAAGAACCGAACGACATCATAGAATTACGTCGCGAAATTATGATCTGGCAACGTACCGCTAACAACATGTCGGCTCTGTCCAAGGATGTTCAGCTGGTGCGCGAAACGCTGCTGAAAAAGGTCAAGATACTCAAGCATAAGTTGAAGAGGAAACAAGCTGGGTTGGGCTCCAATGATGCTTATGTCCACACTTTGGAAGATCTCAAGTTGAAAGTACAAAAGTCCAATTTGAATCATACAAAATTGAGTGAATATTTTCCCCGTCTCTTTCTTTCCCTCTCTCTCTCTCCTTCCTTAGTATCCCATAAAGAACAAGTTGTTGCTTATACAATCGGTTATCGCTCTGGTCTTCATTATTGTCTGCTTCTTCATACAGTCCGTGCCCACTCTGCACACTCTCCCCCTCGGGTGGGTGGCTCTGCTGGGCGTGATAGCTCTGCTGATCGTTCTCAATCGCGATGACATGGATCATATGTTGCACCGCATTGAATGGGTGACGTTGATCTTCTTTGCCGCCATGTTTGTGATGATGGAATGTGTGGAGCGTTTGGGCCTGATAAGTTGGATCGGCAAACTCACCGAGAGCATTATTCTGATGGTCGATGAGAGGCATCGCTTGGCTGTGGCGATTTTCATCATACTCTGGATATCGGCTTTGACCTCGGCCATTTTGGACAGCATACCAGTGACGGCAATGATGGTGAAGGTGGTTGTTTCGCTGGTGGCCAAGGAGACGTTGGGTTTACCGTTGCAGCCGTTGGTGTGGGCGCTGGCATTCGGGCCGACTTTGGGCGGTAAGCGAGATTAATTAAAAAAATCCAACAAAACTCCCGTTCAATAAAATTTAACATTAACGGTCTTACTTTTCCCCCCATGTTTCTGATAATGTTAAGGCAATGGCACTCTATATGGCGCTTCGGCAAATGTTCTATCCGCCGGCATGGCCGAACAACATGGCTATAAGATATCTTTTACTAGATATTTGAAGTAAGTAATGAACGAGTTTCAAGCTCAATTCCTTTCGAATTCATTTAATTCAATCATTTAATTAATTTTTTTGCAGAATTGTTTTTCCTATGATGTTGGGACAGGTCACCATCATCACGCTTTATCTAATGGTGGCACATATTATCTTCGAGTGGCACTGATCACTGGTGATCACTGATAATCCAGCAATATAACACTCATTGTTATGAAAGTTATTGTTCCACTGTATTCTTTCTTCCCTTGTAGTTTTTCGTACAATGTTTTGAAATAAATAAATGAATTGATTTCATGATATCCAAAAATTGAGACTGAGTTTTTTCTTGAACGTGTTTAAAAATGTGTTTAAAGGTTTGTACAAGGTTTTGGAGCTAATTTAAGGTCTATAATGACAACAACGCAATTACTCGATCACTATAATGTAAAGAACTACATTATTCAAGAAATTGTTGACATAAAACCCGAGATGTAACAACATGTAATAAAAGATATAGCTGAAATAGTCCAAAAAAGGTTAATATATTAATAATAGACGAATACACGAGTATATATCGAGGGTAACCCTAAAAGTTGCTGCAATCTGGTACACTTAATGGAACCATTGACTTATCGTTGAAGATTCGCAAGGTTTGACATTTGTAATGATAACTAATATTGACAGATCGAAAATCCTCCGATTAGCTTTGTTTTCATAAATATTTAAAGAAAATCAGTTTATAAAAACCCCGAATTTCAAGCGAAATCCTTTGTTGGATGATATTTTATGATTTTAAACGTGGCATTACTCAGGAACAATTTTCATAAATTCTTTAATCGACTTTTGGTGTTCGGAAATCCTTCAACCACCGAATTTATGGTATATTTCCTCCGTATGTAGGGTATAAAAAAAAACTAACTAATAAATTTTTATCAATTTTCACTTCCTACTTACTTTTAATCATCATCATCATCATTATAATCATCATAATCATCCTTGTACTAGATTTCAGAGTTTGCTGTTCCGTTTTATTGAAAATAATTAGAGATGCTTTTATTTTTTAATTTGAATACAAAATTTTCGGTACTTTCAAAAGACAACTCCTACGCTTGACTAAAATTTAAGATTTAATTTTTACTACGGATCTAATTACAACAAATCTCGGTTACAACAAATTAATGCTTAAATCAAGCGATGAACTCGTTTATTCGTGAAGAGAACTTGTATCATTGTCATCATTATTATCATCCTCATTATCATTCATCATCATCACCACTATCACCATCACCATCGTCATCATCCTCAGCATCACATCCAGCATCATCCTCATCATCATCGTCATCATCACCACCATAATCCTCATGATTGTCGTCAGCAGCTTTGAAGAATTTCAGAAGATTCAAAGAAAGTTTGCTTTAAAAAAGGTTGAAGCAAAATATGTATATTCATTTAAGCAAAGCTTCTATAGTTTCATATTAAATTAATTATCTCCAGCTAAAGTTTGTCTGTCTGTCTCTCTGTCTGTCGTTCCTGGAAAAAATAAAGTCAGAAAATACAACTGATACTTTAGAGAGTACATCGAATATTGAATTTCTTGGAAATTATTAATAATTAGAGAGGAATTGAGTTCAAAATATAAATAAATACAGAGACCGAAAGATCGATTTTGTATGGAGAAGGATTCTATAGAAATTGAAGTATGTACGCTATACGATATATCATGTTTCTATGACACTATAGTATCAGCATAACATTCTATAGTATTTTGAAATATTTTCTCTTTTAAGAAATCAATTCGAATAGATGGAAACTTTAGTTGCTTTATACGTAAGTTAAAAGATGTTTTAGGGAGTGATTTTTAACCCAGAATTGCACTTATTTTATTATTTTAAAAAAAAAAAGGGAAAAAGCAGAAAAAAGATAACAAAAAACAGCTTTATTTCATTAGTTACATATTTCTTTCCTGTGAACATTCAAAGTGTGTTTTATGCTTTTATTGTTGATGTTTGTATGGTGTGTTAATAAGAGTAGTATTCATTGTTGTTGTCATTTGTTGTTTTTGTTATTTATTGTTGTTGTTGTTGTTATTGTTCTTCTTATTGTTCTTATCGTTGTTATTATAGTAGTTGTAGTAACTTTTAATTGTTTAATGAAGCTATTAAACTGTCGACTTGAGATTTCTTTATGAGGGCCGAGACGAAAAAATAACCGGAAACGGAAACTAGTTATTTGTTGTTGTTGTTTATTTCGCATAAATAATATGTTCATTAATTGATGTAATACCTTTTGAAACATTGTATGGACTGAGTTTATTTGTGTTAATAATTTCGATATTTTAAAAAAATGTTAGTGATGGGAAAACTGAATCTTCTTCTGTTTTTTTTTTCTGTTTTCCTTCCTTCTTATTTTCTGTCTCTCTTTCTCACTCGGATGTTTCGTTTTTTCTTTAACTGCCTGATTTTTTTATTGTTTTCCCTTCCTTCTATTTTCCTAATTTTTCTGTTGTCATTTGTATTTCTTCCGTTTTACTTCTAATATATTCATATTTTTCTCCCTCTCTCTTTGTTTTCTGTTTAATCTACTATTGAATGTGTAATTATTTCAACGTTTAGTGTATGTTTTGTCGTCATTCTTAATTAAATTTCCTTGTCTTCAGTTTACCTTCACTGAAGTAAAGGAACATGTGTTTCGTTAACTCATAAAAACTGAATGCTTGTGGTTTTTATAGAGAACCAAGAGAGAGAGAGAGAGAGGGAGATAGTCTTCATAAAACGCCATGAATTAAAGGCGTGTCTGCAGATATTCCAAATCATTAACGAATTCTTGGCAAAGTAATTTTGTAGTATGCCGAATCTGTAGTTAGTTTGTGTTTCTTGCTTTTGCTGTTGAAGTCACGTTTATGTCATTGCATTATATTTCCGTTCGTCTTTCCTTCTTTAGCCAGTTCAGGTTCAGTTCAATCACCAATGTACCACTTAAATCACCATACATTTGGTTTGAAACACATTTCAGTCATACGTTCGGTCACAAGATCACTCACCAGTTCATTCATCAGTTCAGATACCAGAACAGTCACTAGTTCAGTCAACAATTCATTCATTCGTTATTTCGGAATGACTTCAGTTATGATTTCAGTCACCATTCGAGTTATTAAGTGAAGTACCACTTCGATTATTAGCACCATTTTAATCACCGCTGTAGTCACTTGTATGGTCTTCATTTATGTCAACAGTTCGATCACTAGCTTAACAATAATTACGTTACCAACTTACCAATTCAGTTAATACTTAAAATCAGTCACCAATGGAATTATCCGCTCAGTTATCACTCTTAAGTCACTCACCAGTTAAAAAGTTAAGTTAGAATTACGAGTAAAGTCAGCACATCAACTTAAGTCACCACTATCACGCACTCATTCTTCAATTATAATGAAATTCTGTAAAGGAATCGCAGTGGATTCCTTTAAATGGAAAATAACGGAATGAAACAGAAGGAAATGAGAAACAAGAAGCTATTCGAAACTTAATAATATCAGAACTTACTAAAAACACTTGAATTTCTGTTTATACTTAAACTTCTAAATAAATAATCAGAAGAAAGGTGGCATCATTCTCACGATTCAACGAGGGAACATTTTTCCATGTAAATAAACTTGTCTATTTTTTTTACTAATCAGATTTCATTAAAGTGACTTTAAACAATTTTTTCATTTTCTGCTTTCTATTAAAGAGGAGATCGAATTATGTTTATTCTTCAACGTATTGAGTTTAATACGGGACAAAAACAAATAGTTATCTTTGAAGAAATGCCTATAATAATTATTTACATTAATCACTAAACATCTGTTTATATTTATATGTTTATACAGGAATACAGTGAACTCGCGATACCGTGAACTACTGTATTTAGTCTAAACCGAGATTGGTCACGGTTAAGAGATTATTTACCCTTGTGATTGCGGAAACTTATTATGAAAACTATAGAAACCATATTTATTCATTGAAAAAACATATATTTTATTGCTGAAATGATTAGAAACAATAAAAGGCTAAGACAAATAATTTTTGCTCCAGAAATTGTGGACGACATACTTTTTGTAATAAAGTAGTAATAATAAAGTAGTAACAAACAAACTATAATCGAATGAAATCTGTCAATCAATCGATGAGGAGCGATTGTACAACAGTACCGCGGACGATGGCGTGAACTTGAGACGACTTTACTGGTGGATTTTCATATTTCTTCTAGCTAATTTAATAAATACTTTTTATTGCGAGTTATTATGTTTATTTATCGTCTTTTTCTTCCTCTTATTGTTTGTACTCCATTGTATACAGTATTTTTGTTTCTTTATTTGTAATTATAACTCATCGTTGTTATTGGCGTTGTTGCTGTTGTTTCTGTTGTTGTTGGCAGGTGTGTTATTATATTACAGTTATGTCCATTGAATTTAACATAATCTATTAACGCATGTAGGCAGCATTAAAGTGACTTCCATTAATAATTCAAACATTATTAGCAGAGTATCTCTCAAACCAACAGGTTCCAGTATATCGAACGGGTTCTACTTTCAGATAAAATCAACTAAGTATCAAGATTTAAGTGATTACTTAGTATTAAGCTTTAAGTGACTACTAAGTATCAAGCTTTAAGTGACTACTAAGTATCAAGCTTTAAGTGACTACTAAGTATCAAGCTTTAAGTGACTACTTTTAAATATATAAGCGATTTTTTTATAAACTTGTAATATCTTCAATAACTTCCAAATAACTCAAAATAACTCACATAAATATTAAACAAAGAAATATCCTTAAATTAAAACTTTTAATAAACGTTTCTGTAAATATATTGAAATGGAATAGAAACGATTGAAAGTATAGAAAAACTATTTTAAAGCTAGAAAAATTCATGAGGAATTCTTTGCCATTAATGATAGAGTAGAAAATTTCATTCAAGGAGTCTATCAAAAAATCTCACCGTGCAGAATAAATCAACACTAATCAATTATTACTTATTCGTAGTCTGTTTATTAGATTTAGTGTTCATATCTAATCAAGAACGCACTTGATGCTGATTGCCAGAAGAACATCACTCAAGACCCGAGACTTCATCTGATAAACGAACAAATTGAAGTCTTTGCGTTGTTATTGTTGCGAAGAAGTTAGTGGGTTGTCCGAAGTTTGAAAACTGTTGTCAATAATTTTGGTATTTTGTCTTCTTTTTTCTGTTTCTTGTGGATGGTAAAGTGATAAAAGCCAACATCGAATAGTAGGTTATCGCCAAGATAACATCAGTCAATGAATCGCCCTCAATTCGGTCATGGAGCACTATAAATAAATAGATTCTGCTTTGTATAAATGACAACGAATGCCTTGTAATAAAACAATAGAGTAGAATCATTCCGTTTTTCCCCTCACTACATTTTGATTTATTTAAACTTTAAGAATATTGAGAAAAAAACGTGACTGAAGTTAAAAATAAAAATCAAAATATAGTTTTAGAGAAAGTAGCAAATAATTAAAATCAGGCATTAATTAAGAAACAAACTCTACAAGTGGTTGCTGTTTAAAATGTTACCCTACATTAAAATATACACACTTCCTGTGTGTGTGTCCTTTCTGTGTATGTGTGTGTCCTTTCTGTGTGTGTTTGTCTTATCTGTGTGTGTGACGTGTCTAAGCAAAGAGAGTACAAAGACAGAGAAGTGTCCGGAAAAATATACACATAGGGACATTAATATATGGTACAAGAGCGTACAAACAGATAGAAAAATAGAAAGAGAGAGATAGCTGAATAAGTGTTAATGATAAATGAAAAAACATGGCAAACAAGAGACAAAAGCAGCCAAAATGTACAGCGAACTGAAAAGAAAAATAAGAAAACTGGTAGATGATGGAAATGAGACTAGAAGCAAGAAGTTTACCGTTGAATATATGAAAAAAAAAATTATTCCAGTTTCATCAGCAAAAAAATTATATAGGAAATGGAATGAATTTGTAGAGGGGAGTGAATGAGAGGCAAAACTGAGACATTCCTAGAAAACAAAGATCACAACCACACAAACAAGAGCAGAATAAAAAGAACAGAACAGAAACATAGTTAAATAATAACATTTGAAAAACAACAAAGGTCAAATCAAATGAAATCAATTCAAATCAAATCAAAAGAAATGAGAATAACAACGAAAATAATAACGAATATATGGAAACAATATTATCATATTCAATAACATTATCAGCACTCATGAAAACCATAAAAAACAGCATACATAACAATTCAAATAACATCATCATCGTTCATCCTTCTCATTATTTATTATCATAACAAACAACCCCCTTCCAGCCAGCCATCCAATCACCCCAACCCCACCCACAATCGCCAGCTCACAACCGAATGAACAAATTCCACTTTCGGCCGGCAACGAATGCTGCGGATTCCCGACGACTGGAACTGCGTCGATTTCACTCGTCGTCGTGGTTGTCGTTGTCGTTTACCGTTTTTCCTGTTCAATATCTATCTAGGCGAGTTCATGCGATTTATTTCGTTTGCAGCTTTCGTTGAAATCGGACGTCAATGCGCTGTCGTCGTGGTCGCCGTCTAAGTTGACGCCGCGAAGTTGTCGCCCTTTGAAAAAAAGCCATTCTGTTGCTTATTGTGGCTCATTTCTAATTTTGAAAGTTTTTTGCTGTGTTTTTTTGTTTTTTAACATTTAAATTCTATTGAAATTTCTATTAAAAACGAGCAAAAAAAACTAGGATAGAAAAATTTATCATTAGTGAGAAAATTATGTCCATTAAAAGTGAAATAAAAAGTGAGCGCAGAAATATATAAATAAATACAATGACAAAAATGAAAACCACAACAAATAAAAATCAAAAATAAACGAACGAAAATAAATCATTAGACAAAAGCTAGCTTAGCTCAATCTTTTCGAAAGCAGAAGCTACAAGAAGCATTGAGTATCATAATCATTCATTTCTTTCTCGCATTTATTGTAGTATTTTCACCGATTTAATCACAGCATCAATCGCAGCCGCAGTCACAATTTCAGAAAACACAAAATTTTAATCGAAAGAAAACAAGACTTGTTTTGAATTGTTTAAAGAAACAAAAACAGAAACCAATATTAAATCAAACAACTTTTCTTTTCCATCTCTCCGCCTCCTTCCACCCTCTCTTGTCCTCATAATATTTGTTACTTAACTTGCGGTTTATAGTTTCTTTGGGTCTTTCAATTAGTTGAAAGAGAGCATAGTAGAGTATTTTTAATTAGCGATTTAATTGTACAACTCTAACAATGTCCGTAACAACTTAATACAGCTTACAACAACACGTTAGCCGATAACAAGGTCTCACTGACCCACTGAACGGATTCGGAATTAAAAGCATCGCGTAATGTGTTTCAGTTCCAGGTTCAGTTTCAAAACCTTTGCCTGGAAAATTCATTCACAAGATTCATCACAAAAAGAGAAGAGCTTTTTTTTTAAAAAAAGTATTGCAGTTAAAACCGATTTTTTTTCATTTTATGGTTTTTATAATCTTTTATTATGAGGTTGTTAATCAATTAATTTGTGTTAAACGTAATGAGATAATAACGTAATCGTTTGCAGTTCAGAAAAGCTTCAACAAATCTAGCACAATAGTGAAGCAAAAAAATAATATTGAAAAAATATGTTATTTACACTTAGGCGATGATATTTACCACAAAATTAAGAAATAAATTAATCAGAAGAATTAATCCAGTCCTGTTGTTCAGTTCAACAGTTCAGTAGTCCAACTGTTCACCTCTGAACTATGATTGAGACGATTTTTCTCAGAGAGTTCTAGTTAATCTTCTTTATATTCTTCTTCCTTAGGTTTAATCTACTTAATATTCTGCAATATAACCAAGTTTCGTACATTTCTCAGTCTCTATGGAATCCTCAGTATAATAATCCTTCGCTGGACTTGCCTACATCTGCATACATACATATGCTATGTGTATATCCACAAAAGTATCATTATAGCTTCTTCTTTAGACTTAGAAAGGTTCTCTCAAAATTACTTTTTCGTATTAAAAAGTAATTACTTTTTCGTATTAAAGTAAGTAAGTAAATCTCAAAACTAACTTTCCGATTACGTGACTTCTTTCACATTCCAAGTAAGAATCAATTCTTCTATTTACTCATTTATTAATTCATCGAAGTTCGTGATTTTATTACAAGTTGAAAAAGTTAATGAAGTAGAGAAACTTTCAGTTTTAAGTCAGTTGAATGATATACATGCTTATTACAACAATTAATTTCTATCTAGGTTTCAGCATTTTGCGAATATGAAAGTATTCCAAATTATTACAAGATTCTAAGATTCTTGTAAGATTATAGCATATATATTTCCAACCTTTCTTTCCGAACTGCAGATAAGTCGAAAGATAGTCCATGCTTATAGAAAACTTTGTCCATATTTAAATAGTGAGCTTATTTAAGGATGAATTTAAGGATTACTTCATGGATTTAAGTTTTAATTAGTTTTGTTTTTGATGGTTATTTCAACAGCTGTGGTGAATCTTGCAGACGTCATTGAAAACTTCTTTTTCTTCTTAAAATATAAAATCCTTGTCTTTACCAGTGTATATATAAATGTATATATGTATAAATAAAAACCTTACGAGTGCACACATAAATAGATAAACGCAATATTAATACAGTAATAGTAATTATATTGAATAATTGGTTGACTTGAACAAAAAATATTTACTTTCATTAAAAGAGTTACAGAAGAGGGTATTCTAAAAGTATATTCGAATGAGGAATAAAATATTAGGAGAAAAAACGGTGCATATATTTTTAATATAGTTCTTTTTCATTAATAAATTCTATTAATAAATTAAATTTTGTTAATAAATTCAAATAAATAAAAGTACATCCATCGTTAATAAAAAACGAATTGAAAACTAAAAGTTCTGCTAAAATATTCCTTGGAATATCTTCGAAAAATCCTTCTTTAATTGAGTAACATTTTTACCAGTTTAAAGATACCATTTACCATTACCATTTTAAAGATAGAAAAAAAAAAATAGATTACAAATGATACTTAAAAAGTTTAAATTTCAAGGCTGTTTACCATTTTAATATGATTTAAATACGCATCTTAGAAAATACGATTAAAGGAAGAACCAGACAGAAGAAAGACAAAAAATACAGATAAAGGAATAGAAACAACTCAAGAGCAAGAAATAAACTCGAGTAACTTAAGCGCAAGATTATGACGAAAAATTGTGCAATCATAAAAACAAATCATTGAGGTCAATGAGAAGGATTGAAGAAGGAAACACTTAAACGATGAAAGTAGCTGTTATGAAAGTTTTTCTAATTTATCAAAATAAAAGAAAAAACGACAAAACAAACAACAGAGATAAAAATAAAAAGCAAAACAAACGAAGCACAAACGAAATCTTTTCCGGATGATTTAAAAAAAAACTCGAATAAAAGAAATCATGAGACCCGGTGGGTGGTTAGTTGGAAAAAATGTTGAGAAGTTTAGGAGAGGGGCAACCATTGAGAAGTGAAGGAGGAGGGGGAATAGAGTGGTTTATGTGGGAGGTTCTTGATTACAGAGTTCATGCCGATGGCGTTTCAAATGCTTGAGGTGCTTCACGCACTTCAACAGCTGCTTTGATCAGCTGTACCGTGTCACATGACCTGTTCTCTTTTTGGATTTTAATTTTTTAACTTTTAATTTTGTGAGAAAATCAACAGCTTTGAAATTAAATTGAAGCTTTGTTTGCATCCGGTTGAAACTATAACCAACCCACGAAAAGTACAAAAGTAGCTGTTTTATTCACTCATTTTATTAGTCAATAATTCATATTAGAATTAATTCTCTTCCTCTTTCGATATTTTAGTTAACAGCAATATTTAATATTTAATAATAAACTTAACAATAACCGTTATTCTCAATAACAACTATCGAATTTAAATCATTATGATAATAATTATGTAAACGAAAAAACTCACCTTTCATTTGTGTTCCTTTCAGACTTCAAATAAACCTTCAAATACTTGAGATTGCATTGAGATTTTAGTACAATGTAATAGTGATTAAGTGATTAGTATTTAGTGATTAAGTTTTCACTTCACTTCTCACTTCTTGTTAGCGAACATAAAAACCATAACAATACAGAGATAATTCAATAATAGCCGGCATCGTGGTTTTGGTCTCGGTTGGCGAATTACGCCGATCGTCGATCGCGGATCTCGGTTCGTCGCTAATCACAGCTTCTGTTTCAGCCTCTATATACTTCTAGTGAAACTCGCCATAACAACAGCAAGTTACTGCAGCCTCCTCCCAACCCTCACAAGCCATGAACACCCTCTGCTCCTTGACCAGCGAAGGTTTCTCGCCGCCAAAACGTTTGTATTAACATTTTTAATTGCGCCGATTTGCATAAATGAAACACTTATGAATACTAACGTGAATAACTTCGGCATTCATTTGATGAAATCTATTGTTTGTCACTCTCATGTAAGAGAAATCGAAATGAAGTAAAATATTCCAGGGAATACTTTGAAGAATAGAGAATTATTCAAAATTAAAAGGAAAGAATTTAAATATTCTTTCAAAAACTTTAAAGGAAAAGTTATTTTACAATGATTTACTTTGAGTAGATTAGAGTACAGCTAAAGCCTACTAAAAGCTAGCTTAGACCCTTAACTGCTTTAAATAATATCTCAAAAGATCATAATATCGATATTTGTATGCCTAGAAGAGTTTCTCATGATACTAGTTTATGATCCTAGTCTGTAAAATCATATTGTCATAGACTAATTAATAAACGAATGAAACTCAATATTTTACTCTACAAAGAATGGGGGTGGTCCACTCACTATTCCACTGTATACCCTATAAAAGAGTTTCTTTGTATAAAATTGTTATGGCACAGAGTATCAATTCTTATCCAAGAACCCGGGTGGTCCCGTCCACTTTCAAATAATCTAACCTATTCAAGGTGTTCTAAGTGGGCCACCACTTTAGTATCTCTTTCTAATAGCTCTCAACTAAAGAATCCTTCACCATACGTCATGAGGGTCCAGAGTATTTCAACTTCAGAGGCCAGGGCGACTTTTCTTATCTGATTAAAATTGCGTTTATGGATTCATTTGTATTAATTTTTACATTTACATTTTTTCCAAATTCCAACTCCATTCAATATGAATGCTGAATATAATTTGATAATTTGTTCCACTGTAAGACTCTTCAGTAATCCGAAAGCTAATACAGTCAACAGTGTTTGACTTTTTTCAAGATTACATACTTAATTAATTCAAGATTACTTCATTAATTCAAAATGAAAATCGAACCTAATCCGTTCTTTAACCAAAATTCACCAAAAACTAACATTAGCCCAAGTAAGGTCTCAAACATGGTCTTGAATATAGTCTTGTTTATCATGTTATAAATTCATACATCGCGATATAAATTGTTATACAAAAGACGAGTATATCGTTCACTTGAGTTTATTGTTGTGTGTAAAGGAGACGATTTATTTTTATTGCTTGTCCACTTAACACACTCATCTGTAGTGATATAATCCACATCGTCATCATCCCTCTCTTCCATCTCATCTTCATTTGTCCCGCCAGCACCCCTCCCCTGCCCCTCCACGCAACGATAAACATCGATATTGATTGAGTTACCGCTGTTCGAGACCTTCATTTCTATTTTTGTGTTTTAACCATTTTCGCCATTGAAATAAGTTTAAGTTTGTGTATTTTAAACCATTTGTGAAAGTGTATTTTTTTCATTGTCGTTGTAGTTTTCATTGTAGTTGTAGTGTTTGTTGCAGTTGTAGTTGTAGTGTTTTATTATTGTGTTAGGAATTTTTTTAGTTTGTTGACTAAATCCGTACAGTTTTTACAGTATACCTTTTGTTATTGTTGTTTTTGTTATTGTTGGCCCATTGTTATTATTATTTAGTTGCTGTTGTTTTGAGTGTTCGGTGGCGCATGAGTAGCGGTTGACATTAAATAATGTGTTTAAAGAGAGAGAGAGAGAAAAAAGTCACCATTCATTTTTGCACTTATTATAGTTGAATCGTATATAGTAAATATCAAGGAGTACACATATAAAAGTCAGAGCCAAGAGAAGAGGAGGGTACAAGAATAAACCTATCAAAAGTAGACGGCTTCTTCAGGGCAATGAAACGCTTCTGAACATTCATTCAAACCGTTTATATTTCTGTCTCGTGAAGTGCAAAAGCTTTGATTGGAATAGAAATTAAATAAGAAGAACTGAAGAAGAGCGGCCACTCACAAAAGAGTGGAAAAATACGGAAAAGTTGTGAAATAAGAAGAGTACAAATTTAAAAATTGTTTGCTGAATCTACAGAAAAAAACAAATAAGAAACTTTTTGAAATAAAAAATGTACCTGAGAACGACAAATAAAAAAAAAAAACTGTAAAATTCAAAAACTTGAGTGCTATTGAGAGTCTCTCTGAGTACGAGTACCTTCTTCGCTACGTTAAGTGAAAATAATATTAATAAATTAAAATACTAAATAAACCCTTTGTTTGAATTAAGCTCAAAATCAAATAACAATCAATAAAATTCAAAAGTAAATCAGAATCAAAATCAAATAAACTAGAAATAAAAAAAGAATGCAAGTGAACTAAATTAAAATCAATCAGATTAAATGTATCAAATATAAATACAAACACAAATTATTAACTTATTAACTTAATTATAAAGAGAATAAATAATAATAACAAATAATAATAAATAGCACATAATTAATAAAAAAACATTAAAAACTGAATCTTGAAATGTTATAAAATATAATAAAGTGTTTATAATCAAATTATAAGACCTAACATAAACATATACCTCTATATAGATATAGTATAGTAAACAATTATACATAGATTGTAATTAGATCTTTTGATAAGATCTTTTATTGTTGCTGTTGCGTTGTTTTTGTTATTGTTACTAAACTACAATTACTAAACTAAAACTACTTGAAATCACTAAACTACAACTACTAAAATTTATTTGCTGTTGCATCTGTCAAACATTCCCACATCAAAACGGATAACCTAAGAGAATCTCCAGTCCGAAGACATCCCGTCCCCATCGACAAGATATCGCCCACACCGGCACAAGTGTCTCCCGCGCCGTCGGGCCCACCCACGCACACGCACACCTCCAAGCCGAAGATGCGCGTCAAGGTGGGGAAACGCCTTCTGCTGAGACGCCGAAAATCGAAGCGGGAAAACTTTCCGCAGCCGCAGTAAGTTTTTCACTTTTTTAATAAACCAATTTTAAGAATATTATTTTTTTCGAAATATTATATCCAATTTATAATATGTTATTAAATACCAATACTGACAATATCAGAATTGACAATATTAGAATTGACAATATCAGAATTTCGGGTGTTCAGGTTTTACCGATACAGCACCGATTTTAGCACCTGGACTAGGGTTAAATTCCAGTCTTAGGTGAAGCTTTTAAAAGTCATCCACTTGTCCTTTTTTCTGGTTCACCCGTTTTATTCCTTCCTATTCAGTTACCTGTACTGTCCTATACTATTATCGCACGTACTGTTTTGTATTGGCCACATTTCTAAAAATATTCTAGAACCTTTCTGAAAATAACACAATTCAAAGATTGAGACAACATCAATTAAATAATATAATTAAATGCGTCATTCAAAATTTTGTTTGATTTGTTAGAATTTGTTTGCTTTTTCCTGGTTTTGTGTGTTTTCGGCTGTTGTCATTCGTCATTTAATAATTTTATTTTGTATACTTTTATATTGTTTTACTTTTATATATAAATATATGAGTATATCTTATTTTAGTATGAGTATTATATACATATATGAGAATAGATATTTATTCTATTCTTAGTGATTCTTCCGTTCAACGCGGTAAGAAATCGTGTTGCTATTGTTGTATAATAAAATAATAAAAACGAATAACATTTATTATAATAATAATAATAAAAAAGATAAAAGTAAAAATAAACAAAGATTTACAAATAAATATTGACAATAAACATATGTAGACTTCTTTTTAAAACAGTAAAAACAGAAAAATAATGATAATGAGTGAAATTAAGTTAAAAAACATTAAAACAGAAATAAAAACTAAAAATAAATAAAAAATGACAACGAAAACCATTCAATGAACCATTGAATTATATTACTTCATTCTTCTATTTTTATTTTTATTCTTTCTTCACAATTCTTTTCCCCCCTCTTTTTTTCGTAATGATATAAACAAAGAAAAAACTAAAAATTTTGTTTTATTTATAGGTTTCCTTTTTTCTTGTACTTTTATTTAAAATTAAAACTTCTTCCTGAATATTTGAATATTTTTGAAACTGAAAATCTGGCATCTCTGTTTTAATTTAATTCAAAACATTTCATTTGTATTTCAACTACTTTTGTATATCAATTCAATTAATGTGTCATGATGTAGAATAACTACAAGAACACATCATGATCATTAACTCTACATCAACAACAATAAATAGATCAACAACAACAACAAGAACAACACTATTCAGCGCAACAACAATATTAACTTTAAAGCATCATTCTTCAGAGAAGTAAAAAAGTTATTCTTCTTCATTCTTCTTTAATTTTAAACAATTCAAAATCAGTTTTCTTCTCTTTACTTTTCTTCATTTGCGAATACTTTTTCTACCTTTCTGAATACTGAACTAAATTAATATTTATTATAAATCATTTAATCCATTTATTCACATTGTTTGAAGGTCAATTTTATGTATATTGAAGTTTTAGAAAAGATTATAAATTAATGCATATATTAAATATTAAATATTTAAACTAGTTTTGAAAAAAGTTATGAATTATAATGAGTAATAAGAATTTATTTGTTCTGCTTCACGTCTCTTATGATTTAGTAGATTTTTTCTATTGATTCAATTGATTCAGTCGATTCGATTTATATTTTCATCTACTTACGAGTAATTTGTTTATTTATTATGGTTGTCAAAATGCTTTTAGTTGTTGACAGAACTTTCATTACTTTGGTGAAAACTAAAGACTATAAAGACCAAAGAATACGCAAGGGATTTGTAATTGTTTATAATGGAGAAGAAGAGTGAAACATATAATCTAGGGGCGGAAGGGGGGCGGGGGCTGGTTGGTTGGTAGATCGGGAATCACATTTAAAAATCATATTAAAATAATCATTGGTGAGATGATGTAGAAAGATCCTTCAGTAGCTAATTGACTGAAGTGATTAAATTTACAGACATATTCTGTTGATACGATCCGAATATATTATATACGAGTATATAATCTTGTATATACATGAATATATAGAATGTATATAATGAAATATGGTTTGATGAATTTGTTTTGTTAAATTAAAAATCGATTTATTGCACCTGCGTCAATATAATAGACAGAGTATTTGTAATTGCATACTTGTATATGTATATGTACAATACTAAAGTTAATTGCGTTTATCTATATATGTACATAAGTATATGTATGCATGTGTATACAGATGTATGTACTGTAATACGAATTACAGTTCCCACGGTAAATTCATGTAGTATGTAGTTCCCATTGAGATTGTTTATTCGGTCCCTATCGCGCGTAGCTTCGAAAGGTTCCCAACGCGATAAGAATCAAGATGTAATATGAGATGTAATAGGACGGATGTATATATGAATATGTATGGATATAATGTGACAATGATTCGTTGTTGTGGCTGCATGTTTTACTATGTAAGACGAGCTGCAGATAAGGACAACCTTAAGATACCCTTCCAACTTCGGGTGTAGGCTATAAAAGAACTTACTACAGAAATGTACAATCGAAAAACATGACGTCATCATGAGACTCTTTAAGGTTCGAAGTAATACAAAGACAAATACAAATACATACATACAAATAGAAATAATTGCACGTTACTCATACGCCTCCGTCATTTAATAATTGTTTTAATATTTATTGCACAAAATAAAATAAAAATAAATTCATTGTTTTTATTGCTTCCTTCATTCAACTTTATTTTTTTAATAAAAATTCGTAAAATAAAACAACCAAATAGGAACAAAAAATACTTTCGCTTTTCGCTTTTATTTAATTTTATTAGTTTTTTTATGTATTTGCATTAATTTTGTTGGCAAACTCTGAACAAGCAAATTTTTGGACGCTCTATCTCTCTCACACACACATACGTACATCAACATTAGCCATGATTTTTTATTTTTATTGCTTCCTAATAACGTGTGTCACTCCTTCGACCATCGTGTTTGCAAAAAAAAAAAAAAACCGAACTTGACCGGACGTGTTTCGCCAGCTGATGAGCTCTCTAATCGATTCGTTAATCAGTTCAGTTTTTTGCGTAAAACGAGTAACGCGAAACGTGATCGATTCATTGATGAAGAACCGAACTGAAATCCAATGACATAAACACTGTATTGTGAGTAAATCTTCTCAACGACTTATAATTGAAGTTAACTCCATTTAATTGGAGTTCAAACTTTTGTTTAATTTATCAGCTTGACATATAATCAGAGAGATCAGCCGAATCTCAACTTCAGATTCGGAAATCTGATTCTTAATAAACTTCAGCTAATCAGCATCAAATTATTATTATTATTGCAATGAATACACAACACAATGGCAACCCTGGAATTGAAACTAATTGTGTTTTGTTGCAAAGTGTTCTCTTAACATTGTAGCATATAAAATGATTATTACAGCTGGTTTCGTTGTTATTATTGTAGTTGGTTCTGTTGTTATTGTTTCTGTCTTTTTTAACTTTTAAACTCGCTTAAGCTGTTCTAAAAATAAACTCCAGCCAGTCGGCTTAAAAGTCTGCTTAAAAGTCGACTTTGTTCTGTAATTACGAGTATTTACGAGGGTGGATTCGTGTCATGAACTGTTGCTATAAGAAACAAGAACCAAGAAGAGACAGCGTTATTATTTTATGTTGTCAAACGAAAGGCAAAACGATGATTATGATGATGATGATATAACGTGTTATAATAATTACAAAGAGGATGATGATTAAGAATTGGTTACTGCCATCACAATATATCATGATTAAAAACAATAATGATTACAGTTGATGGCTGACTTTGAAAGTATCAAAGATCAATCGAATAACTTCCGATCGCATAACTTCCGATCGTATGACTTCCGATCGTATGACTTCCGAATGTAATAAAAATAGTGGAAGAACGAACGAAGGAACAAACAAACAATTCAGTTGATTGTGATTTAAGCTGTTTTATATCTCAGCTGACAAGAGACATGAGACATGAGAAAAGAAAGCTTTAAGCTCATATAACAAAAAAATGTGTATAGAAAACATGACATGAAGAACAACAAAAAAAGCGACGTGACAACACTCTTGTAATTCAATTAATTGCCAGCAAACACCAACAACAACAACCGAAACGAATACTTGACTCAAGTAGCTGACATTTGAAGCGCCATTCGTGACAATTAAAAAACCACATGCGCCCGCGATCCGATTGTTATCCGTCAGCCAATCATTCAGCCGCTGACAGGCAGACAGACAGACAGACAGACGGACAGAAAGATAGCTCATTCGGATAGACTGACAGACAGGCAGGAAGCTGAGCGGTCTGCCATCCAGGATGATAAGCAGAGTGAATAGAACAGGCACTCAACACGCAGTTCATCGGCTCACGCTTATGTTTGTGATTAAAATACTCTAGTTTTAAATGACTAAGAAAACAAAACTGTGGCCGCTTCTTGTCTTTCATTTGTTGTTATTGCTTTTTTGTTGCCACTTGTTGTTTTTTCAATGCAGCTGCATTTCAAATCTCCAGAAATTCAAAATAAACACAGAAAATAAAAACATGTAAATAAAATTAAATTTCCAGAAATCTTGCTGTCAACTGATAATAATGTGTAATCAGTGGAAAAGTTATTGAATTCTTTTGAAAAACATACGATTTTTATTTTGAAATTAATGTAAATAAATTTTAACTGATAACAGAATCACACAAGAAAAGAACACAGAAATAAATTGAGTGCTGTACTGGATTAATTGATAATAGCAACAACAACAACAATTACCACATCAATAAAATTATAACAACCATTGATAAGAATAATAAATACTTATATATGTACATAAACTAATTTGTACATAAATCGAAGTACAAATTCAATAAAATTTTTACAAAAATCATTGTTATTTGATCTTCTGGTGACATTCTGGAGACCTTCTGGTGATCTTCAGCTGATCTTGTGGTGATCTTCTGGTGACATTTTGGACACCTTCTGGTGATTTTCTGCTGATCTTCTGTTGATCTTTTGGAGATCTTCTGGAGATGTTCTGGTGATCTTCTGGAGACCTTCTGGTGATCTTCCGGAGGTCTTCTGGTGGTCTTCTGGTGATCTTCTGGTGATCTTCTGTAGATCTTCTGGTGATCTTCTGGAGATCTTCTGGAGATGTTCTGGTGATCTTCTGGTGATCTTCTGGTTATCTTCTGTAGATCTTCTGTAGTAGGTGAGTAGTGGCAGGTGGGCAGAGGGACAGGGAAGGTTGTAGGTATACAACGACTGATGATGCGAACTAATAATAAAAATATGAGTACATGTTTCTATTTTTAAGATAAGAAACCTTATTTACACAGTTGTTCAATAACAACTTCAAAAGAATCGGATATTTACATTCGATGTGATTTTATTATTCTTATATTTTCAATTCAATTCATTCAACTAAATTCAATTCAACTAAAATTGGTTTTGATTTCAATTAACTGCACTTAAATATTGACAATTCAATTGAGAAATGAATAAATAGAATCTTTCTTAAAAGTTTATTTGTTTAATCAAAAATATATCGAAATTGAAATTATTATTTACTTGTACTTCATCATAAAGATATAACTCAAGTGATAATTCTTTGATATTTCTTTAAAAGTTTTGAATGAATGAAATGAATTTTAACGTCTGTGTATTGAAATAAATAATAAAACTTAACTTATGTTCTATTCTTTAGTTAGTTTAGCTAACTTAACTGGCTCAGACAGCTTAATCTTAAAGTTAAAGTTTAAATATTTTATTGATCAATGTGGGTTTAAATTTTATTAAAGTGAAGTTACAAACTGCAGTGCAATTTATAGTGTGGCAACGTTGTCAACACAACCATACAAATTGGCGCTGGTTGGTTGATTCGTTGCATGTGACATGGACCAATCAATCAGAGTGAATGCTCGCATCGTGATTATCCGTGTGACAGCGGTTATTAACGAACAAAAGAAGAGCAACACAGAGAGAGAGATAAGGTGAGCCAAAACAATAACAACAACAGCGAATGTCGCAACCGTAGAGAGAAAAATCAGTAGTGCCAGCTGTGGTTATAACAACTAAAACAAGTACAACAAATAACAATGAAACAATAATCGCGCAGAGCAAGAGCGTTGAAAATGCACGAGATAAACATAAGTGGATGAAAAGTAGACAAAAACGTAGAGCAGGTTGAATATGTTTGTATGTAAATACAAAAACACACCAAAAACAACAACAACAATTGGTTTAACGCTTGAGTTTGTGGCTGAATAAAAAAGAGGCGACGAAGAACGAAAGAGATTAAATTTAAGCGCGAGTTTAAATGCCAGGAATCGAATGACAAACGAGAGACGAGACAACAAACCAGATGAATTCAACACATTTTTTTAAACGTTTTTGATTTTCTTCGACAATATCAACACGCTGATGGAAATGATAATGATAATGATGATAGTGAATGATATGAAGAAAAGGCCGAAAGAATAAATGAAAATAATGACAAAAGCGCACAGAAAAAAATTGTATATATATTAATAAAAAAGTTTTCGAGCAAAGCAACAAACAAATGAAAGACTTGATCAGAGCAGAACAGAGTAGAGCAGAACAGAGTAGAGTAAAACAGAGCAGAGTAGAGTAGAGCAGAGCTGAGTTGCATTAAGTTAAGCTTAGCTGCTCTGTACTGCGCCGAGCTGAGAATCAGCTGGATTGTGGATCGCCGCACAGCTCAATCGTCGTTTCTGTCGTTCTAAACAGTTATAATTTTGATTACGGAAGCTCTTCGCATTGTTGTTGTTTCATGTTGCTCTTCATCAAATGCAAACAATTTGTTCTTTCTGTGGGCAATAAAAAGAAAACGACAATAAATACACTTGTTTGTGCTTTCTTTTTCAAATTTTGTTACAGTTTAAAACAGTTCGAAGTGACTCGACGAGAGGGATGCACCACCAGCTTCGGTGAACTTTGGTGAATTTTTGTCAGTGTCTATTTTCGGTGTCTCTATTCGGTGTCTATTTTCGGTATTTTTTCGGTGAATGTTTTTCTAAAACGCTGTTTTTTGGTTAATCGAGTACTTTTTTGTGAAGTATTTAGTTTGTATTAAAAAAAAAATTTAAATTGTGTCACTTTTTAATAATTTAATATACAAGTAATGTGAAGATTTGTTTTCCCCTTTCGTTTTTCTTAAAACGCTTTAAATTGAGAGTGATTAATTAATTGCTTTAATCCCCGTCCAAAGTGACGAGGAATAAAAGACTAAAAAATAAAAGAGAGTATCGAAAAAGCATCCCGAACATGTCCAGACAGTATAAACTGAATCCGCAGCGGCTGCCCTGCAGTTACGAGTAGGTTTCCGCTCCCCTTCACCCTGATTTACTTCTTATTTCTCTTCCAAATTCTTTACAATTTAATGCATTTAATTCTATTTTATATTATTTCTTTACGAGTATATGTGCACATAATATACAGGTGTATATAATATATATAAGTATTTCTGATAAATATTTTTCGGAATTTATATCTCTTTATTCATCAGTTTATATGACAAATAATTGAATATTCTTTAATCTTTGTAATGTCAGCAGTAATACACAAAAAATGTAAGTACATACATATGTATGTATGTATGTATATTATATATATAGGCATGTAATATTTTGGGTCACGTTTTCTCATATGTTAAGCTAATGAGTACCAAATATTATTTTATTTCTACAGAAATTTCAATTTATTTATTGTGGCATTATATTTCATCTGAAATTTGGTGCACGTGATTTTTCATTGAAAACAAGAAACACAAATAACAAAAATACATGAACAATTTAATGTAAAAAAATGCATTTATACATGAGTATAAACTCTTATTGTATACCACATAAACTCCTCTAATATTTCAAAAATGCTGCAAAAAACAAAGAATTTCTATTATATTTGTAATTAAAGTTATTTATTGAAACATTTTAATTTATTGATACATTTAAATTATCAAGAAACCTAAAAAAATGTTTACTATAAAATAGTAAATCATATTTAGTTTCTTTTCTAAAACTTAGAGTTTTTTTAGGAATAATCTAAGATTTGCATCTTAATCAGTCAGTCAGATCGATGATCTTCAGATAAGATCAAAGATTCTTAAAGCAATATTTTAAATATGTACATATTTTAATTTTCAAATTTTAATTTTCATTTTAGACTGAACACTTTTATAGAATCCACCAGAAAAAACTTTTCCCAACATTTGTGTATCATATCGTATATTATTTTCAAACCTTATACGTTAAATCCTATTTATACAGTTATTGTGCACATAAAATAGGTTCCAATTAATAATAATAAGTCTAAAAATTGTACTTTTTATGAATTTATGAATTTTTTTATATTTACTGCATTATTATATTTATTATATTATATTTACATAGTTACAATATACTATAATTCCTAAGTGTAGCGTATGTAATCTTTGACCAGAGTAAATAACAATTTCTTTGCTTACGATTTTTTTGCGGTTTTTTACGCTTTTTCTGTATGTTTCATGGTTTTTTTCATTTAATGGTTTCCTTAAGAATTTATATTGATATTTAATTTCCTTTAGGTATTAAAAATACAAATCTTTTTAGTCACGAACACTTTTCAGCACATTAAAAAACATTTTGATCATGTATAAAGTATGTCTTTATTGTGTTTGTATATTGTTAAAATAGATCTGTATTTACAGAGTCTCACATGTTGATTGTAATCTTTGAAAGCATTAATTCATCTACACAAAAATAAGAAAAACAAAATATTTCTCAAGACTTTCACATCTTTAGTGGGGATGGAATAAATTTTGTTTTATTACAGATCAGAATGATATATAGTATGTATGTATGCATTATAGCACCGGAAAATAGTGTGCACTTTTATTTTCTACGTTCCAGAAGATTTGGTTATTATATCGTATACTATTTGCGTAAATCTTTTAGGTTACATTTATACAGTTAATCTGTACATGGAAAAGCGGTGCTTACGTAAAGAGATTTTCAGTTTTTATTGATTAAAGATTCAGCTGGAATTTATAATAAATAGAAGCTTCTCCAGATGAGTGTGAAGTGTTGGAGATCTTCTGTTTTGATCACCGGATGGGATGATTTGAGATGAGACGAGACTAGATTAATCTTTGAAAGTTCTTTTTCTTTTTCATCAGTATTGTAGATCTTTTATACAGAATACATAGTATTTTTATGCATTGTGTGCATAGTACGAGTGTGTTAAGTAAGTCTTCTAGAACTAATATAAGTGAGGTTTATTATACAAAACGTTATTTAAAATTTAATATGCAGGGTTAAAATTATACAGTATAATATACGAGCATATACGAATATATTACAAATTTCCCTCATTTATGATACATATAGACATATCTATTAAATACAGCAGATTTGTATATCTACTATCTATCTACAATATCTATGACATGTTCTCAAAGCATGCCGCCCATGCCGAATAACTAACAATGTTTGTATTAAATGAAATGTAAAACAATTAATTTTTATTAGATTCACTTTAGAGCTTGACAAATAATTATTAGACAAGCCTGCTCGTGTTCATTCGCTTTCCTGCTCAAGTTCACTCGCTTTCCTAATTTATCACATCCTCACACATCTCTTCAATTGTATTTCCGCCGACTTTTCGTTGTCAGCAAGACTTCAGCAAGATTTCATTTGGAGATATCGTACTTTCTAAGCGTCTTTCTTATTGAATAAAAGCTTAAGGCCACTACCATAAAGCAGCAATGTTTTGTCGGTACTTTTGCACAAGTTCATGAATTCTGATTCATATCTGACTCGTAGTTTATGAATTTTGATTTATCGCTTCAGTGTACAAAATGTCATTTGGTTTAGTCTACTCTAATGTACTCTACTATATTCAACGTTTGCCGTAGTAACCATAAGTACCATATACTAATCCAAGTCGTAGATTAGTAGCATGTAAACTATTGAAAGCTTCAAGAATTGCTTAAGCACGTCACGTCGGCCTGCAAAAGGTTCACATCAGCTAAAGAATAGGAAAGATAAAATTTATGCAGATTTATTTTATGGTCCACTCAATTAACTGCAACATTTCAAAAAGCACCAACTTATCCTGTGATTGTTGCGGTCTGTGAAGTGACTTGACTTTATATCGTTTCTTTTTGATGTCACTATGGATGTAAAGCAGGTGTTTCCAACCACCCTGCAGCCTTCCCCTCGCATCCTGAGAATGTACGGCGTATGCGATGGAAAAACTACGTCACATCCGGCTTAGCAAACTTTTACTTATTCATATGATGTAATTTTCTACTTTATTATAGAAATCGTATGAAACATTATGGATACAAATATTTGAATAACTTCAAAAGTGACCTTTTTCTTGATGTTGTTTGTAGCAATAATAATAAAAATAATTATGCCATGATCATGAGACGATTATGAGACGATCATGTGACATCCGATCAAGTCTCTCCTTCTTTATTGATATTAGAAGAATGACATCGAATTTGACATATGTTCTTGAATTACTTATTAAATTTGTTTCTTATTATTACTAAGTTTATATTTAATTCAAAAAGAAACCATCCGATGGCCCAGCCTTTATTCATATGATTCTCAGCACAGCTTATAATACAGAAATTTTCACACCGCCCACGTAATTAAATAAAAATTACTTTGTAATTACATAATAGTTACCTATTGATTATAATTGAGTGTGCGTGTTATAATTACATAATAGATACTTACTAATTATAGTCAAGTGTTAGTTAATAGTTATACTAAATAGTTGATTATACTTAATATTGGTTACTTTATAATCTAATTGTAATTACATTAATTCTCTAACCTCGATTCTTTCTCTCTAATTTAACGACTATAAAGAAAAGTTTGTGAAAAGCTCTTATTATTTGCTCTGTTAAATTGCTCTTCAATTTGCTCTTCTTTGAGAAGCTTTTATTATTCGAAATAAATACGATACTTTAAATACATGCGTTTAACCTAAACGGTTTTAATACCTTTGAGTTGACAGCTCAGTTGTTACTTTGACAGTTAATTTTGACACCCCAACCAAAGAGTTGAGTTTTATGATTCTCGGAAATGCATGGCAATAAAATGTTCACCTTACATCATTCAAAGTCAATGCAACGGAAGTTAGCAATGCTAACTACTAAATAGAAATAGCTTTATACTCAGACACATAGACGATGATGTGTATATGTAGACATGGACATAGATAGGTTACATAGATATATGTATGTAGCTGAAACGAGTAGTTGTTTGTTTATACATCTATAGTCTACAAGATTATCGAAATAATTGTATTTGTACTCGTATTTATGCATTTCTTAGTATTTCAGTGTTTCTTTCTTTCCCGAAGTGTGACAGTACTAATTATATATCACAGATGTTAATTTAAGTTATATATTGTATGTACATATAATAGATAGATAGATTATACCAATTTATCTCACTAAAAATCGCAAAATCCTTCTTTCTCAAATGTACGTTTATATACATTCATAAGAATGATACGAAGGAGATCACTAATTTATTGCTTCTTCTCTTTTTTATTCTTTACAGCGAAGTGACAGAGGGTGCCTTACAAATATGGCGAATGCTGCCGGAACAAATACGACAGGATCCCAGCCTAGCATCGTTTCGTCAGGAACATGAACGCCTTCAGGGTGGTAAGTACACACGATAGAGAAGCTATGTTGCACTTCTTAAAGGGCTTAGATTCATGAACTGATATAATATGATAGAACATATAGATAATATAATATAATATGGATATATACATATGTATAATAGTAACAGAAGAAACAGATAATAGAGGTATAGATAGATAAGACAGATAATAGAGAGATCTATATGTATATAGATTAGGTATATATATATAATAGATAATTGACCACCTTATGACCATCATTTATGACTAACCTTCATAAACCGTAGTGATTTAAGCGTTTCTGGTTTCGTTCTCTCAAAGAACGTGTTAGTTTAAATTCTGGATCGAAGTTTTCTCCACCATTTCAGCAAGCTTCTTAAACTTCATCTTTCTGGAATATACAACATTATCATCATCATCAAACATACAGTAATACATCATATTGTACATCACTTGTATTATCAATTTATATAGTGATAATCAATTGATATTTATATGATTTTTATTGAACAACTAACCACGATATTTTTACTCTAATCTCCCCGAGACTTTTTCTTGTTGTAAATACGACCCACACAATGTCAACAAAAAACAACGTACACACGGAGGTCTGTCCTTCACTTTTTATGTCCTTCACGTGTGACGATGGATTAAATATCATTCGCACTTCTATCCATAAACAGGATATTAGAGGAACAGGAATAAGAGTGACGACCGATTAATAACGAATTAATTAAGTCAGTCAATTAGTCAGTCAGTCAGTCGTTCGTTCCATAAATGCTTGTAAGGATTTGTTACTGAAGAACTTACAATCCACATTAAAGTGTTTTTAGTATAGTGCCATTACTAAACTTGTACTTCGTATATATTCTGTTCTTTTAAAAATCTTTTTGTTTATTTTTTTCTTTAACATGCTTAAAGTTGCACCAAAATATACACAGCTGCCAACAAAAGGTCTTTGTTTTTAGTACATACTATACGTTAAAAATTTGCAAAATCAGTCTCATTCGATTTTTCATTTTAGGCTACGACTCCGCAGACGTTGATCCGCTACCATCTGAAGATGTGGATGAGTCGGATGCCAAATCGAAGGCTCTGAACGTATTTTCACAGATCAACATAAATGTAGCCAACGATAAGGGCCAAGTGCGAACATTGGAGAGCAGGTAAGAAGAAAGGGTTTCAAATTTCTCGAATTCGATTCTGACATTTTTAAAAATCACCAGAGATCTTGAGAATAATAACGATGATCAGCACGATGAAACAGAACATCACACAAATAGCAAGGTAAGTTAAAGATAAAGAATATCCATCGGGGTTATTTAATGCGACATTTTATATTTTCATTCATAGACCAGAATGTGTCTGAAGTGGGTAAAAATCTGCATACTTCTCGTAGTATGGTGCGTTTTCACAGGATTTCTAATGTCCACCAATGAACACGTCACCGTAACGAAATTAATTACCATTCCTGCACAAGCTCCTAAAGGTGAACTATATATCTGCACTCAAATTACGATATACAATCGCAGTTACTAACCCGTTTCTACTTAACCTCTTCACAGATCACCCCATCACCGCTGTACTGCAGGACAATCGTTTGGGCGTCACTGTTCGCGGTGCTTTTGTCATCCAGGAGCTAAAAGATGACAACGATGGTACCAACCTGACAGCCTGCTACTTGACGGTGCTGGTGCAGCGTCTCTACTACAATGACAGAAATGAGTTGACTCATACCAAAGACATTTCGGATACGTGGCAACTGGAGGTGGTACAATCGGATCAGATAGACACCAGCAGAGAGACGACTAAAAGTCGCACCATATCCATAGAAGCTACTGATGCAGATCAGAAGATCATCGCCAACTCTACGCAGCTGCGTTTACGCCTCAGTACGAATCTCGATAAGGAACTGCCTCTGCAGGTGTCAATCGACGAGTCGCCCATCTACAAGAAACTGGGTGTCATCTATGCGGCCCTTGTGCTCTGCGGGCTCTACGTCATGATCATCTGGGAGATCGTGAATCGTACCTTTGCAGCCATCATAGCTTCAACGTTATCGGTTGGAATTTTAGCCGCTTTGAACTCTCGACCCGCCATGTCGACCATCATGAGTTGGATTGATGTGGAGACTTTGTTATTGCTGTTCGGCATGATGATCCTGGTGGCCATTCTATCGGAGACGGGCGTCTTTGATTATCTGGCTGTGTTTGCTTATAAGGTGAGAGCTTGGATGAGAACGATGATATCTCGGGGGTAAATTTGTAGCAAAAGATATTTAATATTCTTCCGGGGAATCATATAAAGAGAATGACTTTATCTCACTTCTCTCGGCATAGATAACTAATGGGCACATTTGGCCTCTTATAAACTGCCTCTGCTTCTTTACGGCGATACTTTCCTCATTCCTGGACAACGTCACCACAGTGCTGCTGATGACGCCCGTAACAATTCGTCTGTGCGAAGTGATGTCCTTAAATCCAGTGCCAATACTGATGTGCATGGTGATCTATTCCAACATCGGCGGTGCGCTGACCCCGGTCGGTGACCCTCCAAATGTGATAGTGGCTTCCAACAGCTACATCTCATCAAATGTGAGTGGGTGCTGCTCTATCCTCGGCTATAAATAATACCGTTTCCATCTCCTTCCTTTCTAGGGTGTCAATTTTGCCGTATTCACGCTGCACATGCTGCCCGGAGTGTTGCTGGTCATGTTGCAGACTTACCTACAGCTGCGTTACAAGTTTCGCAACATCGCCGACCTGCAGTTCAAAGATTCGCCCGAGGTTGAGGAGCTCAGGCACGAGATTCACGTGTGGAAGCGCGCCGCTCAGAGTTTGTCCTCCTACTCGAAGGATGAGGACCTGGTGCGCGAGACGTTGATGAAGAAGGTAAACCGCTTGAAGCACAACCTGAAGAAGAAGATGTCTTCCGCAGCCCAGCCGACGCCCGACTATCACCAGACCCTGGATCACCTACAGGCCAAGGTTCAGAATGAATGCTTCTATTCATTCAATATCATTCGCTAGATAAACCTTTTGTTTTGGTTTCTTCCTTATTCAGTACCCCATCCGCAACAAGCCGCTGCTGATCAAATCCACGATCGCTTTAACCTTCGTCATCACTTTATTCTTCTTACATTCCGTGCCGGAACTACAACGTCTCTCGTTGGGTTGGACAGCGCTGCTGGGTGCCATCTTGTTGATCATCCTAGCCGACATCGAAGACATGGAGGCCATCTTGGCGCGTGTGGAATGGTCCACGTTGCTGTTCTTCGCAGCGCTCTTCATTCTGATGGAGGCGCTCTCGGAACTCGGCCTCATTCAGTGGATCGGCAACATGACCGAGAACATGATTTTGGCAGTAAGTCCCAGCTCCCGTTTAATGGTGGCTGTACTGCTAATATTGTGGGTAAGGAATACGAGTTTATGTCTTTTATGGTACATACATATTTAATATGTTGAGATCAATTTCCCGGTCAGGTTTCTGCGATTGCTTCTGCCTTTGTGGACAACATTCCCCTGACCACGATGATGGTCAAGATCACCATATCTTTGGCAGAGAACGATGAGTTAGGGTTGCCGCTGCAGCCTTTAGTGTGGGCTTTGGCACTCGGTGCTTGTCTTGGTGGTATGTAAAGAGAGGGAGAGAACTTTCAGTGAATAATGTTTTACCAAATGTTTTATACCCCGAACAGGCAACGGAACACTTATTGGCGCCTCGGCTAACGTGGTTTGTGCGGGCGTGGCAGAACAACATGGCTATAAATTCACATTCCTAGAGTTTTTCAAGTACGTGGAGACTTAAAAATGTTTCCAACATAATTTTTAACGTTTTTTGGTGCTGATATTCTTCTTCCTTCTCCAACAGAGTGGGTTTCCCCGTCATGCTCGGCAGCATCGTCGTATCCATGTGTTATCTTCTCGTCTCACACGTCGTCTTCACGTGGCATTGATGATGGCGGTGGGCGCCGAAGTTTGCTGGCTTCCCTGATCTAGTTCCGAATTCGCTCCAACCAAACGGAACCTTTTTTAAACAGAAATCACAACAACAACAACTGCTATAATTCTTTCACAGTGCCAGCAGTAATTATTATGCAAGCAATTAATACGGAGTTAGATGTGAGATCGAACGAACTTCCTTGAAGGTAGCCAGGGCCTGAAAATAGAGCGGGTGTCAGCCAAACCACAGAAGAACCACGAGCAGAAGAACCACAAATACAAAAAAACAAATACGAAAGGTTTCGAAAATGTAGAAAGCCCATTTATTTTTTTATTTTCCATACACACAGTCACTCCCACTCCGACCCACACTCACACTAACACTCACATCCACCCAGCTGTTTAGTAGTTCATAGTTAAAAAGAGCATCGAAAAATGTAATGTTGTAGAAACAATAATAAATCGTTGCTTAGGAATTTACTTTATATATAATACAATATATAAATTCTATCTTAGTTGATCTATAATATGTACGTAGATGATATTTTTTAATTTTTTCTTCCATTTTTCATTTTATGTGTCCAGTTTAAAAGATCCATTATCAATATTCAAGTGATAAAGAATCACAAACAAAGATTTGTAAAGAACAATATTTTTGTAAAGAAAATCATACATATTCTTAACTTAAAGGTTCTTTGTAAAGATTGGCATTCTGGCAAATTCTTTGAGCTGAAATATATATACATATGTGTATACCTATTTTTGTTATAGTTAGATTGTAATGTTATTTATACATATATCTTAAATAAAAATCCATAAACGTTAAAAAAATATGCTGCATTTTATTTGTCTCACTTCTCTTTGAATACTGTAGAAATTATAAAAGAGTGCATTTTAAATCTCATATGTTTCTTGAACTGAATTATCAAAAAATAACCTAACATTATGCAAGCTTTGGCGATTACTGTAAAAACGTCATTCAAATAACTGTTAGCATTCTTTTAGGATACTTTTTTGGATGAAAAACTATGAAAAATAATGATTTCATTAAATTAATTAAACTTAATTCAAATGTTTAGTTTTTCACTGCTTACAATCATTATTGCATTCAAAATGGCGACTTTTCTCGGTGATTTTAGATGGTAAATCGAGGTTTAATAGTTTACTAGAAAAAAAATTGAAATATTTAAAGTTAATAATTATCAAATATTCCATTAAATTTACAGAGAATAACTCTCTTAGCATGTGTTAAAATACATGCTTTAGTTCCTTTACCGTTCATAAGCGAAATTTGTCTCCTTAATAACAGCTGTATATTATTTAGAATTATTGTGTCTACTTAATAACAGCTGTATATTATTTACATTTATTGGTAGAACAATTAATATTAATTAATTAATTATTATTTAACTTATTTGACTTCACTTTAAAAAAACTCTGTTAAAACTATTAAAGTTTCTTCAGTTCATTGAAGAATGAATGAATGATAGACTTACATACGTTTGACACGTGAACAACGGAGTGTAAAACAAAAACAACTACAACAACAATACCAGAGATGGTCATTAACACGTCACCTTTTTTAAACGTTTTTTTAGCTTTTTGCAGTCCCCTCAACGCGTGTGTACTATTTAGGGAAACCACTTACAACAACAATTAAGGAAAACCAACAACAACACCAACAAACTCTCATATAAAGTAATGTTGAGCATCCGCCCAGCAAACAGCGCAACAGGTGAAAATTATTTGAAGATTGACTGCTGTAAGCAGTGAAGTTGCGTTGTTGCAACACAGAAGTCGACAGAAGTCCCCAGTAACTTTTATCACACTTTTATACTCTACACCCGAAGGAATAACGTATATTCACGTTATTCTTCCGTTTGTAAAGCATTAAAGAAGGCGTGGCAGGTATAGAAAAGTATATATAGTCGCTTATAGTCGCTTTATCCGTGGCCGTCCATTTCTCTGTCTGTCTCTGGTATCGTAGGTTGTTCGTTAGTGAAAATGAGGAAAATCGGACTGCCACGCCTACCTTGTAAGTAAATATTAATGCAAGCGCTTTGAAATCAGAAAAATTGGGCTTGATCAGAGCACTGAATTCATTTATAAATTCACCCCAAGAGTGTAGGGTATACAAGCTTCGGTCAGACCGTCGTTAACACTCAAAATTATATTTACTAAGTAAATATTGCTTATATCACATTTAATTGTTTGCATACTCATTTTTCGCTAAATTTGCAACTTAAATAAAACAGGAGTATTTTCGGGTTTCTGCTTAAACATAAAAAGTAAAAAACTAAGCTTAATCATGCGAAATTCCTAGCTAATTTTTGAGCTTTTCGTCTTGCATTCGAAATTTCAGTCTTCATCGTAGCGCATTTAAAAGCATATTAAAAAAGACATACGAGTACATGTCGAATGATATAACAACATGAGTAACAATACCTTAACAACAACTACAACAACAGAGTTAATAAAGATATGTTTAAGCAATTTTATGTATTTATTTCTAACCTTTTCGACTCTAAACTAAGAACAGGAACTTTGACACTAAATCGTAGCTTAAAAAAAACCTTGATTTAAAGTGGTTTGTTGGTTTAAATGGTTTTTCTGTCAGATTTGGTTTAAAAAATCAGACAATAATTATAAAAACAACAATAAACAATGAATAGGAAAAAAAGACAAACAACAAAATAGGTAAAAACATAAAAGCTCAACATTAACAACAAGTGAACAACAACAACTGAGCTCAACAAAAGCGAGAGTGAAACTCAAAACCAAGCAAAGCGCAAAAATTTTAAACACAGCACAAGTGCGTTCCTCCCTCCCTCCTTCCAATGAAGCAACAACAACAAACAGCCAACGTAATAAACATCGAAAAGCCGCTGCTGCCACCAGTGTTGCCGTTTAAATTCACTTGGACACATATTTCACATTGTTTTCACGTGTGACAGATTTTTTCTCGAAAGATGAATTTAAGTTGTACTGTTATTTTTTATTCTTTTAAGTATACGAATTGTATATGAATTGTATATGAAGTATATGAATTGAAATATGTACTTGTTTTTGCAAAATTTTACCCTCCTGGCTTACATGGTTAAATAAACGTTAAAAATAATCTTCTTCATGAACAGCATTTATTTCTACATATGGACACATTTATTTCTAAATTGACACATATTTCTGAAGCAGAGGACACATTTTATTTGAAAACAGCGGCAACACTGGCTGCCATGGCTTTTGCTCAACGCCAAGTAAATCACTAAATTTAGTACAACGTCGATCGCAGCGTCGAAGAGGTTGGTTTGTGCGCTGAAATTGCTTTCGCACGGACGCGTTTTTAAATAGGTTGAATTTTTTGTTTGTTTGCGCAAAATTAACCGAATCAAAGAACCGTATCTGAAAAAAGTTCAAAATATATTCAAATGACCAAAAATAAACAAAAGAAAACTTTTAAACTAGAAAAAGAATTGTAAAACTAAAAAATCAAAAATAAAATTTTTTAAATCATTAAAAAACTTGAGAAAATACAGAAAACTTCGAAGATAAAAAATATTAATATAAAAAAACAACAAACATTTTCTAAAACAAAAGACAAAAGCTAAACAAAGAGACCATAAAAACATTTAAAAACATTTTTAAAGCTTAAAAGAATTATAAAGAAAACTCGAAAGTAGCCGGAAAACCTCAAAAAACCACAAAAAACAAAAAAAAGTACTTATTTATGAAAATAATTTTAAAAAAAGTAGCAACGAAAAAAATTCACAAATTTAAAAAACAAAAAAAAAAATTTATTAAATGCAAATCTTTAAAATTTCTTGTTTTTATTCTTTTGTTGTTTCTGTTGGAATTTTGTATTTATTTGAAGTTTCTTTTTTTCATGCGAATTTTTGAAATTTCTTAAAGTGATCACTTTGTTGTTGTTTTTTTAAGCTCACATGTTAAAGCGTCTTTTTTATGCTGCTGCTATTGTTGTTGTATTTGTTTTTGTAAACAAATATTTTATACACATTTTGAAATTTATACAACACCAAATAAAAAGAAACACCAAAAATCAGAGCAAAAAAAAATATTTCAGTGCAGACACAAGAAAAAATCGGAGTCAAACGCGCTGCAAGAGCATTTAACACTGAATGCTGTAGACAACAACAAAAACAACAACAAGCACAACACAAAAACAACAAAAGCAAGTAACAATAAAAACAACAACAAGTAAAAATAATAATAAAACAAAAAGCATTGATTCAAAAGTGAGAGTGATTTCCAAACCAAACAAAACCAAAGCAAAGCAAAACTTAGTGAGAACAACAACAAATTTAAAACATCATATCCTCTCACTCACTCTTTTCTTTGCAACTAACTGAATATTTAACAATCAGTTGATGAAGTTAAGCATGAAGAGTTTTGCTGCTGCTGCATGACTCACTCACACTCATACACACACACACACCCCTATAAAAGTGTGTCAAATTTTGAACTCCGAAGCGGCGGCGCTACTGACCAACCTCAAAAAGTGGTGACCAACCTCATCGTTTTGTGGTATTTTCTACAAAAACAACTCAACGATTGGTGAAAAACTATTTAAGCAACAAAAAAAAAGAGTTGTTCAGTTGGATCATTTAAAAAGCGTCCTTAAAAACCGTGTTTTAATAGGAAATAATTTAAAAAACTTATTAAAGTGTTAAAATATTTATCAGTGTTGCCGCTGAGTCATAAAATTAAATGTGTCCTCTGCTTCGGGAAAATGTGTCATTTTAGAAATAAATGTGTTCATATGTAGAAATACATGAATCATGTGTCCACTCCACTCCCTTCATGTGTCCACTTATAAAACAATGTTTCCATTTGAGTTACTGATTTTTACTATAATTTAACTTCTTTTAAAACAAACTTTAAGCTTTTATTATTTTGTTTTTTATCCAAAAGAGTTTTCCGCTGCTCTCGCCGCCGAACGAGTTTCGTGTTTCGATTTCATCCACGCTGCACAGTTTAAATGCCGTCGCTTGCATGTCGCAATCGCAAAAAACTGTAGACGCCGTCAGTCGGAGGCCGTTGTTGTTGTTGTTGCTGCCGTTGCTGTTAGTGGGCTCCAGCTGTCGTAAGTAGTATCTAGCGTTTAGCGTTGTGTTTCCATGTATTTGCATTTGTAATTTCAAATCTGTCCAAATCAATCAAAAGTTAGTCGACGAATACCGGTTTTTGAGTTGTTTGAATAACATTTGAGTTACTTTGAAGTAATTCGCAAAATAAACGAATATACGTATTTCTAGTGTTGTTTTTGTTGTTGTTTTAATATACACTTCTGTCTTTTGTGGCTTTGTGTCAAGGTCGTTTATATATATATTTATTAAATCAATCAACTTCTTGCCACAAAACACAAATGTTTTAGCTATTTTGTTGTTGGAATAGAAGCAGCACAAGGAACGCGAGTTAAAACTCACTTAACTAATCTAAAAACTAATCAAACCAGTCTACCAACCCGATTTTTTTTGCTGGAAACTAGCAATAATTAAAGAAACAAACTTATTTAACACAAGCCCATAAAACGTGAAACAATAAAAAGAAAAACTGTAATTAATCAAAATACAAGCGGCTTCTTTTTTCTTTTTCATCTCGTAACTCGTTAACTGGACTTGAAGATTGCACAATAATTCGTTAATGTGGCTCTCTTCGTTATTCGAATTATGGTTTAAGTATGAAATAAAGTTTTTTTTTGGCAGTTACAGTGGGTCGAATTGGTGTAGTTTGTTGATCAAATTTCTATTTTTTTACGAAACTATTTTAAGTTACACTCAAATTTCATTAAATTACATTGAGTTTTCTTCCTCTTTTTTCAGTTCCTTCATCTGAATCGTTCGTGGTGCCGCAAGAGTTCCCCTCCCTCCTATCATTGATATACTCGAACATTCCGCCGATTAAAAAAGGTTCCCTTAAAGCAAAAAAATAAACAAAAAAGTTGATTTTTAATTTATTGTTTTTTCCGCAATAGGCACCGATTCACGTCTGGGATTCGGTTTTCGCCTCGGTGACCATGCGGACTTCCAGATTCTCCTCGAGTTGGGGCCACAGAAGGAGACGCAGCCCATCGGCGATAAGGACGGAAAATCGTCCTTTAGCAAACGTCAGGTGAACAGAAAGGAACTACTGAAGGCACTCTTGCGTCAAGAACAACAAGAGAAACAGCAACAACTCGATTTACAACAACAGAATCCAGGGGAATCTGCTGAGCATACGGCATCAAGTTGGTTGCAAAGTTGGTCCCAGGACATGAACAACGAAAGTCAAAAGAAACCCACAAAAAACCACAACAAACAAAAATTTGCACAAAACGGTAAAAAGCCAGTGCTGCCAACGCCACCCGCGATGGCCAAGCAAGCATTCCAGCAGTTGCAGGCTTTGTACAAAATGGCTTCTACAACCACAACCAAAGCAGAGACAAGAACCGATGTCCAAGGAACGACGAGCACTACGCCGAAACCCTTCTTCGCCGGATCACTCTTCGGTCCATCTGCCAGTTTTAGCATTCGACCTGATGAACAGCTACAACAACACTTTCCACACGAGCGAAAAACGAAGGCCGAAATAACGGCAGAGTTGATGGATGTCAGCCTGGAAGGTGAGCGATAGATGAACGAAGAAGCCCCGAGTGGGGCGGTGTGAAAAATAGCTCACTTTAACTTTGTAAATAAATCCTTTTTAAATATATTCCGATTCAATCTAGGTGTAAATATTCTCAAATCAAAAATAATAAAACAACAAAATATCTTAGAAATTCAAAATCATAATTGATTGGTTTTAATATTTAACAAGAAATGCTTATATATGGTTATTTGTTTAGGAAATTGCATTTCTACTGTAGATACAAACCCTGCTAAATATGCAATCAAACCGACTGAGTAATTTTCTTGTTTCATATGTTATTGTGAATTGTCCGATTGAGTTCCAAATTCGACTTCAAATATACAATACAGACACAAACCACTAATATTTTCTGTTTTTGCCCATACGTACGGAGAAATTCTACAAGCACTGTTCTCTGAATTCTCAAAAGCTAACGCTAATTAATTAATTTTTAAATTCGGGTCAATGTTTTTGATTTCTTGTTTTATCCTCGTTTGTTTAATTTAATTTAATAATTTTAATATTTTTTTAAAATAAGTTTAATTTATTCATTATAAATGAGTTTTGGACGATTTATTTTAATCTAACTGTTTAATGAACTCGTGATTAATGTAATTATAATATAAAGTGTAACTTGAAATAAACTTTTCTTCTATTCTAATTATTACTAATATTATTATTATTTATTAATTAATAATGACATTTTCATTTTCTTCAGATTTGTTGTTTTCGCCAATTAACCAAAATATTGATTAACGAGGTTTCTCCACCACTGTTCCCTAAAAAGCGCCATCTTCTTGTGACCTTCTTGTAGTTTAAGTTGAACTGAAATTCAAGATGAGTATAGAAATTAATTTATTGTACTTTGAGTTGCAACGTTCAAACCTGAAATCGCACCCAACTTCATGCAGTGAATGTCAAACAAACATCAACGCTAATCGTGCAACGTTTTTCGTTTCTTTCAAACCTTTTTCCAGTTTTCCTTTAACAGTGGAACCTGGACGTTGTCGTTGTTGCTCGCTAGTTCAATTTTTGTTGTTTTATGTAGTGAATCAGTTTGTTAGATGTAATTAAATTAAAGCAACAACACTAATCGCGAAAATTACCAACATTTTGATTATAAAAGAAACGCGTGACAGATTTCCGTGTTGTATTAAAAAAAATAAAAAGTTGGTGAAGTTTAAAAAAAAGAAGAGAAACAATCTATTGCAGAAAACGCCAAACCAAACAAGAAGTTTCTGTATTTTTCTTCTCATTTTCGTGTCTGTATTTTTTTTCCTTCGTGCTTTTGATTTGCGAAAGTGCAAATAGTGTTTTATGCTTTAACATTTTTTTTGTTCAATTTTGTTTTCTGTTCAACGTCTGCAAATTTTGTTTGAAAAGAAGAAAAAAGCCCGTGGAGCATGCAGCTCATTCCTCTCCTAGAGAGGAAAGGGATGGAAAGGGACCCAAGACTGCACGAATGCTTATCCAGCCAGTAACTTTTTAAGCGGCTCACAAACCAGTGTCCAACGTTCAACCAGAGCAACGCAGCCAGCATCAGCTGCGACTTGCCCTCAAAGGAATTTTCCCTTCGAAGAGGTATGTAAATCTGCTCCTTTCGCTCAGTCAACATTTGCTGCTTTGCATCGTTTCTATGATTCTTCATGTCTGGGGTTGGTTCTGCGTAAGAGTAACGGAATCGCCAGACGGCAGTTTTGTGTGTTAAGGATGCTGCAACGCGAATAACCCGGCCACCACCTTGAAAGCTTTCAATGTGTAACCTGAGGATGAGGGTGGATTTTTCTCTTCTACTTTTAAAGCTAGCGCAATTCTGTTTCTTTCTTAGGACTTCATGAAAGAAAATATTGAGTGAAAACTACATATTTGCATAACCTGAACTTGTGAAGGTGAAAAGTGGTGAAAAATAGGATTTAATATTTAGGAAAAAGGAAGTAAATTGCACAAACAGACTTCAGTTCTCGAAAACTGGATTGCTTTACGAATTTATGTATGTTTTAAGATTATAGCGGTATTTCCAACTTTCTTTAATTTTTAATTAGTTTTAAAATAACACACAAACATGCATACAATCATAATAATAATTAAATTGAATCTCCATAATAAAGTTTTTTGACTTTAATCTGTGATAAATAAAAAAATGCATTAAAAAATACATTCGATTTCTTTTAAAAAGATTTCATTACGTTTGTATTATTATATTATGCTAATTTGATATTAAAATATGTACTTATATGTCTGTGTATCTGTTAGTATGTATTTGTATGAAAAACTGCAATCGTTTGTACATGAATTTATACTCGTCCATAGACGCAATATTGTAATGAACTCTGGCGTTTAGTAGATATCAAAAGAAATGCATAAATAATGAACGTCTGCGAAAAATATTAACCATGTAATTAAAACAGCTGCATTAACTTCAAATAACCACTTCATTTAAGCTCGAAGCTGTGAATTAAGCTGAGCGCAGCATAATATTTTAATCGCATGATTTTTATATATTTTTGCTTTTGATTTCTTTTTTATTTGATGTTTAATTTTTTGAAATTTTACTTTTATTTCTTTTTTATTTATAATTTCATTTCTTTTTGTTTTTTCTTGTTTTTTATTTTAATTTTTTCTTTATTTCTTGTTGTCTTTCCTTCTTATTTTCTTTCCTTATTGTCTTTCTTTCTTATTTTCTTTTTATTAATTTTTTTAGTATTTTTTCCTTATTTTGTTTTTCTTTTAAAGTTTTCTTATCGAGTTTCTATACACTTTTTTTCGTTTCCTTGAATTTCAATGCGTTGTAATAACATCATCATCATCTGCTGAAAATTAAAACAAAACAAAAGAGAACAAAAGGAAAACAACTACAATAGCAACAACAATAACAGGCACAACAACAATAACAACTACAACAACAATAAAGCAACAACGAATTGAAAAACAACACCAAACAAAAGAAGAGTAAATTTAAACCAAACGTTTGCAAAGAATTCTAAATAAAATGACGACAGGTGGACTGAAGACTGGTTCTCTCTTCTGTGCTGGTGTTGCCACTTTACTTAAAACAAAAAACAAATAAAAATAACAACAACAACAACAAGGATGTTATCTACAATACATTCGCATGGTTTCTCACTTTATTCCGCTTAAAATATTCCGCTGATTGTATTTCGCTTTCGTTTTATTATAGTACGCTTTTTTTATTCCTATATTGTTTAGTTACTTCGTCTTCTTCATTCGTTCCTTTTATGTTCTTTTTCTTAGTTCCATTTTTGGTTTTTTTTTTTGTCTTTATTTAGTTCCATTTTTATTTGCCTTTTTTCATAATTTTTCGCTGTCGTCATTGCATTTTATTTATTCAGCGTATTATCAACATTTACCTGTGCAGTACTTGTACCTGTGCGTTGTTTTTTTCATCCAGAAACTGGATGCATCTCCACTCTTTTTTTTGTTTTGAGTGTTTTCGTGTTATTTTCATATAATATTTGTTGTTGTTGTATGGTTATCTTATGCTTCATTATAAATATTTACTTATAGCTAATAGATTGATATTTACTTATACGGAATAAAAGCGTAAACGAAGCTTCAGTTAAAATTCTGAGTAATTGTCTAAATTCCGAAATTATTGTTCTTGAAATTCGATTAAACTCCACATTTTTTAATAAAATGGTTTACATAGTAAAAACATAAAACATTTCAAGAGAAATTATATAAGCTGGGCCATCGGCTGGTTTCTTTTTGAATTAGATAATTAAATTAATTAAATAAATAATATAAATTGATATAAGCAATTCAATAAGAAACCAGTAGATGGCCCACTGTTTATAAATTATAAATCTTTCTTTAAAAAAGATACTGTTTGAATATACTCGTATATGGTTATTTACCTTATTATATTATGTTCCATTGACTGTATATAAAATATCAATAAAGTCTAGCCAAATATATAAACAAACACGGACTCACATGGACTTCTCTACATGGAATTATTTATGCCGCATACGTTTGTCTGGCTTTGAATCCGTCGTTGGCTTTGAATCCGTCGTGGCTTTGAATCTCAAATGAAGTGTGATGCATTTGTTTTCTCTGCACCATTCGGGCCAACACTCTTTTTTGCCAACGCACGTGGAAGTGGTTGTGATGGTGATTGTGGTTCCTTTTCTTTCTCAAAGCCAAAGGATGCCTTTCCCCCTTCTTCTGCCCTTTCTTTTCGTCTGCTTCTCTACCAGTTTGTCCATTCGGTTGGAATTTATTGAACTACGAGTAGTGCAACACACTGTATTGTTGTTTAGTTATAAGAATGTTGTTTGCCGGTCTGTATGTTTGTCTGCCTGTCTGTTTGTCTGTCTCTCTGTCTGTCAGTCAGTCTTTTTGTTTGTCCATCCTGTTCGCCCGGTTCGTTTGCCTGGCTGTTTGTTCCTCTTACCAACTCCTGCCTTCCACATACTTGTGTTAATGTATTCGCTCGAGAGTTTACTGCATCGAATGACAAACATCACATTTTTGCCTTTCCTCTGTTGTACTATCCAGTTCTTCTGGACTGTTTTTTTTTCATCTCACTTATTTTTTTGCCTTCCTATCATAAATTGTAGGCCTTCAAGATGTCGGTCGAATGGTTGATCGGGATGGGCTAAGCTGGGCTGGGCCGGTACCCTTGCATTGCAATCTTCTAACCTCGGAAATATTTAATTATTATAGTGCAGAATTTTCTTCATATCCTCTACGATGTTTCTTCCTCGTCTTCCTCTTCTTATTCTCCAAGGTACCTACTTAAGTTGTCTTCATTCCTTTCGACTTGTCTTTGTTCATTTGCTTATTTGTCTCTTCGTCTGTCTACTTATGCACCCTCCTTCTCTCTCTCTCTCTGTTCATTTGAATTTTTTTTCCTTTCTTATCTATTGCCTTTTATTTTTCTAGTACTTCCTCACGGTGGCACCTTCTTTTCACTCATTTAACACTTCCTACTCACTCGCAGCACTTCTCGTCAGTTGATGTATTGGCCTCATTCGTGTTGCTGCTGTTGTTGCTTCTGATGTTGTTGCTGCTCCCTTTTCTGTTGGTGCTTTCATTGTTGATAAGACATGCATTCTTGCACTTGTTTGGCATTGTTTTTCCCAATGTTTTTGCTTCTCATAACATTTGTTTATGCTGCCGCCTCCGTCGCCTCCATCACACTTTAAGCGACCCCGAGATAAGTGCAGGAAGTACGGATTGAGGGGTGTGTGGGGAGTGACTTGGAGTTGGTTGCTCCATTGTTCATTCTCCCAGAATACCTGTACGCAATTATTTAGCTAGTTCCTTAGTTAGTCAGTCAGTGTAACGTATCTCTGACCTGCCCTGGTTACCTGGGGAAACATAAATAATCCGTTGGCGGCGGTGGTTACTCTTTGCTCAAATCTTTTGTGGCTTTACTTTTGTTTTTTTATCTTTTGTGGGTGGGTTTCACTTAATTGGTTTGGCTGATTTTATAGCTTCTAATCATGATTTCGTCTCAGAAGAGAAACCACTTCATTTAATGAGTTTCTTACTATACTAAAGCATATGTACATTAAATTAAGAATTTGATATACATATAAGAGTAAGTGTGGGCCATTGCCTAGTTTCTTTTTAAAATTGCTATAAAATATTCAATGTTTCTTAAAGCTTAAGGTTTTATTGAAAGGAGTAGAAGAAAAAGAGGTAAACCATTAGTTGTGGAATATAGCTTTATTCGAATGATTGAAACAATACATACATACTATGCATACAATACATACATATATAAATACATTTGTATGGAACTCGTCTCTGTCTCTGCGAAAGTGTCAATGGCCCCTTCTGGAGAACATCTGCAATACTTGCTTACCATCAACTCCAGCATCAATCATTGACACTTGTTTTACTGCTGCTTCTTTTTTTTGTTGTTGTTATTGGTAGCATTTTATATAATATAATTTTATTATGTTTTTTATTGTTTTTAGTATGTTATGTTTGTTTATTTCCTGGTTTTTTATTTATTTTGTACTTGTTTATGTCTGAAGCATTTTGAGAAAATGCAATACTTTTCAGAGTCATTTTCTCTCTTTGTCTCTCTCTCTTCTGTTGTTTTTGTTCCTCTTAGATATATTTTTTCCCATAACTAAGTACAACTTACTAAAAAGCCAAGTTATATGAAACTTCTTCATTTGCTGTCATAACTCAAAGCAAATGCAATTAAGTTTTTTGTTTAACTTTCTGCAGTCAAATAATATTATTATAGTAATGGTCTTGTTCTTGTTTTTGTTCTTGTTCTTGGTTTTGTTTTTGTTCTTGGTTTTGTTTTTGTTGTTGTTTTTGTTCATACTAATGGTGTTCTTCTTCTAGTGTTTCTTTATGAGCTTTCCTTTTGCTCTGTACAGTAGTACTTCTGTACAGCTTTTCTTCTTCTTTTTCTTCTTCCTTGCTCCTCCTCCTTCCTCTTCGATATTGTGGAATTCTCATGCATGCTCACGTTAAGATTTTCTTGTCTCTAATGTTCAGAGTTATGTTATGGTTATTGTAAATCTTTGCTGCAAAACTACAAAAAAATATTTGCAACTACTACAACAATAGAAAAGTTCTAAGTTCAACGGATGTCATATATTTTGTTTTTTTTTTCGATGCTGTGACAATATCTATTTTCAACACAAAAACATTATATAGAAACTTCTAACAGGGGAACAACAAAAAAATTCTCCACTTTATTCAAACTCACTATTTTATTTAACTACTCGTTGTGGCAGTTTTTCACATAAAACAAGAGCAACAACAATTTTGGCTAACAACCACGTCGCTGCCTCCAGCCGCTAGACCTCGATACTCAGTAGTACTCACGGTCAAAACTGGCTCAAAACGACCCTCGTTCAAATTTCTTTGTCAATTTTATGTGTTGGCCGATGCATTTATTGATTAAAAATTAAGTGAGAATGAGAACAAAAGAGTGATGGGAGGGTTTTCATACTCATTATTTAAATTTAGTAGTTTTTACTATACTTAGTATTGTATTGTATATTATAGTGTAGTATATACACTCTTAATTTTAATCAAAAAATTATCAGGCTTTTATTTTGATTTAGTTGATTAGTTTAGATTAAGTTATCTATTTTATTATCTTTTGAATGTCTCGTATAAAAAAACCTTGTGTGGTCATATAATCATTTGGTTGATGATTGTTAACGATTAAATAAATAATTTGGTTGATGATTGTTAAGGATTAAATAATTGATTTACAATATAATATAACGAATGATCTATAGTATAAATATGATATATAAGTTTTAAAATATGAAATACATGCCCTTAATTAATATTATACATAAATTATTATTATCTTGCCATGGAACCTAAAGTGAAACTGAAACTGACTTTTTTGATGGTCAAAGATACTCGCTTTAATTAATTTAAATCTCTATTAGATTATATTAAACCTTGAATCAGTAACAAGTACGTATCTATCTATTTATCTACTATCTATCTGTCTACCTACATCATGTTTATTGTTCTACATTTACAATAGAATCTATTGATTGTATTTTCCTCTTTTGCGAACTGTTTACAAAAATCAAATTAATTTTTGCCACTTGAGAAGGCTTCTTCTCCGTCTATTGATTGGGTTTTCTTTATTGAATTTTAATTTATTTCCAACTACAACTACAACACGTCTTTTGTTTGTTCTCGTAAGTTTGTTTTTCCTCTCCTGTTTTTCAATGTCAAGTTTAAAAGTCTAGAATCGACTGTTGTTGCTACTTGTTTTCTTCGACTTACAGCACCCAATCACAGCCACAAAGCTGTGAGAATCTAAGTTTGTGAGTGTAACAGTGATGAATCAGCATTTAATGCTTTATAATTCAATTAAATATGGCTTTTTTAGGACTTCGGAAAAACAGAATTTAATAAAAAAATAAAAATAAATATTAGACACGAAAACTGTCCAATGTTTCATTATATCCTATTATATAATATAGATTACATTGCATTATTAAAGCAAGAAAAACATCGAAAAAATAGGAAAAACAAAAAAAAATACTTTAAAAACATTACTGTATAGAGTACTCTTTTATTTTTTCAAAATGTTGGCGCTATAATCGGCTTTATTTAAGTTTTATGCAAGGGTTTATAAGCAAATCGAATGAGATTATTTAAGAATAGCCTTTGAGATAATTTTGAAATCTTTTGGCTAGATTTGAAGAAGATTTGATAATCGAGTGTTGTTTTATTTCTTTCTTTCTTTGGCTCTACAGCTAAATTTGGATAAAGAAGAAATACTTAAATAAAGAATAATAAACAAAGACGTAAGTAAGTAGCAAATTACAGGGGCGAAAAAAATACATAATTTATGTTTTTATAATTTGTTTTGAAAAACAAATTCTTTGGAAATGCTTTGCTAAGCAAACAGCTTGTAAAGTAGTGAGATTTATAAAATTTCAATGAAAGAGTAGATTTTTTTATATGATTTCCATGTTGTATGTTGTTTAATATGCGTAGGATTGTTAAGCGTTGAGCATTGACCTTTCCTATCGATGACCTTTCCTTTTGAAATTCATTTCAAAAACTCAGTGACTTTCACTCGATTATAATTTTAACCAACTGTGAGTGCTCTTTCTTTGACGTCGCGTTACACACTAAAAATTAATGCTACAAATGCTATAACTAGTTATGAAAAAAATTTGTACTTAATACTTATTTATTAGCAACTTTCGCTTAAAACTAACCAGTTCAGTTTTATCAGTGATTTTTTGTAGCTTCCTCAAGGCTTCAGACAAAATTTTAAATAAAACAAAATGCATAACTACAGCCTTTGTACTTATAACTACGAATATAAATGTTAATAAATATTAAATAAAGAACTAAATAGTAAATAAGTAAGTAAAGAGATCAGTAAAAAAATCTTTAAATTCATTCTCTGCACAAAACTTCCGGAAAAAATGTATTGTAGTTAAATTTATGGATGAATAAAAATAGAGATTATATGGAAATAGAGATTAGAATTAGTGTACATGTTCTTATTGTTATTTATAGTTACACTTTATAAATTTGAAGACTAGAAGCTATAATATGCTCGAAATGAGGAAAAAAGTTCTCAGTTTTGCTTGTTTACATTTAAGTTTGTTTATAACTTGTATGTGTTGATAACTGAAATCATAGATACTCATTTAAAAAATACTCAGTCTATAAAAGAAAAGAAAAGTTCATCTTCAAAAACACTTTGTATTATGTTATGTAAACTGATCTCTCTTCATAGAACAAAAGTTGCAGTAGTTATTTCTGTATAGCTTAAGTTAAAGGTTCAAAAGATGTACATATAATGTTGTTATGAGTACAAAGATACAAGATAACATGCTAAGAAAGAGTTCTATTACTGTAGTTACAATGTGTGTGTTGAAAGCGATGATGGTACCTCATGAATTCAGAAATTTTAGTTATTATGATAAGACGATTTATCAACTAATAATAAATTTTGTATTTAAAGATTTGGAACATTGAAATACAATTATACAACCCGAAGAAATCGGGTTCATTGTTGTTCGTTCGTTTTCAGTCTTTTTTATGTTGTTTTTCTGTTGCATTTTCGATAACGACTATATTATATTATTTTCCTATATATGTATATTACGAAAAACTTATAATTTTTACGTGAATTAAGAAAGAAAACAAATGAAAGGAAGATGATTTTTAATTTTAAATTTAATTTGAATTTTCTCAATTTTTTATTAACTGGTTAATTAATCAACTGAAATCATGATCTGTTATTATAATAAATATAGTGTGGGCCATCAGCTGGTTTCTTTTTGAATTTATTTAAATTTAAGTTAATTATTTTGAAATTAAGTATCTAAATGAAATTAATGAATTTTGTTGTTGTGTCTGTTGCGTGTGCCATAGAAAGCATGTCCTCTTGGGTTGTATATGTAGCACATTTTAGTCATTTTTCCCAAGTAGATTTTTTGTGTGTGTTTGCTTTTCTCTCCCGCCACACAGCTTCTCACTGAACACACATCACTAGTCGTCACATCCGATTGCTAATTCATGTATTATTTACAGTTTAATTTACTAGTTACAATCGATAGAAAAGCCGCAAGCGATACAGATATTGATTAGTAAGTTACTCGTAGTAGCATCGAGCTATTTGGCAAAAAAAAACAAAGAACCGTCTCCTCATCGCGACTTTCTGTTTTTTTTTTGCTTCTTTTTCTGGGTTCTATATTTAGTTAGTTAATTAGGAAGAACTTCTCTCTAGCTATTTATCGCCGCTAGTTCTACATTATAACACAAACGCTGACTCAGTTTTGACCTCATTACGTTGTATTATTGTGCATTGCAAATTCATTCGCTCACACAGAGCCAAAAACATCACATAAAATAGAAGAAAACAATCGGATTTCGCTTGGGATTTCAGTCAAGAAGGAAGTCTTATGAAAAACAGCGAAAATCTGATTGCAATTTAGAAATCTGAATGAGTTCTGAACGATAACGCGAAGTTCGGCTTCGTTATTAGTTTTCATAAGGAATTCTTATAAATAACATTATTGTCTTTCTTATTAGTATTAGTATAGTATAACATAATATTATTGTATAGTATAGTATCATATAATATTATTGTATAGTATAGTATCACATAATATTATTGTACAGTATAGTATCATATAATATTATTATTGTATAGTACAGTATATTATTGTCTTAATATTAGATTTTCTTTATTTCTCATTAAAGAAGCAAATAAAGAGAATTTTCATACATTTCATTGAAACAGTTTCACTGATTTCATGATTTGCTGGGGGAAAAAATATGATATCATTCTAGGAATTAATAAGATTAACGGGTTGCCTGTTGTTTTAAGGCAATATGATTTTCTCTATACAATCAATAAGATTTTTCTATGAAAAAAGCTTATTATTTGTATGTTCGAATAAGATTTCATAGTAAAATGGTTTTAGATGGTTTATTTTTCTCTGTGCATTTGTTCATTCTATTGAATTGAATTTGAATTGAGCTATGTGTAAATAAAGCTTTATTTACGTTTTATCTTTTCATTTAGCACGTGCCGAGTTACTCGTAAATATGCGATCACTTTGAGATCCATTTTTTTTTGTTTTTTTTATTTTATTGTGGTATTTAGTTTTTGTTATGAGTGTATGTAGTTTGATACTACGTGTTCAAAAACTGAATAAGCTTTTATTGGCTTGTGTTACAAGTTGTTGTTTGTTATCAGTTAACCTCATTTGATTTAAATGATATCTTAAATGAGCTTTTAATCGAGTAAAGCAATCATTCATAGAGTTGAATATTATTCAATGGTAATCACTCATTAATCAAGCATTGTACAATAAATCACTGAGATCGCTGGATCATTGTTTTGACCTTTATTGACATTGTTTAAGATTTTCTAACCATTATTTTGACTCTCAGAGCAAGAAACTGAAATGAAGGAGGTTGGAGGATGACGGGAAATCTTTTGACGAAATTCATTCGGATCACGTTTCTTATCATCATTTCAACCTGGTTGACCTGACGATCGCTTTTAACCTCGCCTTAAAATGCGCAGCAAGTTTTCTGTCATCACCAGCTAGAAAATCCACACTTCATCATGCTACAAACGAGTACCTCTCCTTCCACCACCTCCTGCCCCCCTCCGATTTGCATCACCTTCAATAGTTTCATGATCATACTTGAACAAAAGTTGATGGGTGGGTTACACTATTAAAAATAATTGATTGCTGTTGTTGCGTTTTATAATTTTTCTACATTTTTTAATGGCACATCCCCAGAGCCATCCCCCGTCCATCTCTACGGCTGTCCACACTTTCGTCCTCCATTGAATGCTTTTTGGTGCATCTTTAATAAAATAACAAGAAACTTTCATTAATAATAAGCGTCGATGAGTCTTCCTTATCCTTTCATTATCTTTATCTCTCTCTATGTTTATCTCATTCTCTCTAGCTGTCTATGAATTTGTACAGATTTACTCCCTCCACCCTCGTTTTGCTTGTATTAAAATAAACAACCATCCACAAAAAGCGAGGAAAAGAGAACCGTTTAAAACTAATGAATAGAAATTCAATTCGAAGCAACAACTTGTGGACTCTAACAACAACAATAACAGTCGCTCAACAACAACAACCCAGACAACAACAAGAACAACAACCCAGACAACAACAACATCAGAAATCAGCATCACCTCTCAACGATCAGCAGCAACGATCAACGATTATCAGAAGCAGCAACAGAATCAGCAACTGAGCAAAGCATCATTTTAATCATAATCGACGACAACTAAGCTGCATTTCTAAGCCAAGTTAGTAATCATAAATAAGCCGAAACGTCGGTGCTTTAAGACAGAAATGTTTTTGGAATGGCCAAAGCAAAAGATGGCAACAACAGAACAATAAAAAAGCCACCAGAAACGGCGGCGGCATCGGCGATGTTCAACGACTGACTTTCTTTTTGCGGAACTTCATGATGAATTTCCTTGTGTGCAGAGAGACGAATATTCGTCGGTCGGTCAGACAAACGAAAAACGACTCTGCAGTGGCCACAAAGTGTGTCAACAATGGTACACTACGTTCGCCGGCAACAACAAAAGTGCAAACGTGCCGCCAGCTCGATCGCAGGCTGCGGCAGCCAACTCGTTCTTGGGCAGGTTCAAATTTATTAAACATGATCTTGCACCGGGTTTTAACTACATAACTTTGCTGCCTCTTCTTCTCTTCTGTGTGCTCTCTCTTTCTCTCTGTGTGTGTGTTTGTGTATCTGTCTGATAGAGTATATTTGGGTTAATTGCCAATAATTACTCATTGCAGACGACGTTCCTCAGGGCAATTAGCCAAAAAAAAACCAAAAATCGCCAGTTATTTTTGCTTTTTCTACCCGATTTAAGTTAAATTTAGTTCGACTTCAGTTTAGTCCAACTTTTAGCTTACTTCGACCTGACTTTCATGCTTTTGCTCTGTTGTATGCTTAGAAAAGTTGCCCAAATCAATTAAAATGCAGCTCTTCTTCTTCTTCCGTTGCATTTGTTGCTACCTTTTTAAACGACCACCATCAGCGCCTTCCTCTTGTTTTTCTTCCTTTCTATCTATTTTCCTTAATTTTATTTGCATGTTGCAGTCGCATTTTTCATTTGCATTCGACATGATATTCTGCTGCTTCTTCGCTCAAGGAAAGAAAAAAGGTGCTGCTCCCGATATAATCTTCCTATTCTTGGTTGTTGTTGTTGGTGTCCTTTAATTCATTCGTTAGATAACCGCAGTCACTAATTAAAGAAGTTTTAATCACTGAAATTAGCGTTGCTTTTGAGGGTTGGCCGCTGGTTGCTTTAATTGGTGTTGATAATGTGCAGTTCGAACTGCATTATCGACCGAGAGATTTATACAACGTATAAAGGAACCTTGTATTTCTATGGTTAGATTGATATCTCATTAACTACTATTTCCGGTTATCTTCTTCTTCTTCCTTTCTTTTTGGCTGACGGTTTCAAATAATTTCCAACATTTATTAGCAAGAATTTTAATATAACTTTTGCTTTAATCCAAGACTTTTTGAAGTTCCAACAATTTAACATTTTTACTTTACTTACTAAATTTAATAAAAAAGAAAATTAAACTGCTGACAGACAGATTTTTAAACCGCCCTCATTTTATGTTTATTTGTTGTTGTTTTCTTTCTAAATCCGTGCTGTTGTATCGTTTCGTGTCGTGTCATGTTGTCGTTATGCGTTGGGTTGCGTTGCGTTGCGTTGCGTTGCTCTGAAAAACGAAGAAATCCAAGAAAAAATGCAGAAAAATAAAAAATTAGCGCAGCGTTATAATTTTTCCACATACACCAGTTAGTAAAAAACTAGGAAGGGAGAAAAAAAAACAATCACAGAGACGATTCATTTTAAAGCCATACATTTTTTTGCTCTGTTTGCATAACTTCGTAATCGGTTTAAATTTTCAAGTCTTTAAATTATTCACATAAAGAGGAAAATATTACAAATTTTCTGAACGAAAATAGAACAGCTGCCACTTTTTAAAACGATTTAAACAGCTTTTTAAAATAATATAAAATAATGTTGATAATGTTAATAAAGATGATAATGTTAATAAAGATGATAATTCTGATAAAGATGATAATATTGATTAAAATGATAATTTTAATAATGTTGATAATGAAGATAATGATGATGATGAGGATGATGATGATAATGACGAAAAAGCAATGATGACGGTGTTGCTTTTAAGAACATTGAGATCAATGACTCATTATTAACCTGTAAATAAAATAAAAATTAATAATAATGATCACTTATTAAAGACAGAGAAAGATAGAGAGCGCAGTAAAGAGAAAGAGAGAGACAGAGAGGCTGATATAGAAAGCGATAAGAAAGAACAAAAGAAGGAACAGCTGTAATAATATTTTTAAATAAAATCAATAAAACAAATTATATTCTTATTAAATAAAATAAGTCATAAAAGTAACAAAAACAGTTCGATGGCAAAAGATTTGTTTTAATTGCCAGAACTTTGACTTTCTTAACTCTATTCTGGTAATTTTTCCCCCTTACTTCAGCAACAGCTGCCCACAGTATGAATCACTACCCTTTAAAATCAAATCATTAAAGATGAAATCATAGTCACAAGTCTAAGGAGTTCAATCAATTATTCAGTTAATCATTATATGCTTTCTATTATATGGATATCATTCTCTCTTTTATATGGATATCATCCTCTCTTGTATATGAACCATGATACAATAAAGTGCGTTATAAGTTAAATTTGCGTTTTTGCAACACTTTGATATAATATAACTATAGAAATATGTACATATGTTATATTTAAATGCTTTCAGTGTTTTCATAATCAATCAATTAATTAATCATTATCTATCGTCTGTGATCTGGTCTTGTGATTCGGAATCCTTGGTTTTTCTGGTTGTTTTTGCTATTAAAATCAACCTCATCGAACGTATTCCGATTTTAATTGAATTTTAGAGTTGCTACAATTGATTTTCTAAACATAAAGCATTTGTTTGTGCAAATGTGAGTGTTCTGATTTTGAATTAATTAATTCATATACAAAAAATTCAAATTTTTATTTTTACTGAGTGACTTGTTAATGAACTCATTTTCAGTCTTTACTATAGGAAAGAATTGTTTTCTATATTTTTTTAATTCTATCTTAATTCTGGTTTTAACTCTATAACATTTTTATCAATAATGTATTTTATATATAAACTATAATATGATATTCAACCAATAATCAATATAATATACAGTATCAATACAGTTTTTAAGAACCAAAAGTATGAATTGCGTATTATTATTAAATCTAATATTCTAAGTATTCCTTTCTTTGGCTTTTTTGCAGTTATTAAATTACAACAAGTCACAAGTACATATAATATGCACACATACCCACATGAATTGTGTATCAGGGTGTATACAGTGTAGATTCTAAGCCACATGAACAACCCGATGTTGCATAACAAGCAGGTTACCGCAAAAGCACCCACCGTCGTCGATGGAGACTTCAATCGCAACAAACAATTTCTCGCAGTTCGTTGGGCCAACACTTTGTTAGCCAAGAATATCAAATGTTCTGCAGTTTGGTAGAGAAATCGGTTCTAACAGATCCTGCATAGTATGGAGCCAATACATAGTATAGCTTTCTTAACTACTCATAGTGAATGACTTCTGAATGAATGAATTAGATTCTGAGGTTTCGGGAAGAAAAGGAGGAATCGATATGAGATACAATCGGAATTCCCATTGTTTTTGTTGCTTTCAAGTATGTATTAAAAAATGTACGTGTTCAGAAATACTCTGGGAAGTTTAAGTTTAAAAAGTGAGTTCCAAATACGAATAACTGATGATTATTTAATGGAATAAACTAAAATCTAAGCCAAGAGATAGTATCTATCGAAACTAAGATAAAAACCAGAAAAACGGACTGCATAAATACTTAAATTATGAATGAAATGAGTGAATGAATGAATGGATGAGTGAATGAATGAATGGGAGAGTGAATGAATGAATAGATTAATTGGGCAGGTGAGGGCGCTCCTTAATTTTGCATGATTGTATTAGCGAGTTGCTTGTGTGTGAGTGTCTTGTGAAGTTCGACACTCCTCTAAACCAAGAGCCAGAAAAAAGCCACTTAAACCAACGCTAATGAACAAAAGCAAGTACAACAACAACTACCACTAGAACCACATTTGCTACTACTACAAACAACAACAATAACTACCACTAGTAATCTTCCATATACAATAACAACAACAAATTTACACTTGCTGTTTGTTGCCATGATGAATTTTTAAAATGTTTCAACTCACCTTTCATTGTAAACTTTTTTTGCCGGCCGGCGAATTTACTTGTGTTTTGTTTTGTTCCTTTCTTTTTTCCGTGTTGTAATTGAACAGTATAACTCGATATGTTGTTGTTGTTGTTGCTGTTGCAGCGTCTACTTTTGTTTGTTGTTTTGTTTTGCTTGTTTTTCATGCCGTATATCGAGCGAGTTCGTTCGTTCTTTCTTCCTTTCGTTCGTTCGTTCGTTTGCAATTTAAACAACGAACATCGAAGCATAAAATCCAAACAAATATTCTTCGATTTTTATGTTCCATATTTCGAAGTTTCGATTGGACTGCAGACACCAACAACAACCACCGCAGCCATCAACAACCACAGCAGAGCAACATACGGTTAGTTTGTCGGTAGTGCGGTTAATGCAGTTGTTCCTCTTCTTTTTCGTGTCGTTGCTGTTTATAGTTCTTGTTGGTGTTTTTGTAATTTATGAACAACTCATTCTTGTTTATTTTATTGCATACTAAAACTGGTTGGCGGGTATTTTTTTCTACCTGCATCCAAAAAAAAAAACAAAAATTATATTGATTTTTACCAAAAAAAATACGTTTTTCGAAAGGCATTGTGAATTCTTTGAATTCCTTTAGATTTAGTAAAGAAGCGAATTTTTATAGTATTTCATTAAATTCTAAAATCCGGAATTCCCAGTAATCCGAATACAGCCGAAACCGTATGTGTCCGGAGTAGCGAGGGCGTACTGTATTCCCCCTTGGAGATTCGGGTGACTCCTTTATTGGTTGACTTTTGTGGGTGCGGCTGTCAGACGTCTCTAATGGAATAATTAAATTGTCTGGCTTCATTCGGTCTTCTCTTTGTTACCTCTTATTGAGGTGGCTTACTCACTCATTCACACATACCAACATAATTACCACTGCAAACATATTGTACATAAATTTAATTATTCATTACTTACACTCATTCGCATGTCAAGCAAAAGCCACGATGATATTATTTCCAGGAAAGCCAGGAAAGCACAACAGATGGCACTGCAACTGCAATGTGGTTATAACGGTATTTATACTAACAAGTTGCTTATAGTACTCGGATCCTATGGATACTTAAGAATAGCAGAAACTATCGATCTTTTATAAAGCGAAAGACAAACTAAAAACAAACTAAAGACAAACTAAAGACAAACTAAAGATAAACTAAAGACAAACTAAAGATAAACTAAACACAAACTAAAGACAAGCCACAGAACATAAAAGTAATTAAAAAATATGAGACTACACAAAAGAGAAAAAATCAAAAATTGACGCATGACGAAGAACAAAAGCAAAAACAATCACAGGAAAACATAATAAAGTGCGTATAAGAAAAGCACATAAACTGATAAAATCATGTGTCATGTGTTCGACGGAGAGTAAACCACCTTCGAAAGGTATAAAAAACAAACACCACAGAAATCTATTATTATTTTTTCTTTGTTTTCGGGGTTAAGAAAACTTGAGTTCATTTAACTGAGGAAGTCATCGCCGTATCGTTAACAAAAAACTGTATGTTGACGCCCTCATATTTTAACAGACGGCAGACAGACAGCCAACTCCCAGTGGGGCCCAAGGGTGTTTAGGGAGGGGTGGAGGGAGGTTGGGTTGACTTACCAAGATGCCGGCGATTGCTAGAAAACCACAGAAACAGAATAAACTACACACAAGGAAAAATATTCAAATAAACATAAAATAGCAACAACAGAAGCAACAGTATCTAAGATAAACAATGATAATGAAAAACAAAGAAAAGGCAACTTTAAAAAAAGCACAAAAATAATCAAAAAGGAAAATAAAAAAATAAACGTGTGGGTTGCCATCAGAATCATTATAACAGGATGTTTTTACATAAGAAGAATAGAGGTATAACAGAGAGAGAGAGAGAAGGAGAGAGCAGACAGACAGATAGATAAATAGATAGAGACACACAATGAAAAAAAAGAGACAGATAGTGACAAGGGTATAGGAGAGAGAAGAAGACAGACAGAGAAACAGTGAGAAAGAAAGAGAAACCATAGCATCCGGTTGAAGAGCTATTTTTTCGTTTTTCTTAAGATACCCATTCTTAAAAGTGTCTGAATTTCACGAAAAAACAAAACGAAAAACAAAACTAGTGGCAACATTTGCAGGTGGAAAATAACCACGAGTGTAGAATAAATATTAACAACTGAACAAGAAAAGAACTACAAAAAATAATCCTTATATAACGACGACGAACGATAAAATTCAGTCTCGTTCCAGTTGGCTAAGCTTTTAAGTTGATTGCGCCGATTGTGTACGCGGCTTGACTCTATAGCACTCTATGTTGCCAGCCTATTTTATTCATAACCTATATAGATCTCTGCAATCTTTTTAATGGCTTTTCATTTGGAGTACCGATAAATAAACGCAATCAATTGATAGTAAAGTAATTGAAGGTATTTCCAAAGAATTTATTTTGTACACCGAATGAAAAAAAGGAATATTTTATAAAATCACCAACTATTACAAGACTCTAAATTAGTTTATTGATCTCATAATATTTCTGATAATTATATACCATAATGAATTATAACTATGAATCATACATCATAATAATGAACGAATATCGAATATTTTTACAAATTAATGTTCTGTAAGGTTTTGAGTATTCTTTAACAGCTATTCTTTTCGTTTATCATACATTTTGTTGTGATTTGGGGAATCCCCAGTTTATTGTCGCTTTCTCTTTCATCTCCTAATTTTTTCCAACTCTGTGTCTATTTTTTTCATTATCAGCCTCTCAAACCATTCCTCTCTGTCATCATTATCAAAACTGTCCACATCATTATCAAAATCGTCCACATCATTATCGAAATCATCACCATTACATAATCGTAACCGTAGTCAACATTATAATCATCATACCTCTATGATCATCAATATAATCCTTTTCAGCACCGTTAAATTACTATCATCACGTCATCGTCCTCACGATCATCGTATTCATAATCATCGGGCTCAAGGATCATCATCAATATCGTTCACCATCGTTCGTCGTTGAAAATCATCATCATAATCCTAAAATCCATCCATCATCTTGGGTCATTAGAAACATCATTTCCATCATCATTGTAATCCTTATCAGCATTGTTAAATTAATCATTGAAAGCATCATCAACATCATCAACATCATCGCTGTTTACAATTTTGTTGCGTGCAACTAATCATTTTCATTCAACTACACTTGAATGTAAATATTTCAAATACCATTCACATTCATCAATCGTTGTTATACTTCTGATGGTCTAACTTTTGCTCCTTCTATCCGTCCCTCTCTGTCTCTCTTTCGGCCTCTCTCTCTCTCTCTATTTGCCTCTCCCATTTGTTCCTTTTTTTTGGCCATGCGTCTGACTGCCTGTGAAAACACAGCGATTTCCCCCCCCCCCCCCCCCCCTTCACGATGTTCCGTTACGTTACGTTGCATTGCGTTGCGTGGCGTTGCGTTGGTGGCTTTGTTACCGGTTTTATTTGCTTCTACTTTGTTTTCAATTGGAAACATTTTTCAACATTTTTGTTTAGCTGCAGCTCTTGAAACAATGATATTAACAACAATGGTAACAATAATAGCAACAACAACAACAAAATAATCACTCTATTAACAGACGTATCCGAAAATAACAAAAGAAATACAAACTAACTAACAACTTAAACGTTATTATTAAACAACTTAATGATGCGTTACCAATAAAGTTGTATAACAGAGTAATGATAATAATAATAATAACAACAACAACAAAACGAGAACAACAACAAAAACAACAACAAGGAGGTCGACGAAGACGAACACGACGGTTAGTAGCAACAACATATCACAAGAATTCAATCAGACAAGAAAAACGATTGATTTTTTTGTAAATGCGAGTTCTCCGGTTGGTTGGTTGGTACGCTGTCTACGTTGTTGTTGTTGTTTTGACTAACTAATTAATTATGTACAACAACAACATTTCATTTAACGTGCCATTACAGAAGCTTGAACTTTTTTGATTGATAGATTCTGATTTTATATGAGTGAGCAGAAAATTAATAAAATACTAATAAACACCAATTTAATTAAATTGAACAAAATATTATTTCCGGTTGATATTTTGACAAACTTGATCGGATAATCAGTTTGTAAAATTGTAATGAGTTTCTCCGTTCTTCGTGGTCGTCGTCTTCTTCTTCTTCTTCGTTACTAAACTTTGAAATAAACCGACTCTAACAAAATCACGTCTCGTCTCATCAACGTAAAAGTAGAAAATGTCTTTGTTGTTGTTGGTTCCTAATTGATTCTGCAAAATTGTGCTCACTTCAAAACTGTTAAATTTTAATGGTTACAAAGAAATGAAAAACCTCAAACTTCAAGTAAAAAAACAAGATATAAACAATCAACTATGTACTATAATTAAAAATAATCGTATGTACGAGAGATGGAAAGAGAATCACAGAGAGAGAGAGAGACGGTGAGAGAGAGACACAGCGATGGAGGAGGATAGCTTTTGATGTTTTATTTTGCGATTTTCTTTTTAGTTCGTTTACAAAACTTAAAGAAGTTTTCCTTTAAGTCGAAGAGAATCTCATAAATATTTTAATTACTTTTCTTTCCAGTTTTTTTCTGCTACCTTTTTTCTGTTGATTTTTTCTCCGTATCTATCATTAAATATGTAGGGAGTGGATCCTCACCCATTCAGGCATCCTCATCAACGTTTTCTCAGCCATCGCCACCGCCTTTGATTACTCCGGTTATTAAGAAGACTTCTTGAACCGTTAAGTTGCCTGCAGCAGCAGCAGCATAACACGATTCTTCACCTACAAGAAGTATGTATGTAGTTCATGTCTCTGGTGAGACTTGATTACAATAGTCTTTCCATTTCCGCAATTTTTCACCAACAGACACTAGAACCTTCCTGCATTTCGTCTTCTTCTTGTTTTGCTACATTCAATCATTTGCATTCTAATTGTATACTATATGCGAAAGGTATTTAGACGCATCTACAACAACAATCATCATCCTCAACACCATCATCATTTTTAGCATCATCGGCATCATTATCGTCATCGTCATCGAGAGAACAAGAACACCAACCAACCTTGGTTAAAGGTTATTTAATACCTTAGCTTCATCTTATTATATTATAATGGCTCAAATACAAGTACACACACTAGTTTCGTACTCATATCCCTCTTCTCTTTCCCCCTTCCCCGCGCTTCATCTCCTACTGTTCTCATTTCATCTCTTCTCTTCTCATCTTATGTTTTTCTACCTTCTTTACATTGTGCACTTTGATGCTTGTGATGAAAACGTAGAATTTTATTAGAAATGTAGGCTTTTTATAATAGAAGTCGTTTTACAATAGAAAGCGGGAGAGATGGAAACGGAGAAGTAGAAAGAGAGAGATAGAAGAAAGAGAAATTGAGAGGGTGGGTGAGGAGAGATGTTTACCTATGAAGGTACAGGAACCTTCACCCTCTAATACGAGTACATATATCAAGTCAAATAGCAATTCTTGAAATCCAATTTCTTGTTCAACTCTGGAAATGAAAGATTTTTACTATATTACTTGTGTATAGCAAATCATCAGTTTTTATATATTAAAAAATCGATTGATTGAGACTCATTTTTAGTACAAAGAATCTGAGCTCTTTGTCAGTAGTTTTATGAGTAGTTAGTGTATAGTAATGAATTCCATTATGTTCAAACTGATGATTTGATTTGATTTTACATGATATAGATTTGATGATGAAATGAATTGGTTAGGTTTAAATTGGTTAGGTTAGGTTAAATTGGTTAAATTGATTAGGTTTAAATTGAGATTTGATTTGACGATGGAATTACAGATGATTTCAATACGAGTATATTTAATAGAGTATGTTTAATAGGTATGATATGTTTATTTTTGTTGGTATATTGTATTGAGTATCTCTTCTATGGATCGCATTCGTAGCCTATATTTACACTGTATCGCTGTCATCGTAGTTTTTATCTGCGATAACATTTTACATACGATTTCTCAGTAACATCTTTGTGAATAATTTGTCGCCGGCTGTTATCTGTTGTTATTTCCTTTATCTTTTATCTGCATCTTTATTTCCATTCAAGTTCTGCGCATATAAAGATCTCTTTATATTTTTCTTGGGTCTGAATTTGCGTCGTTATCTCTAGTCTACATATCGTTCTGCATCTTTTATCTGCATCCTTATCTGATTCTTTAACAGCATTGACACTGTGGGCTCTCGATAGCGTAAACACCTCTAAAAGTCTCTTGATTTCCATTAGTTCACATTATCTCGAGTACACTCGAGAAATTTTCTGTTGTTTGGCTTTCGGTGATACATATGTACCTAGAAATGTAGTCAAGGTGGACAAACATTAATTTTACAAAAAAAAATTATCTGGGATTTATTTAGCTTTGTGCAACAACAACAACAACAGTTAAATAAAAAGCAACAACAAATTCCATTGCCGTCTACAATATAACAAAATCACGATTTGTGCTGCTCACATTGCTGACTTTTTAGCGTCATCAGCAACATCTGCTGCCACCAACTACGATATTGTTGCTTTGTCAGCTCAACATTTTATTACTCACTTATTCACTCTCAGTCCGTCCTTCCTTGCTGCCTCTTCTCTCTCTCTCTCTTTCTTTCTTTGCTGAAGTTACTAACTTCATTGATGCTTTTGTAAAACTTGAGCTGCTTGGCGTCATATTTACTCCACGATTTGTTGTTGTAGTTGTTGTCGTTGTCTTCCTGACGCTGTCAGCTTTGCGTTGCTTGGTTACTTCGGTTAGTTTTCGGTCTGAACAAAAGTTTATTTTCATATTTATTCATTTATTTATTTTTCTTTTCGCTGCTTTGCATATTTTGTAGAATACGCTTTTTTCCGGAAAACCAAATAAATAAGAAAAAAATAATATATGAAGTCGTGTTGCTTCTTAATGTCTGGTGTTGTTGGCGGTACTTCTTTCTTGTAGCTTGTTTTTGTTGCCGGTACTTCTTTCTTGTAGTTTTCCTTCTTTAGGAACTTTGTCATCGTTTCTTTTTTTTTTCTTTCTTTACATTGCTTTTAATTTTGCGATAGAAATAATTTGAATTTGAACTAAAAACTAAAAAATTTGAGTCTTTCATCAGTTTTTCTGCCGTTTTTATTATTCATTTCTGTTATCTGCCTCATTTTCTATCAGAAGAATTAATAAAATCATTTTAGATTTTCTATAAAAATAAAAAGTTCTGAATTCTCACGGAAATAATTTCGAACTAAAAACAAACATTATTCACAAACAGAACCTCGTTTTAAAATTAAACTTAGAAGATCGGTTAAATGATGATCTTTGAATCAGCTTGTGTAAAGAAAACTGGATAGTAGAGTGTAGAATTTATGTAGATCTTTTTTCAGTATTAAATGCAATTACAAATATTTCAATGTTTTTTAAGTACGTGTTATTTTAAATCACTTCTTTTTGTTTATTGCTCCTTCTTTGTTGCATGAATTCATCATGATACTGATACGCTGCTCCTCTGCTGCTGTTCGGCCGCTGGTAATGGTGCGATGTTACGATGTCTCTCAATCAGTGTTGCATGAAATTCCTTGCAGACTCCCGCACAGAGCAGCCGCCAGCCTCCTCTTCCCTTACTGCCCCCTCCCTGCTTGAGGCCATGTACACTCATCTTCTCTGCCGGCGCCTGAGCTTCTGCCGTCTGCACTTCAGACTCCGTCGTTGATGCGCTATTCTATTCCACTCCTTCTCACTTCATTTCATTCCTCTCCTCTTCACTTCTCATCTCTTGTCTTCTTCTACTTTTTATGATGATCGTAGTTGCTGTATATCAGCAGCTCCCATCCATATCAGGAGCTTCCATCAAACTGTAACACTGCAATAATCTTGTGCAACAACAATAACAACAACAACAACAACACAAGTACTACTTTAGTGCCTCCAACTTCTGCTAATTTAAGTGTTACATTTTATTTGCATATTTTAATGTACTATTTTTTCTTTCTCTCTGTATATTGTTGTTGTTGTTGTTGGAGGTTTTCAGCATGCTCTTGCACGTATTTTTCGCATTCTGTTGTTGTTGTTGTCTTTTCCTTTTTGTTTTTTGAATTTAGAGCACTTTTTCGGTTAAGTTGCTTGAAACTATTGCAACATTTGATGTGTTTTTTCCCACTTGCTACTATTTTACATTTTTCACAAATGAATTGCTTTGGTTACTACACTACTATTAGTCATTATGTTTAAAGTGTTGTTGTTGTTGTTCCCTTTTTTGGTCTAAGTATCAGTCTAATTTTTGTGTCTGTGCAGCGTAGCAGTTTTTGTTTTTTCTGATTTGGTTGGTGATGTTTGATGTTTTGAGATAACGATTGTGAAAAGTTTTGACAGTTGCTTAAATTAGCAACACTGAAAGTAGTATGTAATTATTTTGGATAATTCAAATTAGCGATTGAAATTGGCGAGTATTTAAATAACTTTAAGCAGCCTCTTAGAAATTGAAACTTCCCTCAACTGATAATGAGTTTGGACCAAAGAAATCCAATTTAATTTTCTTTTATAATAATTACTCACTCACGCCGCATGTTCTCAACAACAATCGTCAGAATGAAACTCTTTCGTCTTGAGAGGTAAAAACAACAAATCGTTCGCTCTAAATTAGCATAACTTAAGTGATTCCATATGAAAATTCGTGTTCGTTTTGACCCATTTTATTTCGAGAAACTACTGTTACGAGTTTATTGACTCTTTTTCTCTGTCGCTGTTTTCGCGATCGTTTTTTCCTACTCTGCGACAGAGAAGAGAGAATTCTTGCAATGCAACACTGAGTTTCAACGTTCCGCAACGCTGACGCTTTATTCCACAACCGTCAATCGACAAGAATCGCGCCGTCGGACGTCTTCGAGTGACATTTATATGCACGCCCATAATTTTCACGTTTATTACTACCAGATCTCGAAAGTGGCAAAATTTATGCTCCATTGCATTTCGTACAAATTCGAATTTATTGACTCGCACTATCATTCAAGCAGATGTTGTATATGGAGAACTTCTCTTAATCGTTATCCATCAAGTTAAATCGATTAAATAATTTTTTATGTCCTCAAAATAATAAAACACGCCCATATTTTATAAAAAAAATGGGAGTGGAAGTATAAATTATTTTCTACGAGTAGCTCTCTGAAATCATTTAGTTTTCCGGTTTTGGGATGTGATTTTTTATAGTTTTTTGATTGATTGTGTTTCTGGAATATTTATTATTAATTTATAGTTTTTATTGTAATTTTTATTTCCTTAATTTTAGAAGAATTTTATGGTTTTTCGATTTTATAGTAATCGAGATATCTTTACTTATCATCTTTCTTTTATCTACATAAATTAAGATGTATATTGATTTGCTTTTCTTAGTTTTGACCTCACCTTTCTTAATATTGTGAAATCACCTCCTTAAATGACACTCTCAGTTTTTCTAGTGAAGTTTTCTAGAGAAAATAGGTGCATAAGACTAAATATACAGATGGTTATGGCTATTATCAAACCAAAACAAAACATTGTCAATTAATTCCGAAACCTCAAGTGAAATGGAGACAAGAACAAACTTACTACACTGATTAATTGCTACGAGGAGTGAGTACTTGGTTCGAGATGGAAGAAAAAAGTATAATAAAATGAAAATCGTTAAAAGTACAACATTTTAATTACGGTGTCAGTCGCCAATGAACAACAACAACGACAGCAACCCAGTAGGAAAAACATTGAAGGGAGTGAAAATTCTCAGTTGTTCCCTCGCACAAAGAAGGTCACTTCGCTGTCAGGTGTCATGTTGTCCTACTCTGTTACACACCCTACAATCTGTCATATCGGCATATGCACTACATAGTATGTCTTTTATATTTATTTACTTATTTATCATTTATTTAGTTATTATTTTACGAGTAACATATTATTAATTTATTCTATCTTATTATGTACTAACTTCAACTAGAACTTTAGTTATCACGTTATTATTATTTATTCTTCTTAATTTTTTCAACTTAAACTAGAACCATTTTAATAGCATTTTTTTCAATTAATAGAAATAAACTAAAATGTTTTCACATTTTTTGACAAGGCTGGGAAATTGATCAAAACTTTTTTTATAGTTGTTGAGTCGTTTTTATTTTTTGTTTCTTTTTCCTAACAAGGAACAACTGATTACTTTTTTGTCAGTTTTGTTTCTTGCTTCTAATCTTTTGCTTTGTTTTGATACTATTTTTTAATTAATGCTACGATGGTGCTTAAATTATGGCATTAATTAAGAAATCTACTATTTTTTAGCACCTTTGTTGTGCATTTTTAATTTATTATTTTTATTATTACTTTATTTCATTTTGGTTTTCTGGTGTTTTGTTGGTTTTCTGGAATTAACTTATCGCGGTACTTTACGAGGTACACAAGACACATTCTTGGTTCTTGTGACAAATTTTTTAGTTAATTACCAACAACGAGTCATAATTTCCGTCTATCCAAGTATTTTTATTTCATTTTTTGTTGTTTTTCTTTTTTTACTCTTTCTTTTTCTTGAAAAAAGGCTTCTCTGTTGTTTTGTTTTTATTTATTTTGTTTCTTGTTGTTTGTTTTCTGTGTATTTTGTTTACTTGTTTCGTATAATCTTCTTTACTGTTCTAAATACAGTTTCTTTTTTGTTTTCACCTGTTTATCAGTGCTTTTATACACTGTTGCGTATTTTTTATTACCTTTTAAAGCGATTCCTTTTAAATGACATGTTACGGCTTTGAAGAAAACGAAAAACTCTACAATTTTTATGGCACTATCAAATAATGAGTCATTAATTATTTACAAAGTTAAGGTGCTTGTTTGTTGATGTTCATATTCATTATTTATGTACGATACTTTAATCAATTGTTATAAATCATAAACTTTATATTTTGTAAAATATGTCATCTGTAAATCCAATTCTGAACTGTAACTGTAACTGTAACAAAACTGAACTGTGGCTTTATCCAATCCCAGCCTCTTTTCATTTAACCCAAGTATTTACACTCATTTATTCGCAGTCGATCCCCGGTTCACTGTCCAGAACAATCTCTCGCCAACCTACGAGAATAAATAGATTAGATGTAAATGTATTCTGTGGGTTGCCTTGATTGTCTCTCGACCTCTCTTGCGGCCTGTTTTTCAGCGAGCCTGACTTTAGTGTTACATGGTATTTAATAATGAGTTTTGTTGCTGGTGTTGTTGAGGTTATTGTTGTCGTCATTACATAAAAGTAGGTTAACAATTGTTTGGGTGTTGTTCCACCCATCTATCCATCTATCCATCCGTCCGTCCCTCCATCAGTCCATCCGTTCGTTTTCCATCCGCCCCTCAGTTTGTTTATATATCTGTCTATACACCATCATCATAGCGTGCATCATCTAACGATGTAAGATTTCTTTTCTTTTTACAGTTCATGTTGGAAAAACTGACTTCTTTTCTGTCCTTTTTCAACCGTGTTTATCGGGTGGAAATAATAATAGAAAAAAGAAAAGAAACACGTAGAATGATATAAAGAACAAAGAACAGGTTGGTTGTTGAGCTTAAAATTCGGTAAAAAGTGTTACGAATATTTTGTAAACTGTTATAAAAAATTGTTACCATTTTTTCTTCCTACTTTTTGAATAATTTTGCATTTCATTTCATTTATAATACATTTTTTCGCGAACGTGAATTTTTTTCGACATGTTTGATATTTTTTGCCTGAGACATTTTCTACTATGTTGTTCCACTCCAAACACCTACCCACATACCCACTTCCCCCCTTCACGGCACCACCCACCGCCGCCGTCCAGTAAACGAATTCAGCTCCTCAACTGAACTGAACTGTTGATGAGTACATTTTGTGTTCCGTTCTGTGATGCATGAAAACATGACTGAAACACTGAACGCTAGATGGTGTTTTTTACGGCGTTAGTTACACACGTTATTACTTCTTTCCAAGATCTAAAATCTGGATAACATTCGTTGCTGTTACTGTTGCTATTTTTAATTAGATCTCGAAGTATGTTTGTTCGAGTATTTGTTGTAAGTTAGCGAATCTGTTTGTCTCTGTCTTTTCTTTTTCTGAATAAATTAAAAATATTGAAAACTTAGAAATATAAATTGAATATATTATTTTATATAATAAAAGTGAAGTAAAAGAATTGAGTTTTTCAAAGACCTTTCGAAAAGTCCTCATATTTTTATTTGAATGAAATGGAAATATTTTTTTTCTATTTGATTTTTAATCAGTGCAATGTTCTAACATTCTTTATTTTTCCCCTCTCCCCTTGTCATCCATTAATCTGTATCTCTCTCGCTATCCGTATCTCTGCTTTTGCATATCTTCCGATTGTAGGGTGTAACAAAAAAGTGGCCCTCACATTTATAGCATGCATACATTTTCGAGTAAATATGTCATGTGGTATGATATGATATGATATCACAGCGTTATACTTGTTGGCAGTTGACAGTTGATAGTTTTTAGCTCTTGAAAGTTTCATAGAAATTCGCAATATTCTGAATGTTGAAGAGTCATTTAAAGTTTAGTGTGCAGAAGCGATAGAAGCTAATCTTGCAAACTACTCGTACTTTTTTTTGCATGAATAGAAAACATTTCAATTAAAAACTCAAAGTTTTTCTTTATTTAGCTGCTTTCTAAAGAAGTGAAAAGAATTTAAACTTTTACTTTGATAGAATTGAAATAAAGGATTCAGAATAAAAGATTATTAGAAGAATTAAAAGAATAGATAAGATTTACAAGAATGAATTTAAATCAAGGGTTTAGAATAAATGATTAACTTTTGATCGTGACATTTTAAATTTGCATTTATTTTAAAGGGTTTATTTTCAAGAAATTACAATAAATTCGCATAAAATTTAACCCTTGAACCATTGGCAACTATAACTAAGTAGATGCCAAAGATTAATGGAAACGATATTCTTTTTATGTATTAATATAGTTTTATTGTTACTCGTATTCTATCAGGTTTGTGTTTATGTTTCTTTCAATCAATCACTTGTACGGATATATATGTACATATATCTATGTATATATGCCTATAAGTATAACCAATAAAAATGTCGAATTAATTGTTGTTTTTTATTATCATCTTCTTCTTGTCTGCTTGTTTTTTTTTTCCTACTTCATTTCCTTTTACATCAACAAAACATCGTTAATAAGTTATTAAATAATTTTGTCACGTGTTCTTGTCACGTCATTGCGTGACGTTTTCTTCATTGACGTCTTCTTCATTGACGTCTATCTATTTCCAGAAACAGTGCCAGTATTCACGGGCAACTTCGAATTTGTCCCAACACAAATCCAATTTCCCCTCTTTTTTCCTCCGTTTTGAACAAGTTGTTACAATCGTCGTCGACGTGCTTCAAATCAAATAATTATATGCTTCCAATATTAAAATTGAGACAAACAAAAGGGGAAAAAGGATAAGAATTGAACTGTAAAAACCTTTCCAATAGAATCGTATCTTTGATTGATTTGAAGTGAAAATTGAGAGTATTCAATTCAAAGCTTTATATTTACATACATTCGATTCGAATATAGAATCGATGTTTAGATGATAGAATCCAGGTTTAGATGATACTTAGGATCAATTTTTAGATGATCCTTAAACTATTAAACCCATTAATTAAATCATTAAATTCAACATTTAGTTAACTGTCGTAATAAATAACAAAGTAAAGTAAGTAGTTGTTCCTAAAAAGGGAAAATCAACTGTTTTTCTCTCCATCCACCCAACAGAGTTGTTGGGTGTTATTTTCTCAGCTCCGATCGACAGTGATTTGGTTTTTCCCTTCATTCGATATGCCTTAAAAGGTTAAATCATACCTTATTTATTCACTCTGTTCACTTCTTATTTTCTTTTTCTTTTTTTTCTGTTTATAATTTATAATAGAGTTACTATTATGGTACATATATGTACATACATGTGTTTATATTCAGAGCAGCTGCAAGTCATTTCCACTATATTTAGATTTTTTTTGCTCTTTCTTCCTCCTTCCGTTTCTTTTCTTCTAGTTTTTCCTCCCATTCGCCTGCTTCATTCCCTTGTCCGACCTTCCTTCCCTGATCTCCCTTCCTTCTCCTGTCCTTCCTTCCTTCCACTCTTTATATTGTTAATTTCACTTCATTTTATACTCTTAACTACGAGTTCCTTTTTTAGAAACTAGAAATCCATTTTTTATGTACACATACACACATTTTTTACACTTTACAATTGAAATATCGTGAATGCCTCTCAAATAGCCTCCTCGTTCATATCGTCGAACCTGCAGACCAGACCGGACCGGACCGGACCGGACCGGAGTCATGTTTGCGCCAATCACAGCCGCTGTTGTTGAACTGTTGACAGCAGGTTTGACGTGACGGATGTACGCAGCGTTCATTCCTTGGGGATACAAGAGTGGCCTTGATTTTTGACACATGAGTAACAAGTTGGTACATCCGGGGAGACGTGGACGAGAAGGGGAATTCTTACAATCCACTGTAATCGATTACTTTATTTAATCAAGTTTGAGATTTCGTTTGATAGCGTTAAAGCTTTCACTGTGATTAAAATGTGATGGAGAGGAAAAAAAGAGACAGAGAAATAAAAAATAAGTGGTGAGAGGGAGAGAGAGTGAGAGTGAAAGTGATTAGGAAAGGGAAGTATCACTTGGGGACTCGTCTTTTAATTTCATTTATATTGATGACAGTTAAAATCGAGGTTACTAAAAATAGAATAGAATAGAATCGTCTTTAATTCGATATATTAACTATTCAGCATGACTTTATCAGTATACCAAAGGCATTAAACTCTTTCCGTTTCGTTTCATACTCTATCATCATTTTATGGATCCTTTAAAATCTTTATATTGTAGTTCACCTTTAATACTATGGATATTATCTACCCTTGTCTATCTTTCGTTTCATTCTCCGTCGTCCTTCTCTTCTTTTCATTCATCCTAGATTTAATTTTTAGCCATCTTGCGTTTGTGCCGAATTTCATTGAGCACAAAAAGCATTACTATCAAAAAAATGTCCATCATCCTTGATTTTTCAATTTCCATTCCGTTTATAATTTGCCAACCTTGATGTTTATCCATTTGAAAAATGTTCAGCATTCCATCTACTTATATAGACAGATAGATAGATAGATTGATGGATGGATACCAACCTACAAGCCTACGGTACCTTCTTATGTAACCTTCCAATCTTCTCCTTACCCCTCTACATCATAATCTTCCAACTACAGTTTGTTTGATGAGTTCCTTTGATGATGATTTTTCATTAAAATTAAAGCCATCAAATTTGGGTTGTCCTTGTTTTCTGCTTTCACTTTAAATCTCTATTTTGTTCTCAATTTTTCACTCTTTCGATCGATGAGTTTGGGTTTTAGTTTAATTCTGACCTCGAATTATTGGTACTGGTAAAAATATTGTCTCTTAAACAATGTCTTTAATATCTTTAATATTCCTTTAATATTTAAGACTACTAGAGATTAAAGATCTCTTCAGATTAAAGAGTTTTTTTGCAGTTTAGACAGACGCAGACACATTTTGAAAGTTTTATTTAATGACTTAAAATTCTCTTCCATGTTCGTGCTAATTATTAATCAGTTTTTGCTAATTTTTTCACCTTTCAACTGTGAGTTGTGTTAATTAATTTTGTTTTCTTATCATGCATTCAATTGTGATACTTTAGCAACTTTTTTGATTAGAAAGATAATAATGAGATATGAATACCCAAATAATTCAAGACCAGTTCGTTAACCGTTGTACCCACAACACGACATCGTTTTATCGACTTTTTACTAACCGACGAAAGTAAAATGATTCTCAACATGAAAACCCAATGAGTCTGGTCTGGGTGGGCGTGTCTCCGAGTTCCTTATCCTCGAATTTCAACGAATGCATAATTAACGAGGCTAAGAAACTGAAACTGTTTGAATGCGTGCAAAGGCTGTCATTTCTTCTTTACAAGAAGCATCACGTGATTTATTGGCTCTTTGTTCGTAAATACGTACTTCATTCCAGTTGGTGTTTTAAAAGGTTTTTTAATTAACCGCTTCAGTGGCAGACAAACAAACTTAAAATCAATCACGTGACGCATAGCAAGCTGAACAACCCAGCAACTGTCACTGCATCGCGCGCGTCACATCAGTTCCAGGAACAGTTGCAGCGTTAATACGAAATAAAACTAATAAAATAATTCTTCGTGTATGATTAACAAAAGCTCATTCTTATTTTTCTCTCTCACCTTTTTTGCAGATTCCTGGCTTAACTAATGACTTTCCTGAGAATCGCTCGCTTCCATTAAATGTTAAAAAAGAATTAATTTAAGACGCCTTTCATAACTACATAAATACATACATATAAAGATAGAATCCATCCGCTTTTGCAACAGAAGGTAAAAAATCAGAGAAAATAAGAAAATATAAAGAGAGAAACATACTAAACACCACTATACACACATCGAATTGCCAAATTTTTTTGATATTCAACAAGAAATCGCTGTAAACAAATTGCATTGGATCTGGATTGATCAGGGGAGAAAGAAAGACTTCGCCTTCTCTTTCGTACTCACTCTTTGGTTGTTTCTCACTGCATAAAAGTAGAGAGTGTTGATTTTAATATCATTATTAACTTTGGAACGTCCACAGCGTCTAACATCCACATGCTGTAAAAGTTTGTAAGCAAGGCACCACACCGGAAGCATTGATATCAACACACGTTCCACATGCACTGGATCGCATAGCAGAGACACAAACCTGCTAATTGTCAGTGGATTTGTGTCTTATCTGCGTGAGTTTGGCGAATACTTAAGAAAGAGAGAGAGAGCGAGCACTGCGCTCTCCGGGTACGTGGAACAGCTCTCATCTAAAGTGGATTGGGGGAACTTCATTACAATAAAATGGATGCTCTCGATGCTCGTATAATACGCGCTCCAACACGTCGAAGACGCAACGACGAACAGCTGTGCGACAGGGTGAGTGACAACTTCTTTTCTTTGAGTTTGTTTCGATTTGTATTCAGGCATAAGTTATTATATTTTAATTTACGATGGGCTTTATTGTTGAAAATGATTCCTCTCCTGAACATGAGAAGGTTGGAACATTTTCCAAGTTTGCCAACTTGCGGTTTATGCGAATCGTCGTAATCAGCTGCTTCTAATTTATGCACTGCAAATTTAATGAGTTTAGAAGAAAGTTGAACCTATAGTGATGATGTGTGGACGACCTCCCACCCGCCTTGCCGCCCTCCTTTCCTCTTCATATCTCGCTGCTTTTACTTGAAAATGTTGACGATGCACGAGCATGTGTGCTTTAGTATGGATGCAGAGTGAAGTGTTGGTGTGTTTGGCATTAAAATATAAGTTTTTCAATTATAAAATTAGCAGAGTCCTTAAATTCTGGGCACCAAATGCTTGTCTTACGCATTGTGGTTGCGTTACCCACTAAAGTTACCTCCGGTTATTTGATTGTTTAAACTTAAATCGATTCTAAACAATATAAACAGTTTAATGAAATTATTTTGGAATAAGCAACGACAACCACAAGAAGTGGAACAAAAATAAAAATTAAATGGAATTACATTCTAACTACACTAAATTACTTTCACACTTGAATTGTGCAACTCAACTCTAGAATTGAGGTCATCATTTCTTTGCGCTTTGTTGTTGCAACTTCATGGCAACATTTTATGGCGTGACACTTAACTTGGCTCAAAGCAACTGCATACAACACACACGCTTATCTTGCTTAACTTAATTTACTAAAGAACCAACTGAACCACTAAAGCTAATACAACAACCATGTTGTTAATTCAAACCTGTTGTGGGTTTAGTGTTGTATTTTCAAGCGATTTTTCACATTTCTTTATGACATGAGTTTTAAGTTTTGTTTTGTTTTTGTAAACTGTTGTGTTTTTTGAAACTAGTTTTAAAGAAATGTCATCAATTAATGCAAACAACAACAACAAAAACAACAATTATGTAGAACAAAAGTAAGCTGAATGTAACTCGTTACCATTCTGGTATTAGTTATGTTTTATCTACACTCTCAGAGTGCATTCACTCGCGTCAGTCTGCCAATCAAACACCAAGAAATAACTGAACCATGCAACCAAACAAAGAGACAAACAACTAAACAGAGAAACAAACAACCAAACAAACAAAAAGACAACCGAGCAAAAAGACTCCAGACAAAATTGAACATCGACCGCAAACACTTCCCAAGACGTACATAGCTTGTTGGCTGCAGCAACCGCAAGAACAACAACATTCTCACAGGGAGAGAGTGAGCAGAGTCTACGTTTCATGTTTCACGTTCCACGTTGAGATGTCAACTGTGCACAATTCTTAATTGCTTGATGTTATTAAACACAATTTAGATGAATAATAGATATGGTAAAAATCATATAAACATGTATAACATGATAATAAACGAACAACATTTCATTAATACATAATGTATGCGTTTCCTTTTTAATTTTATTTATAATACAACAAAAAAAACATAAACACAAAAGATTGGCAACTCAGATTGCTACAGAATGCAAAAAATACTCGAGATCGCATGCATGAATGCAGTTTTGCAAAAAATCATTGATACGCGGTATGCAGCGTTGTTATTGTTATTGTTGTTGTTTTATCGTGGTTGTTGTTGTTGTTTTCTTGCCGACTAACGAATGCTATCACTTTCAGTTGAGGCAGAAAGTCGTTTAACCCAGTTTCGTACTTTCGGAAGAGAATCATTTTTGCCCTTTTTTGTTACTTGATTCTGGTGAAAGGCTGTAATGAGACTGTATCCCATTAACTTATGTAAACCCATGAAAGTGTCCCGGCAATTCGAGGCTCCGGGATGGAGACCATCTTGTTACCTATGATAAGCATTTTGTTAATCATAATATTTTGAGCTCTTTAATAAAATTGCCTTTAATTAAAAAGTTCACATTTATTACTCGTAATTATTTAGTTCGTTAAAAAATTATGAAAGCTTATGAAAAACCAGCTTGTAAGATGATTATAAATAATAGCGTAATTTTATTAATTATAATCGATGATTGGTTGCTGGGGGGAGGGAGGGGGATTATGTGGAAGCCTTGCATCAGTCTTTCGGCTCTTGCAAACACTCTAAATTCAAGTTCACTGCTCGAAGAAGCTCTTCGCCGTTATAAAACATTCTCTTCGTCTCTGAAATTCAATGAGTATTCATTTGATACCACTTAAATATGTAAAAAGAAAGACTTTCGCGATCATCATCATCAAAGCGCAGGCAGATTCGTTTACTTTTTACTATATCAAGTTTTTCCCCACTTTAAAGATCTATCCCCCACATGTTTACAACAACAACAACAACTACAACCATGTGCTTTTTTGTTGTGGCTGCTCTCACTCACAACGCGCTCGCTATTGATCAACTTTCCTCCAGCTTAAATTCAACCGCAGACGACAGGCAAAAGCAATAAAAACAAAAACAATAATAACACCAACAACAATTGTAACTACAACAAAAACCACATTTAAAATCCATCAAAAGAGGATCCCTCCTCAGGCAGAGAGAGTGCCTTTAACAGTGTTGCCGCTGACATAAAATTAAATGTGTCCTCTGCTTCAGGAAAATGTGTCCTTTTAGAAATAAATGTGTCCATATTTAGAAATAAATGCTATTCACAAAAAGGATTATTTTTAACGTTTAAACGTTTAAAACTTTTGCAAAAACAATCGTTTCAATTAATTGCATATTTAAAACAATACAAAATAACAAAACTTATTGCTGAGATATTATGCACAGTTATACTCACAATAAATGAGTAGGTATGTATCCTTAATCCCTCTTAATGTATCCTTAATCCTCTTAATGTATCCTTATTTCCAAAATTGGACGTTTATGTGTCCAAACAGCAACACTGGCTTTTGAACCGTTAACCACATGATGGCACGAAGAGACAAAAGTGGTGAAGCTTTTCAGTGAGCTCTATGGTACTTTTATTTATGCTCTCTTTTAAGCTGTTTTCCCCGATTCAATTTTCTCAAATTGTGAAAATGTTTGTTTTTTACCACAGATGGATTTTATTTCTTTTGGTCTGCTCCACTCTGCTCTCTGCGTTCTTTTTAGATTATTTTTCTGGGTTGTTTTTTCTTTCTGGTTTTGTTGTGTTTGCATTTCTGCCTCATTTCGAAATTTCCACCATGGACGCTGGTGGCCTGTCGCTGGGTCCAACGGTGCTGCACGATCGCAACTCGTTCAGTTAGTTGATCGTTAGCTAAACGAACAATTCACGTACTCGTTCATGTACTATATTAAGTGCTTAACTAAAACTGCGTCCACTAACTAAAATTGTAGTGCTACGTTGTTGTTGTTGTGCTACGGTTTTGTTCTCGCGAAACATCGTAAAGGAAACAAAAACATTTTTCGGTTCTAATTAATTACAACCAACGAAATTCCGCTGAGTCAAAAACACACGTGATCATGAACATTTCTTGTATTTTCGGTTTTCTGTCGGCGACGATTGATCCGCGGTGAATAATGATCGTGAAAAATACAAAGTTTTGTTGAAAGCAGGTGTAATTCATCTTCTAGTTGTTGTTGTGGTTGTTGTTGTTTCTTTAATGAACCTCACGTTACTGCAAATCACTTTGTTGTTTGTTTACCCGACCCTCGTCGCTCGGTTGCGATTTAATTTTAAGACTGTCAACTGTAAAAATGCACAAACAAAGCCACAAACACAATCACTCATTTTGCACTTTATTGTTTGTGTCAATGTATGAGTTTATATTGTGTTCTATGGTGAAAAAACAATAAATTTTTAACGTTAGTTTGTTAATTTTGTTGTTTGTTGTTTCCTTTTGTTTTTTTAGTTGAGTGAGGTTAAAATTGAATGAAGTCATCACCGTCATCGTTGTTTCCGATCTGTTTTGTTTGTGTTGCGTTTCCATCACTTATGAAAAACATCACTTAAAACCTTCAGAAAAGTTGACACAAACAATTGTTTTCAATTTAAAAGTTGGTTGAACCTAAAGATACACCTTAAAAAATATAATAATTAAAGTTAAAACTAAACAATTAAACTTTAGTTCTTTTTAAAATTTTTTTTAAATTTTTAGTAGAAATGAAGGCAAAACAAAATTGTCAGCAGAGTATGGAGAAAAATGTTTCCTCTTCTTCTGGACATTTTTTCGCCATACGAATAAATTTAATCGACGAAGCATCGATGAACGTAAATGAAACGAAAATAAACTAAATAAGAATAGATTCAAAATAGAATTACAAATGCACGATACTCAAGGTGAAATCACGATGATACACAGAAAGAGAAGAAAATTGAAGGAAAAAAGAAACGCAAAGAAATGTCTGAGTCGCTTTAATTATAGCAAAATAAAGTAGGTTAAATTAACGTAAAAGAAGAAAGTGATACTTGAAAGAAACTTAATTAAACATCGTTAAACAAGTTTTGCAAATAATCGAGCAAAAATCCGAATAAATAATTAAAAAAACTAGAAAATAATAAATAAAAATCTACTGATAACAGTCGATAGCAAAAATAAAAGCGAAAAAAACTAAAACAACAACAAGTGGGAGGGAGAAATAAGTACAAAAACACAACACAAAAAACACAATCCACAATACAATAACAACAGTAAAAACCTCTATAATTTTGTTGTTGTTGTTGTTGCTGTTTTCTAAGGTTTTCGCCTGAATTAATTCAGATTTAATTTTAGATTTCGAATTTAGAACATAGACACCGCCGACCACAGTAACCAGCACCATCGCCATCACCATAAACACAACGTTATTTAAATAAAGCCTTCTATTCACAAATGTAACTGTAGCTATTGTTGTTGTTGCTGTTGTTGTTGTTGTTATTGTTATAATAAATTTCTATTTTATCTCGTGTCATGTTACCTCACAATTTCACCGGTTTTGTGGTCACTAATTTGCTTGTGGTGAATACAAAGCAGAGAGCGCAGACAAAAAAAAACACCCAACAACGAGATAAATTATAATAATGATGATATTGAATGACTGAATATAATAAAATTTATCAAACATACTCTGTTGTTGTTCCTATTATTATTATTATTATTATTATTATTGCTCCAGGCAATTATTTCAGTGTTGCTTTATTTTATTGTTTAATAGCAACGTCAACAACAAACAACTAAAGAAAGCATCTGTTTGTTTTACACGTTTACAAATAAAAGAGTAGTGAATGAAAATGAGTAATAAATGAAAAAGAGTTATAAATGAAAAAGAAAAAAGTACTAAATGAAAAAGAATAATAAAATGAAAAGAGTAAAATGAGGAATAGTAGTGAATGAAAAGGAGTAGCAAATGATAAAGCGTAGTAATTGATTGACTGATCCATTATTATACATGGTTCACAATGGCTCCACCACCGCGGATGCCGAACTCCCCACAATATTCCTCACATTCATCGTTATATTCACCAATATCACCAAAATTTTCAGCAAATTATGAACGATGTGAGAAAGTAAGTAGTCGATCTTTGTGATAACATTGTACAACCTTTTATAAACTCAATAGATAGCTTTAATAGACTTTATATTCAACTTCAGCTTTTTTCTGATTCATATTTTGACTTGAAATCTCTTTGGCTCCTTCCTGAGAAGATTTGGTGGTTAATTTTTATTGATTTATAAAGAAACATGTCTTTTATAGAGTACGATTCTATGTATTTTATGTTTTATCCCCTTCCTTTAATGATTTATATCTGATCTAATCTATTAATGTATTTAATTTAGAGCCAATCAATCATTTCCATCGAACTGACCGAACGATTCTACGATTTTCTTCCCAAAGTTCTAAAGTTTCTGTTCAAAAACAGTCCCATTTCTCAATAATTAGAAACCCCAAAGAAATAGCTTTAAGAACTTTTGTGGAACTATCAGTTGATGAAACTCTTTTGTCTCATTTTTCTGACAGGAGAGTTCTGAAAACTTCAGCAAAGAATGGAAATTTTTAGTAAAATGGAAAAGAATCTACTTTTTGTTGATATTTAAAGTAGTTCTTTCGTTCTTTCCTGTTTTTAGATTAAAAACAACGCCTCCTAATTGAATTTTGCGTAATTATTTCTTCTGTAATTAATTTGAAAATCACTCAAAAATCACATCTTTTAAAGTTCATGGTTCACTAATCATTTGGTTAGCATTTTTACACGCGAATTTCAATCTTTTACTAAGAATTAATCAATTAATTCAAGAATTCACTGTTCCATTGTTTTTCCATCAGTCAAATAATCAGTGTAGCCAACTGTCAGTGGAAAAATCCTCCTCTTAGATATAAATTTGCATTTTTTTTTCTTATTGTGGCATTAATTTTTTGCCTTTTTGGCATTTATAAGTTTTTCACAACTGCAAACATTCTGTGTTGTTGTTGTTCGTTTTTAATTCTAAACACTTTGTTATTTGGAGCGTAAAATTTTGAAAATACTCATAATTTGTTTTTTTCGAAAAAAATATGCACAACTTTTTATTTCTAAATGATGCATAGAAATAAAAACAGCAACAACAAATCTCACGGTAGACACACACACACACAACCCGATACAGACGTCTGTATCTTGTGTCTTTATGCTTTTATGTACATGTGTATAATTTTTGCATGTGGAATGTTGATATTTCAGTACGGCGCGTATTTCTTTCTTGCATGCTTCTCTAGACTAATGGCCAGAATAATTGCTCCCGAATGCTATGAATTTATTAGTTACTCTAGCATTCGTGAGAAATCTGCAGACTTTCCTGTTTCTTCTGTCTTCCTATTTTGTTATTATTGTTATTATTAATTATTATTATCAATACTTTTATTATTATTATTGTTATTATTGTTGTTATTAATATTGTTATCATTGTTACCTTCATTATTGTTATTATTATTATAGTGATAGTATTATTATTTATATTGAATAAAGTAATGAGCAGTGTACATGAAAAGTATGGGCGTGGTCCATCCCACAATATTACTACGAGTACATGCTCTATAAAATATTTTCTTTATATACATAAAAGAGCGTTTTTAGCACTACTACGAAGCCAAACATTCACAAAATCCAGTCATTAATTTTGTTTTATTATAGTATCAACAAAACGTATTTGTATTCAATAATGGGCGTGGGCTGCCCTCTTTAACATAATCTGCCCTATTTAAAGTCGAAACTAAACGCGATAGAGATCCACTTTGGCTTTTCCTTCTGAAGACTCTCAGTTAACACAAGATTTCATCGGAGTTTTCGAGAATGTAGGGTATTTACACGTCCGACAGGCCGAAGATAGCACCATAGCATTCGTTCTGGATTTTTAATTGTTTTGGCATATTTTCACTCTGTATTTTTGGTGTATGCATTTGAAATATGCATCATTTATATTATGTACTGTGAAGATAACAAACATTAAAGTATCTAGTAGCTTGGTTATGGTTTTTTCTTTGTTCATTTTATTTGTAGACTTCTATTATTTCTTCTATATTATTTTCTTTTATCTCTATTATTTCCTTTTTTCTGCATAATTTTTCTTGTTCTTGTATCTACTCGTAGATTGTGTTGCCAAACTTTGTCGATTCTGTTTTTAGTTCTGACTGAGCATTCAAAACTTTTGCTGGTTAAATTTGGTTGTTTTTATACTGAAAATGAAAGGAAAAACATGTTTATACTCATGATTTTCCATTGTTTCTTAAATTGTAATTAAGAACAACAGAAACAGCAGCAGCAAGACATGAAGTTTTTCATTGTGCATTCGTTGAAATATCGTTGATTAGAATTAGAATTTTTAAAGAGAGCTCCTTAAAATTTCTCAGTACTTTCTTTTTAGAGAATGTATAGAAAACAATGATGCATCAGATATATATGGGGTGTATATCAATATAACATATACCTATATCAATATAACCCATGGCCCACCCATCGTATGTATATATGATAGGTGGGCCATCAGCTGGTTTCTTTCTAAAATTCCTATTCAAAACACCGCGCAATGCACTGAAAAAAGCAATCTTTCCGAGGAGCTATACAAAAAAGTCTTTTATTTATTATGTTTAGTTAAAAATGTTTTTTATTTTTTTTCATCTTATAGAAATTTTAAACAGAAACCAGCCGATGGCACGCACTATATATACAATAATTATAGTTAAATATAATATTTAAAGCAAATTGAAGGATTTGAAAAAAAAATTGAATTGGGATAAAATCCTGTTTTACAATATTACTTTTAAAAAATCATACAATTTCAATGGAGTGAACTCATATTCGTAGTTTCATTAAATTATGATTCTAAAAAAATCCCCAAATTGAATTGAAATACATACTCGTACGTACATAAAATTAGTTTCAATAATAAATCCATGAAAAATGAAAAACAAATGCATATGGATATAAATTCGAAATTTTCATTATCTATCATATCGGACGATATTGTTGTCTGTGATCCATTCGAAGACGCCGGCGGCCAGAAACACTGGCTGAGTGAGCAGTCATTCGCCACGAATGCAGGCAGCCCCATTAAATGCACGAATGAACCGAAGCACCGCGCGGATCTCATGCAAATTTAATTTCTTGTTGTTTTATTTTTTGGATGCACGTTTGCGAAATAGATTCAAAGTGATGCATTGCTGGAGTGGCGGAGTGGTTGTTGTTATTGTGGATACTGATGGTGTCGTGATGATGCTGATGATGATGATGATGATGATGATGATCATGTTCTTGTTGTTTTTGTTTTCATTGTTGTTGGTGTAGGTGAAGCCAGAAAATGCAAATGCCATTCGTATTGAGGGAAAAATGGAAAGTAAAATAAAATGGAGTACGGAGCCCGATGTACACACTTTCTACACGATGCTGGTGGTGGTGCTGATGCCGGCATTCGATCCCCCTATTCTACATGCTTCACTTTCCAAAAGACCAAAAAAGTAGTATTGAGAGTATAAACAGCAATACGAACAAATGTAGTAAATAAAATTACATTTTTGCCTTGCAACAAAAGAAATTCACTTGTGACGAACGGTTTTAAGCTGGAAAAACTGTGTAGATGTGTGTGTCTGTCTGTCCGTTTGTCTGTCTCTCTGTTTGCGTCTGGTGTAGCCCAGAGTTCGTCAGCCAGGAAGACTGAGAAAAATGCCCCCGCAGTCATTCGCTCGCCGATTATTCGGTGAAAATTTAAATGCTTTGTCCAAATTTTCGTTCCCGGTCGGCAGAAATCATTAAATTTTATTTTTTTTTCTCTATCAAATTCTTGTCTTCAGTCTTTTCAATGATCTCACTAACTATTTTTATGGGTTTGGCTCAAATCAACAACCAACAACAACCAAACAAAATCTCCCGAAAACGAATTCGGCTGTTAAACTGCATCACGATTTGAACCCATAAATTAATGTTGTCGTTAAAGGTGCTGAGGGTTATTTAGGCCCAAGAAACCACAGAAACAAGACAAAGTAACCGCAAGAAATGAACCGAAGGACAGACAGCAAACAACAGGCAAAACTTTAGATAAGCAACAACAACAACAGAAGCTCGCTCTACTTTGCACTCAAGTCGAAATCTTATGCAACACTGAAAATCAGTTAATAATATTTTCTTTAAGACACTTTAGCAAGTCAACAAATTCAAAGTCTCCCATTCATTCCATCAGCAACACGAAAATAATCGCCAACTGACATCTAGTGGCGTTAGAAACATTATCCACAACAACAACAACTACGACGTACATACAACAACAACGTCTATTATAAGTCACCACAAAAATCCCATCGAACGGAACCCAGAGGCACTCAATTAAACAAGAAAAATCGGCAAAAAATGCACGATTTTTATTATTGGAGAGTGATTTGTTGTTGTTGTTACTATTGTTGTTCGCCTTCAACTCGGTGAAACAACGTTTTGCACTTTTGACCACACTAACGATGGCTTTACACAAAGTCATCAATATGATTAGACGAAAAAAGAATGGAACAAAAAATATTAAGAAATAAAAAATCACATTAAAAAGGTATTTTATAAAAATTTAAATTGGTAACGAAAAATAATAAAAAAACAAAAATATTCTCATCTAAACAATTAAATTGGATTCAAAACATGGTGATTATAATTTAGATTTGTGATTTATTTCTTTGAAATTGAGGACATCCTTGAGCACAAGACAACAACGAGCAATGAAGCAGCAGCGACACCTTTCATAAAGCATTTTCCGGGCAACGGTATTTCAACAACCGTTGGACGACTGCAATATTTTTCGCTATACGAAGGAAGTCATCATCGTTGTCGTTTTTGTTGTTGTTGTTGTTGTCAGTTGACTCGTCAGTCGCCTGACAACTGTCGCCTGTTCCAGCAGATCACTTAATTTATGTGATCCGCAGCTGTCATTCGCGGAACGAGATTCCAGCACTTTTCAATTTTCCATGCTTTTGTAGTTCTTCAAAACGAAGAGACGTGGTTTCCTTCCCCCCTTCCATAAAGGAGGGGGGTGGTGCCTCTGCTCTGCTTTCTGCAAATGAAAGTTGCAACTATTTCCTTGCCAACCCACCAACCAACCGAACAAACTGCTTTCGAATGATGGAGACATTTTTCCCGATTCTTAAGCATCCCGCCCGGGGAGAAGCTGAAGCTTTGAGAAGGAACTGCGACTTCTTGAACTGTGTGCTGAGTGCCGGGTGTTCATGAAGACAACGATGACATCGTTTATTATTAACAACAACGATTTCGGTTTTCTTAAGCGTGACAATAGTCTGATTTCTAGAGTCATCCGTTGAGTCTCTCTAGAGTTGAGTTGTGGTGCATTAGTGGATAATAAAGTGACTGTCATGTTGATGATGGAATGGTACATAACCGCCGATCGTAGAGGCTAATGGATAATTAAGCGTTTCCAGGGCAACAGGATTTGAATTAAATTTCTTAAGCACAATAGTTCATGAATTATTGAGTATCAAAGACAAATCAGTTTTTAAAATTAAATACAATTTTAAAGAATTAATTATAAGAATTCAAACATTAACAAGAAGTTTTCCAGAAATGGTCTAAATACATTCCTCAAGACTCAACTATGGTCAACTTTTAATAAAATTAACCACAGCCAACGGTCAACATCAGTCAAATTATAACTGAAAGAGGATGATGTTTAAATTATTTATTTTAATTTCAAAATCGGACTGTGAAAAAGTTGTCTGTGACATTAAAACAACCGCAACCAACAACAGCAAGAATAAAGATAAAAACTAACAAAAGAATGTTGGCCAGAATGTTTCCCAGAATTTGTAAAGACTAAAATGTGAGTCTCATTAAATGAAAACTGTTTCACTTGGTGACGATGATAAGAAAAGGCACAGGTTCAGTCACGTGTCAGTTGGATAGACCAACGATGACAAGGTTTCCATTATGTTGCGTGGTTTCTTTGCTCACCGTCGCCCTCTCGACCCGTTCTTTGTTTCTGTTTTTGTATTTTTAACACTCTTCTTGTTAACTTGTTGTATTGTTGTGAGCTTGGCCATTTGTCCGCAATTTAATAGGTTAGACGAGTCAAGACATTTCCAAGACCAAAAGTCATTGAACCAACGTGGTGAATATTAATGTTGTTATTTTTATTTCCATCCACATCATAAACCTCACGTTTTTTTCAAAAGAAAGAGTGCTCATACAAACTCATTCGAATAGGAACTGAAGATTTATTATTGTTTATAAAAAATGTTGTTGTTGTTGATATACTAGGATGTTGTTTCTTTTGCCTGGAAAACTTGAACCATTTTAAAGCTTCGACTATTAACCTCATTCCACTTAATTAGTTTCTATTTAAGTATTTATTTTATGAGCATTTTCAATTTTAGTGAATCGTTTCTTTAAAATAACGACGATTGGATTGATTCCGAACGAATGCCGATCCAAGAAATTGTTAATAAAAAGCAAATTTAGTATTATTTTTATTAGCATTATTTGATCATAAGAAATAAACATTAATTTTAAGTTTTTATACTCAATATCTTTCGAATATTTATGCACCTCATATATTTATACACCTCTCGTTTATATATATCTTTCACGACACATTTTATCTTTGTTCTGTTATTGTACTCACTTTCAATGCTTCAACGTACTTAACTTCATTTTACTTTTGACAATGATGACTTTTGACAGTTTTTCTGCTGCATCGGGTTCAATTCCCGGGACGTGAACAATGACGGCTATTTTTATTTTTTTGTATCATTCAGTTTTCTGCATTTATCGTTCGTTTTTGTGTTCAGTATCGCTCTGAAATTTGTGTCAACATCACCTTCAACTTTGTCACTTATTTTTTTTTCTTTCCTTCGCATCGTCTTTTTTCTCTTTTTCCCTTCGCTTTTTTAGCTACATAGATATGTAAGAGTATATATAGTCTTGTAAAATAAAATATATATAGTCCTGTCTTAAAAAAAAGCATGATTTCAAAAGCATTTTTGTTACACTTAATTTATTCCCAGAGCGCGTTCTACTTTATTGTTGTTGTTTGCTTTTGGTATTTTTATCGCGGTTTTATTGTAATTCTTACACACTGAAACATCACGTTTCACAAACGCCAGATTTTTATTTATTTGTAATGTTTTTTTTTTTTGGTTTTCTCTTTTATGTGTTTTATTTTCATGCAATCTTCTTGTTTCTCATCCATTTCGATTCTTTTTGATGACATGTTTTCTTCATGTATTATTTTTTATGCACTAAATTTTAATCTAAATAAATACATATATTATTTTAAAATCTTAAGTCGCTTTTTTCCTTTCTGTTTCGTTAACTTTGAGTTTAATTTATTTATTTACTTATTTATTTATTGTTTGTTTTTTCGTTGTAGTTTCAATGATTTCTTTTGAATGATTTCTTTTAACGTGGGTGCTTAATTCATGATATATTTTTATTATACAATACATTTTATATTCATAATGCATTTCTATGAAATACTAAAGATTCTTTTTATGGAATGCGTTTTTAAAGCTTTTAAGACAACCCACACAAAAATACACACTCCAGAGATGCCACACTCTGTGATTTTTTTACAATTTTTACTAAACGCGTGGTAAATACTCGTTGATGATATACTGATGATGATGATGATGTCATCACGATACGTGCATCATTCGTGTTAATTGGTTGATGCGTGGCATGTGACACGGGCCAATCAATTAGCCTGGTTGATGCACATATCGCGATGGCTGGTGTGGTCACAGCCATTCGAAATTTATTCTAAAATTACTAAAGACGTACGTAACTAAAATATTTTTTATAAAATATGTAAATAAAAAGCCAAGTCATTGTCAAATAATATTTGTGTAAAGCTCTAATATTATTTGACAATATACTCAAGCTTATGGTTTCTTTATTTTAGTTTGAAGGCTCATTTAAATTAATCGTCGACTATATTTATATTTAAACTGGTTTTTTAATTTACTATTTTATTTAGAATTTACTACAATGTTTATAAATGCCAATACATATTTTACACTACATAATCATTTCCAGCTTGTTTACTATTTATTTTGTTAAATATTTTGAAATTTAATGAGTATTATTGTAGATTTAATTACAAAATCATAGCTCCATGTTATCTAAGAATAGATAATCCAATAGAAAACCAAATCGTGAAATCCCGGAATCGTTTTTTCATAATTAGTTTTAATGAACTTCTTATCATATGAAAGTTGCTCAAACTCAAAAACTCAATCCTCTGTCATTTTCGTTCTGTAATAATCAGCGTCTAAGTTGTCATTGATAATGAAGAAATATGTTGGATTTTTTAAATGTTAATTTTGATCTCGCTGCACTCTTCTAGAGAAAGAATTTTTATATATTTTCATGAGCATAACTGTGGACAAACTCATTAAAATTCTAAACACTAAATCAGTGTGGCAGCAAATGGATGGATTGATGGATGGATGGGTGGACAGATGGATGGATGTATGGTTGGAGGGGTAGCTGCATGGTTAGTTGGAATGGGCACATGTTTGAAAATACAGCAGCGCATCCAAAACAGTGGCTGTCAACATTTCTTTTTTATTACTGTTTGATGGATGGTTTGTTGTCTAATGTTTTTCTTCTTCGTTGTTTTTCTTGCTTGATTTTTGTTGAGGTTATGTGGATCTCGGTTTTAAAAAATACCGATCGGCGTTTAGATATTCGATTTTACTAATGTCATTAATTTTAAAGAATTTCCCTAAGGCTATAGATGCATATAGATTTACTTTTATATAGATAGACTTCAGAAATATTTAGCTACTTTCTTCTTTTCTTTTTCAGGTTTTGTATTTTTAAAAAAAACCCCAACAGCTAACAGTCAAAACTCACACCAATTACCCGATATCCATACCAGAACCTCTCCTTACCAACTCATCGGCAATCTCATTCCCAAGAGTACTCCTGTGTCACTCGGTTTCTGGGGTTAAGTCGGCTTAGAATAGTCTTGAACTTTTAGACAGTACTATATTTAGAAGCCTTGAATTGAATTAACGAATAACTGAAGCTAAACTTTTCTCCAGGATTGTTCCCTAGTATAATGTTATCAGAGTGAACTCTAGGAAGAGTACCCAGAATATTGCTGTTATATAGAGGTGTCTATAGAAAGAATTTCCATCAAAACATTCAGGGTTCCACTACTGCAAAAATGAGTCCCTGAGAGTTACATATGATGCGAGTAAATACATATATACGATAAATATTTCAATATTTTAAGCAACAAGTTGGAATTTCTTATTAAAGATTTGAAGGGGAACAAGCTGAATTTAAAGGTTAATAATAATAATAATAATAATAATAATGATCGTGACAATACAATAAAAAGGTCTTTGCAGTAATAAAATAATAAAATACGGTCAACCGGGTCGCCCCCACTGTGACCGAATTTGTCATGATTTCTATTTTGCTACAGATTATTATAATGTCGTTTTCTACTTATTAATAAAATTTGATTTATTTATTGTTGAAAATGGCGAACTGATTGACTGAATGCCTGAATCTTGATCTTGGGATACACTGAAAAAATTTAAAGTGAAGTGAGTGAGTAGTGAGTATTGAAGTTGAATGAAAAAGTGAAGTGAATGAAGAGAGTACTAGTAATATTTAGTAGCGAATTTCGCCTCAATGAACTCACAAGTTTTTCTCTATAAATCCTTTTTTTGTTTTTACGTATTTTTACAATAACAAACCGTTACAGTTTCCTCAATCAAACTGATGACCTTCGAATACTTTTCCCCCCATCATTGATCGTTCGTTCGAGTTTACTTCCTTTTCCGCTTGACTAACTTTCACAACAACTTTTTAAAATCTTAGAAAATACTTTCACTCCTTGCTTATTTTTCCTTTAAGATTTCCTTCTCGCTCTCTCTCCCTCTCTCTCTCTCTTTCTCTACTCTCTCACTGTCTGTCTTCCCTCTGCTACTTAAGAGGAAATGCCGATGGTCCTGCTTGTTGATGGTCGTCGTGATGCCGATGTTACGGTTGTGATGCTTTTATCCAAACCAAAACCATAACCATGATGACCACAACGACGACTTTCATTGAACATTCTATTTATTTTTCCTTTTAGCGGTACACATCAATTGGTTTTACATACGTTTTGGTTTTTCATTCACTCTACCTACTCTTTTTATGACGATGACCACCGACCACGTCATACGATGAAGTTTTCTTGCGAAGAAGCATCAGTGATATACGCCTTAAGTATGTCTGTCTGTCTATCTGTCTGGCTGTCTGTTTATCTGTTAGGTCACATTTTTTATCAAATTCCGCGCTTATTAAACGTTGTACAACACTTTTTTCAACTTCTTTCCAACTAACTTGATCTGTAATTAAATGATGACAACAAGAAGAGGAAAAATCAAACACATCCCACGTTTGAAACTCTCCAAACTCCACCTCAACTCATCTCGGAAATCAGCTTCTTAGTGAATCAACAACCACACAGCAACCAGCTCAATTAATCGCGGTGGCAAAATGTTCAATTATTGTTTACACCATAAAACGACGATGACGATAACGACGGAGTTAAATGCTTGTGTTGTTGTTTTTCTTTTATTACTACTGTTGGCTGTTTTATTGTGTTTCTTGTTGTTTTATGAAGTTTTTTATTGCTATTGTTGTTGTTGCTACTGCTGGAACATAATGATGATAACAATGGTGATGATGATGATGATGATGATGATGATGTTACTGATGATGTCGTTAGTTCTGCTGTTGTTGACTTTCTTGGCCTAATGATGGTTGTCTGTTTCTTTGACTAGCGTTCGATAGCAGTCAGCTGCTGCTTCTAATTTATGGGTGGCCAACTTTTAAGGAAACTTAATTTATACAAAAATTACTCGCTTCTAATAGTTTCTTATTAGATTTACTTCGACTTATAAAGATTGCTTTTCCATTTAAGATTTATTAGCGCAATAGCAGAAGTTAGCTTCTGGTTTTTCGATCCTAATCGCTTTTGTTGTTTGTTTGTTTAATTTTTTCTTTTATGATTTCATTTTACGAATTATTTCCTTTTTCCTCGTTAACTGTAGGGTGAGTCAACAAGCTTTAAACCACTTTTAAACAAGCACTTTTAAAAAGAAACCATCCGATGGCCCACCTTATAAATGCAAGTATTTAATGTAGATTTCGTAAACTAAACGTCATGTCATGTTCAGATACAAAGTGCTCAAAAGGGAGGACTTTTATGACTTGGCCCATGACAGACAATGTGACAGACACAAAGACGAGTCGTAGTAAAGTCGTAAAGACCACAAAGATGTGGAATAACATCGCCTGCAGATGTCATGCGGTAAAAATGCGCACAAAATAGCACTTCGATACTAACCATGACAATAACAACACTCCTCGCGTCTTCCCACGCAGTCTGCTGTCTTTTATGGAAATTAAACTGCATCCAAAAGATAGTCAAGAGTCAGTTAACACTGCGTCTACGGAGTGTTTTGTTTTGTCCCGATATTATTTCAGCATTTTTATACTCGTTTTTCTCTTCGATTTTATTGCGTTTTGTTGTTCCTCTTAATTCGCAGTGCTCGAGTTTCCACTAACTCAAGTTTCATGTGGGCTTAAATAACAGGTGTCAGCAGCGGCATCAGTTTCACCTACCATTCATTAAAATAAAATTCACTTAAAAATGGCTGCTGTTGCTCAATCTTCGACTGACTCCTCCGCTACGCTGTCACTTCTCTCTGCCGCCCCGAAATCACTGCAATAACAGTCTTTACTACGCTTTACAACTCTTTTAGTGCAATTTTTTTTGCTTCTTTTTGTATTTTCAGCGACTGCAACATTTTAAATATAGTATTTTTATGTTTTGTTTACGACGTATTAACCATGTGATAAGTTTTCCATTTCCAGTTGCAGTTTTCGAGACTCTCTTTAATTACTATGTGCAGTTCCGGCATTTTAAAGAGGTGTTTGGATTCGCAGAAAAATCCACTTCTAGTCGAAGAACGCAAGCAGTTTGAATGCAGTTTATTGTAATACAAGACGTCAGATACGCCTCTTGTGCTTTTTTGTGTAGCCCACGCGGCTGAATTTCGAATCGGAGCGATTCATAAAAAACAGAAAAATTAACTTTGGCCCAAATTTGCGGCTCGTAAATTGCACTTCAATCGACTGAGAAAATCGCCTGAGAATTCAGTGACATGGTCAAAAAAGTACAAAATCACTTTTTTGCATACTTTTAAAATTTAAACAGATTTACTGACCAACCGATCAGTTGCTGGAGTTGCCAACGTTAAGTGTTGCGAAAAAAGAAAAACCACTGCATCTATAATTCATGTTAAAAAGACGTGTTGTTGTCACTGATTCAATTAGCTTAGCTTTTGTTTTTATACTTGATTATCTGTTTTTCTTTTCTTGTTTTTCGCTCTTTTATTTCTTATGAAACGCACCCACTTTTTTGCTTGTATTCCGTACGAAGGCGGGTAGAAATGCAATCAGCAAACTGCTGGTAATCAGCGACCAGCAGTAGCGCCCACTTCGACTTGCTCCCCGTATTTCAATGTGTACATTTTTTATATTGTAATAAGAGGTGGTACAGTAACAACAACAACAACAGTATACTTTAAAATGTATCAAAAAAACTTCACTTGTGGCATTCTTATTATTTATGCAGTGAATGCATTTTGAGTTGAGTTGTCAAAAGTGACAAGTGTCCAAGAAAAATATAAAGACTGGTCGAAATTTTTCAGACCCGGCCAGACCGAAGTTAAGATACGCTACACCCTCATAATAGCTGCTGGAAGATCCTTTAATTAAGAACCCTTTGAAGACGCACCGAGTCCAGTCGGAACTTCCAACAGGTTCGATTATATGCGAGGAGACACACTTTTCCCTACCTGCCACGCCTCCTTTTGTGCGTTATAAGCGCAAGGACAAACTTAGTATAAATAACTAGAATCTAAGGTACAAAAACAACAAGTAGAGTTTCAATATAACTAAAATCGTGGAAATAATTTAATGTAGACAACAAATCTAAAATAAATTGTATATAAAATAATTTATCTAAATCACTATTTTTATATAACAAATCTAATTTAGTAAAAATATTTCCTGTTTGGTGTAATCCCGAGTTTATGGCGAATAATGATCATGTGAGCATTTTAGTTAAAACACAACCACCTCAACAACAACAACTATTAATCAATTATAATTAATTTGACATTTTTTTCAAAATAATTACTACACTGAACTAAACTAATTTTTCATGGGTTTTTTTTATAATACTCACTGAACACGTCAACTTTTAGCAGAAGTTATTTGCACCGATTCTAAGATCCAAATCAAAAAACAAAAACAAAACGATATCAAACAAAAAAATTGTGCAACAAAACTCGAAACTCGGATTGTAGATGAATTTTTAAAAAAAAAACAAAAACCATAACAAAAGAAAAAGAAAAAACATTGAAAACTGAAAAACAAAATTTTTTAAAATCTGTCGCATGTGAGTTTTGTGAATTTTAAAACTTTTGCTCAGCTCATTCTTTTTTTTCCCAGTTTTTTTTTATGTCAGCAAACTTGAAGTCGCGGAAAATTATTTGAATTAATTTTTTCTTGGGTTTAGCAAATGAATTCTGCGCATGTGCAACGTTTTTCATTCTCAATGAATTATTATAGCAAATGTCATGTCATTTGAAAGATTTATTTTAGCGGGTTGGAAGGGGGAAAATCTTCTGTATTGTTGTTGTGGTCACTGAAAGTCGAGTTTTAGAGAGACGACTTATTTTTCTTTTCTTGTAATTATTTCGCGTTGTATTGTGTGAGTGACGGCATTGTCGTACAGTCGACGTGAGGCTTCAGAGTTCGAACAAAATGTCATAAATTAGGAATGCTCTTTAAAGTTGTTGCACCAAACACCATTTAAAAAGGCCACTTTTTCAAGATCAACGAAGTATTTCTCAGCAAAACATTTTTAAAGCCAACCAAGCAACCGACCAACCGACCAAACAATTAATTTGCATGAATGCTACCAACAAACATCAGTTTTTTTTGACACTCACGTCAAGTTAAAAAATCAACAGCGACAGCGACATCCGCGACTGACGACTGTGATTTCATTTCGGATTAAAAACTAAAACAATGACAATGAAAGACAAACAAAAACTCGGCTCCCAACAAATGCACTCATTCAATCATTCATCTTTATTCTAATCTTTCATTTGGTAACGCTAAAAATTAAATTTTTTTTTAATTTTTACTAATGACAAAATAATTTTTTATGTTTGGAGTGATTCTTTGAGAAAATGATTAATTGATTTAAAAAACTGAAAAATGTATTTTATAATATACAATTAAGAAGGATTTAAAAGAATAGAGAATAGCTAATTATCTAATAAATTATAAATAATCTAGATAATATAAATTATACATACACAGAATATAAAACATTTTATTGTATATCCTCCTCAAAGTTCAAAAGTTCACCCGGAAAAAGAACTCGATGCTATTTTAAAAGGATTTATGACAAAACTGAAAGATTTTCCAAGTGGATCTTGTATAGTTTTCGAGTTCAGTGGCCTAAAATACAATCGACTTTACACTTTTAATCGAATCTAAGTAATTTTTCTTGTATTTCCTTTCACTTTAAACGCATCTTAAGCGAAAGATCTCTTTGTTACAAACAAAAGAAATAAGTGAGCCACAGAGAGAGAGAGACAGAAAGAGAGAAGGAGTGAGAGACGGAATGAGAGAAAGAGAGAAGGAGTGAGAGACGGAGTGAGAGAGATCTTCTATGGCACTTCAACAGACGTTTTGAAGAAGTTATTAGTCGAAACGTTTCTGCTTTTTTGTTTTTCTACAAAAGTTCTTTTTAAAACTTTTAATTTTTGAAAAATAAAGACCAATAAAAACAGTTTTATAATATATTTAAACATAATAATAATAATTTATAATTTAAACTTATATTGTTTTTGTAAATTTTAATCAATACTTTAATTACTAAGCTCTACGCATCAATAGAATTTGTATTCAGTTCGATATTCAGACCGACGCGTCGCGTCGCGTCGCCGTGCCGTTGTCGCGCCGTAGACGCTGTCGCATTCGCATCCATTCCACACTACAAGCGACAGTAGTTTTTTCTGTGTAGGTTTGAAGGCGACTCCACTCCTCTCTGCTCTGAGCTCAGCAGACAAAAATGAGACTCATTCAGGTAGAATATAAAATATGAAAACGCGGTTGTAATGCGAACTTCAAAGTCAACGCCAACAACAACAACCAGTCCGGTGGAAAAACAACAAATACAATAATACATTGGGGGGACAAAAGCATAATAATAACAATAATAATAACAACAACAACAACAACAACAACAACAAGCATAACAACAGCAAGAAGCACAACAACAACAAGAATAACACCTTAGATAGCAAACCACTTGTTGGCGGTGGCTCAGCGGTGGCGGCGGCGACGTTAGCAGCAGCCGACGACGAAAAATCTCTGTTTTGCTTTGAGTGGCGTGAGTGTTGACTGGTTTTATGTATATAGCCAACAGTTGTTGGTGTTATTGGTATTATTATTGTTGTTGTTGTTGTTGTTGTTATTGTTGGCCCTCTCAAATATTCAATAAAAAACGCGCGACGACGCCGCGCTTCGAGCATTTTTGTTTTATTTTGTTGTTGTTTCGGTTGCTGTTTCCACCTTCTGCTGTTGCTGCTGCTCACAATCACGTTAACGTTTGCTACACGTCTTCTCAGCTCAGTTTCAAAGAAGTCGTGTTAACAAACGTATCTAAAAAATAAACGTGCGAACGAATTTGCAAAATTTGAGGATATTTTTTTGTTCGCACACGAAAACGAATTGTTTTTTTTAAATAAAAGCTAAATATAATCGAATCACATACAAAATCTAAGTGTTTAGCAACGAAATCGAAGACGAAACGAAAGCGGTTTTTCTTAAAAATCAATTAAATACAAATTTAGTGCTCCTAAAGACGTTGATGATGATAACGATGATGCATCATGCTATAAAAACAATTTTTGCGTGCTATTTTAATTAAAATTCTTGCAAATCGAATCGTGAATCGTTCACAATAAAAACGAAGAAATAGTTTGTTAATAGAATTTTTTTATCAGCGAGTTAACAACAGTTGCTCTATTATTGTGGCCTTGACAGCAAAATCACAAAAAATAATCCTCTAAATTTGCAGCTATTCACTAAATAAGAAAATAAAACAACAAAAAGAATATCGAGTGAAATGCAACAACGGTTCTTTTTTAATACTTTTTGTGAATGTTTTGCTTTTGAGATTGTAACTTTTTCTGGGATTCCAAAACCGTCATCGCATCGCTGTCCATCGTCTTTCTTTACTTTTCTACCATAAAAACGATTTATTTTAAAGTGAAAAACGCCCCCTTTTTATTGATACTTGTTATCATTTTTATGAATGTTATTTTTGTGGGCGTAGAATTTGTTTACTCTACTCAAGTGATAAAAATAAATATTAAAAAACGAAGATAAATCAATGTTATTATCACTTCCATGCTATTATAATTAATAGTATACGTAATTTAATAGTACTTTGGCTGTATGTATTTTTTATGTCATTCAAATAATTATGTGGATGGCAGAATTTAATTTTTAAAACTCAAATAAACTTATAAATGTTTGTATCGTTTGTGAAAAATGTTTGCCCCACGAAATTCCTCACCGCCGATTCCACAAAATATCCGAGATGAAGCAGCTGCTTATAAGGTATACTTTTTTCTGAAAATAAATCCATTAAAATGCATGTTTTTTAGATTTTATTACAAACATTTTCTACATTTAAAAATCATAAGGAAAACGATTTACTCAAGTCTAAAATACTTGATTCTAAGAGACAATAACAGTGACAATAGCAATGATTAAACAAATATTAAAAATGTGAAAGGCTTTTTATTCTTTTTTTTAACGATTTCTTTAGCACAATTTTTGATATTCTACTTTTGTCTTTTCTACAATGTTAAGCCGAATTAAAATGGATTCGATTGAATGATTTCTAAATGATTTCAAGAGGTTATAAATTAAATTCCATCCTTCATCAATCTTACTCTCTAATCTTAGTCGTTGATCTGATTAGTCTTAATGTTAATTAGCTTTAATGTTAATTAAGTGTATAAGAAGTATAAGAGCTCACATAAATTTTTTGCCGTTAATCAATCAAAAGAAAGAAAGGATTAAGAAATGTAATCACAATATCAAAACTTCAAATTGACAATAAAAGGCAAATGACAACGATGATGACGATGATGACAATGCTGACGATGATGTTGATGACGATGACGACGATGATCACGATAACTGAAATCGTAGCCGGTTGGCCACATTTCGAGTCAGTTACCAACGTGACAACACGTTTCCAAACTCTTCTGTTTTCGTATCTATGTTTGTATGGATGTATATACTCGTATGTATTTATGTATCAGTTTATGTATGTGTGTATGGATGTATGTATGTGTGTGTATAGGTATGTATGTCTGACTTAATCGCTGCAACAGTTCTTTTGTACGTATTATCGTCATTCTAACCTCAACTCTTGTTCTGGTTTAGACCACAGAAAACCGGTAGTTTTTTTGTGTTTAACATGAAAAAACACTCTGTTACTCTCTGTTAGCAGCAGACATTCCGCCAATAAAACAACAAACAGCGTACCTGTACGTCGTAACTTTATCCGTATCTGTTTTCTATACTGTTTTCTTTGTATGATAATTTGTAGCTGTTTAACCAAAACCAAACTAGACGGTGGTTATTCCTCTTTGGCTTAAAACAAAATTGTTGGTTCATTTTTCTAGTTAATTTTTGTTTTTCTTTTTACTTTATACAGTTTAACTCAATTACGTAGACGCTTTTTATAAAAACTAGTTACTACTTGTTATAAACTTATTATTATAAACTTTTATATAAAACTTATTATATTATATAGTCACACTAAAGGTTTTGCATGAATACATTTGATGGGTCTAAATTCCAGAAAGTATATAATTGGGCGAGATAGATATAAAGAAGATTTAACAGAAGTAAAAATAGGTGCGAAATACACAAAGCGAAGGATCTCTTCACTCTCCTTAGATGCAGCTTTCTATTTCGAGATTTGTTGGTGATTTTTTGAGGATTGTTGAGATCAACTCTATAATTCCTCAAGATCTATGATGGCAAACAAAGTATATGTTAGGACATAGAGATAAAAAACAAAACTATTAATAATGATACTCTGATAATTGCGGTAATATGTCACATTTTTTGAACATCTATTGATCTATGATCAAACAATTTATTAATAATTGATGACAGAACCATTTGAGTATAACGTCGTCAAAACCCAAACCTAATCGTGTAAACAATTTTTAAATAGAAATACCATCATTAAGTCATTTAGTCGTGATCATCAATCACGATCGATCATCAGTTCATGATATTAATGACAATATCAATGTAAACACCCAGCTATTTAAAGCTACTCGTAGTTCTTTCAAAATTGATCTTTGGTAAAACGTGTCCGTGTCCTCTTAGAATCCTTTTGATTTCTGTATAAACTGATTTCTTGGAACGATTAACGAACTACAGAAATGAAGACAGACCAGGAAATAAATCAGATATTTTTTGTCCTTATTTTAATTAACCATTAGAAGTGTTCAACTGCGAATTTGTCCACTATTGATTGGTGGCTCCCTTGAGTCAACTTTTCATTTCACTCACGTAGGTAAAACATTTCTTAGACGCTTTTGTAGTACGCGTTGCATACGTAACTGGATTTAATATTGACAGCATTGCTTTTGCCTTCTATTATTCTATTAGTTAGCGTTTTAAGAATTCAATTATTGATTCGTAAAACGCACGAAAATTCTTAAAAGAAAAGACAATGGAAAGACAAAGCAATCGAAAGGAAAGACAAACGAAAGAAAAGACAATAGCAAATGAATCGTCTGTCGATTGAATGAATGTCGAGATGTCTCGCTGTGGGTTTCACTCGATTTGCATAACTGCTACATATTCTAGTAGCCGAACTACTCGCAGAAGCAACAACAACAGCAGAATATGGCTAGAATATTAAATTCTTCATTCTTCTGCGATCCGCTCTCCGTTTCGAAGCATTCATTGTGTTCATAACCTCTTCTGTTGGCATTTTAAACTTCAGCTTCATTAAAAACATACTCGTACATACATGCATAGATACATACACCTATGTACATACGAATATAATACATAAGTTAATAATTTCTGCTACTTATTTACCTGTACGAATCTCTCAACAAGACTCAAACGAAGCACTCATAAGCACTCATATCGTCATCATCATTGCGTAGTTCAGGAAAAATTATGTTCACAAAATGAGGCCATCTTAAAGAAAAATCAGAAAAAAGCTTCAACTGTAATGAAGCAAAAAAAATAAAAAAATTTTAAAAACTACACATCAAAGTTGAAGAAAAAACTTGACTTCAACTTAAGTGAAGTCGCTATTTTAGGACGTCGGCCACGTTTTGTAGGACGTGCAACTCAACGTCAAACTAAATAATGTGATTCAAATCAAGATCTCAACTTTTTAATTCAGTTTTCAACGCAACGCTGCTTTAGAACTGTAACCGGATTTGAGATGATGATTTTGAGATTATTATTCTTCCAACTTCTAAAAATGTTCTAAAAATAGACTTCATTTAGTTGGAAACATCTGATCTGATAAACTAATCGTTTTTGCATTCGTTATCCTGTTTTTCAAAGTTATACTAATAATCGTAAATCATGCATTTTATTGCGATTTATTCAATAGTTAAAATATTAAAACGTAATTTCAGTTTTCTAGTTCAAAGCCATCAACGTCCGGTACTGAAAGTTTTACTTGATCCTTTTTGACTTGTGTTCATCCTTCCTTCCTGCGTTCCTTCCTTTCTCTTTCTTCTTCCTTATGTCCTTCTTTACTTCTTTTCTTCCCGCCCTCCTCCTTATTCTGGAATCTTGCTTTCATGTCGATAGAAATCTGATGCAAAAATCCAACCATTCTTCTAATGCATCTAAAAATGCACTTATACTCGTATAGTTTCTCTCTCAATACTAAAATATATAATGACTGTAATTATAATAAGTAAAACAAATTAAATTATAATAAATACACAAATAAATTGAAAATGAATCTGTGTATAATGCGCAGCAACTCAAAGTTGAGATGAGTTGAACTTGACTTTGCTTCGAGTACTGCGAATATATACAGATACAGATAGACATTTGAAAGAGTAGCAATCAGATTCACTGGCTGTGTTATACGTATTATTAAATGAATGACATGAATGAATGTCATAAGATGACGAGTACGTAACTCATTCGTCATTCAACTGTGAGAGCACTTTAGTTATCTTTTTTTTTTAGTTATCTTTATAAAAAAAATAAGTTTTTATTGCATATTATTTTTTATTATATTGCATATTGTTTCTTTTAATATTTTTTAGTCTCTGTTTTGCTCTCTGTCTCTCTTCAGTCTCTTAGGACTCTATCTCACTTGTAATAAAATAATTGTTCCCATTACTCTTTTCTCGAACCTCAGAGAGCTAAATTCATGTAGAATAAAAATTATTCAGTTTATTATTTATTATTTAAGTATTGTTGTATAAATGTTATTAGATATAAATCAAAATTTGTGCATGAAAATAACTTTCAAGTACTGGAAGTTAAAAGGTTTGACTAGAAACTGAAATATGTATATTCAGATTCTTTGAATTGAATTGCTTTACTCTTTTTCTTTTCTACTATATTATTAATTGTACTATTATTAAAATTGCATAGAAAAGCTTCAACTTCAAGTATATTATGCAGATTAAGCTATTGCTTGCCCTGAGAAATTTTATTTATTATAAAAATAATAAATAAATCACTAAAATCTCAATTTTCCTAACGCTCAAAATGAGCATTTTTACTCTGTAAATGAATAAATCAATAAATAATGGAACAACAGATTACAGTCGGAGAAGGAATGTAAAACCTGGATCATAATCGATTCAAATAAATGTTCTGAGGATCAAAGATTCGGAGAGGGAGTGAAAAGAGTAGTGACAGTGTTTAAACGACTTACTAAAGAATATATACTTAAACGACTTACTAAAGAATATATACTTTTACTTTACTACTTTAAACATATTTTTGGTATTGTTTCTTGGTGTTTATTTGTTTTTCCGACTATTATGTACTTAATCACATTTGTTATTCTTACTTTACTTTTCCTTTTATACTTTTTTAAATACTTTCTAAGGTACTTAATCAAATTTATATGGCGAGGAAATTTATATGGTCCGGGTTTTTTAAATAAGCTTAAGAAATTTATAACAATTTTTTGCTCGTTTCTTTTCAGTGTAAAATTAATAGTTGTTCAACTTCAAAAACGATAATATTTCTTGTTTTTAATTTTGTTTTTCTTTTGGCCATTAAAGCATCAAAAAACTTTTGAACTTTATGACTATTATTAATTAATAATAATAATAATAATTATGAAATTTGTTGAATAATTTAAAAAATAAAAACAGGCACTCAGACGAAATTATTTTTGTTTGTGGACGTCAACTAATTTATTTTTTATTTTTTTTGAGGTTTGGAATTTTTTCGGGTTAACAATTTAAAATATGTATTATAGTTATAGGTGAAAATTTTATATATTTCGTGCAGGTCTTTTTTCGTCTTTTTAAATATTTTTTAATTATTTATTTATGCTTTTGATAAATCTTCACTATACAAACTAAACAGTGCCAAATAAATGTTTGTTTATGTTTAATTAATAATACTAAAATATTTTCTTTTGGTTTTTGTGTTTTTTTATCAATTTTTGTTGTTGGATTTTTCTCTTTTCGTACCGGCAAACAACCGACATCAGTTACTCCATCTTAAAAGCCAGATTTTGAAGATTTATTTAGCTAATTTGTATGTATGTAGTTCTTTTTGCTAGTTTTATTTTCACCAAAACTGATTTATGTATTCATGAACTCATAAACTAAAACAAAAAACCGATTCATAAAATCGTTCAAGTTGCTGCTTTTATGGGTTTTATTTATTGGTATTGTTTGCACCTTTATATATATTTGTGCATGTGCTCGTAGCTTGGCTTCTCTCTTTGGCACTCTTTAAGACATGAGATTACAGTACGCAATACTTAGTAGTATGTAGTTATATTTAAAATATTGCATCAATTGAAAATCGAAATAATAGAAAACATAAAATGAATTACTATTACTATAAAAATCTGCACTGCTAAAGAAAAATAAATCCATTCACACAACTTACGGAATTAACGAATTTTTCTTTATTTAAAAAATTTATTTAAAAACTGCAACATTTTCAAAGTCTACAAATCAAAAATTTCATAATAATTCAAATCGTTGAAATCTTTTCTTGAATGATAATACTCCATTATTTTCTCATATTTTTTTCATACTTGTATCCAAAATAAAGCTCTTCAAACGCCTTCAAAATGTCTACAAACGTCAGTGTCTTTGTTTAAAACCTATTTTGTACTCATTAAGTATTATAATATAATATGACTTAAGATCATATCATAAATATTAACTGAAGCTTAACTGATTTAAGCTTGATTTAGGATTAATAATCAAATATTTCAAAATATCAATTAACACAATAAATCCATATATTATATAAAAGTAACTAAGCAACTAATTGAAGTGTTAAAGATTATAGTTTTGTATGCACCGATTGTCCTCGACAAGATCAACTTAGATATGCTGATGACTTGAGCTTTAATTGAATTAAATTTAAATGTTTTCAGTAACCTACTGATATATAAACTGAAGCCAAACAGATTCTTTATAATCACTCAACTCTGAACCACGTTATATACGGATTGCATTCCGAACCCCGTCCACATCCATCAAACATCCGTACATTCATTCATTCCATACAAACTCGATCTTGAAAGTGTTCCAGTGTTCATTCATAAGATACAAAATCTTTGAAATGCTGTCAAGATCGACACAGTTGAGATCATCTCAGCGAGATCGTTGCTTTTTTTTGATTTCGTAATTCGTTCGTTATGAGTTTTATATTTTATATACTTGCTCGATTGCTTTACACACTAACTCCCACAAAGGTTGATATTTCTTATTCGATCTTAAAAATGCCAACATTAAGTTGGATCTGAGATGCAGTGCGAAGGTCGATCGATATTATTTCTATAGATATTTTTTATATTTCTGTCAAATAAATCTACATACGTATGGAAAAACTACTAAAAAAACTGTTTCGCAAAACGCAGACTACTTTTTTTTGCAATTTAAATTCTCACTAAAAACGCAATATACTCGTATGAAGTCACCACTCAATATCACTCTCTTCTCTTTTATAATTCTTGATTCTAAGATACTCATTTTTATTCACATTCATTTAGAATTGAGCTGTGTCAATTATTAACTTTTTTTCTGGGGACGGAGGGGGTAAACATTAAAGAGTTGCCACCTGTTGTGAGTGGGTGAGCGAATGTGTCACTCATGACCAACGGAAATGTAGAGTTGAATGAATGGTTGCTTTGGTGATCGCGGTGATCGTTCCGCTTCACCACGCTGCTTGAATTCTTGGCAAAAACAGTCTCATTCTTGGCAACAACAACATCATAGAACACAAAACAAAACTAACAAGTTTCCAAAAAATTCGTTGTTGTTGACCGGTTTGTTTGCCAAAATTCAATTCAAAATTATGCAATTTTTATTCTTTAAATAGCGATGCTAACGTATCACTTCATTTCTGTGCGATTGCGCATGCGCGGCATGGATTTCATATCGTATCGTATCGCTAGCATTTTCTGTTGCCTCGTTTCTTGTTTCACGTTTGAATTTTCCACGTTGAAGACATGTTTAAAGAGATGGTTGTTTGTTTGCTAACGAATTACAAACGTATGTAGAATTGTACCTCAATGCAAATATTAAGTTCTACGAATATAATTTAGTTGACTTCCTTTTCTGTTGTTAACGATGCATTGTAAAACGCTTAACAATAATTGTTCATAATGGTTTCTAGTCCAAGAAAATTTGAATAACGAAAAAAACGAAAAGAAAAGCATAAACAATTATTTGTCATTTGTAGAACGCACAGAACGTTGTCCGTCATATCAATTAACCTCGATGATTGAACTCGATGAACGTTCGATGATGATGATGATTGCACTAATGATTGTAAACTATGACGAAGTTGATGATATTAATGATGAACATAATAAATACAATTAATTTTAAGAGTGAGGTTTTATGATACAGATAAAGATTGATAAAGGGGACAATGATGATGACGAATGACAAAGCTGAAGAATGGTGATTATAGTAATTAAATACAATGAATGGGCGGATCGTGATAATAAATATTGTATAATAATAAGATAAACATTTCAAATTCATTAAAGACACATAATTAATAAGACGATAAGGATTGCGATAAGGATGAGAATTATAAAAACAATAAAAACGAGGACCGGTTGTGAGTCTGTGTCATTGATGAGCATAACTTTTAAATATTCATAGCGATATAAATTCACTCGCTAATAATGTTCATACTCGTATCAAGTGGTGTATCTCGTGATAAATAGGTTCTTCTTTTCCTTTTTCCGAACCTTCCAAACCCTACCCTCTTCTTCGCCCCCTCCCCCCCCCCACCCGCCACCATCCTGACTAGTTAGCACTGTAAATAGTAAGTACAGCGCAATCAAATGGAAATGCTAATTTTTCACAATGCAAATTTATGTCTATAGTTTGTATATGAATGTTCATGATAGATTTATTCCGCCACCCTCATCCTCTTTACCTCGTCCCATTTTTTGCTCTTGAATTTACGTTCAAGCAAATTTAAGACTTTTTATTTACTTAATCAGGAGCTGTCAGGAGCTGGCATATTTTACGCTCAGAGGTTTTATAGGATGGAAACTGTGCTTTTAATGGTTAATGCAAAATGATGAATATTTATGCAGATTTCTTGTATTTTTAATTTTTATCATTCTTTTGTGGTATTTGTGCAAAACAACATCCACAAAAAGCAATAAAAATCAATTGCCTCTTTATAGAAAATACTTAGTAGAAATACTTCAAATGCTCCAAATTTATAGAGCATATTTTATGTACAATATATTCAAATAATTTTTAGCAATACGGAGTAATTAAACAAAAGAGAAGAAACCGTGCTTTGAAAGAGCGGCCATGTTGTTTATTCGCTTTAGAATGAGTTTGTTATTTTTTTTTAATTAGGTAACAAAGTAATCAGATGCTAAAACATCTCATATGAATAATTTACGTTGTCGTTTTTTTTTCAAAGCTTATTTTACATCGTTAAATACAACTACAGACATTAGTTCGTACCATTATATAAGGTAAACACACGTATATATACATATGATGTAGATAAGTATATATGATGTACATATGCGTATATGATATTTGTAAATACTAACATTCTATCGATAACAGTAAGCTTACGTCATCTTTTAAGATTTTCTAGGTTAGCTTTCAGTTTTCGATTCCTAACTCTGCTAACTAGTAAGTTAAAGCTAAAGTTGCATCATTTATTAAATTATTGATCTTAATAACGATCTAAGTTTTAAATAGTAAAGGAAATCATTCAATAATTTCGTACTCTAAACGCTTTTTACTTGCACAAGTACTAATTTCACGATTACGCTTCTAACAGCAACAATTCAATTACCTCGAGACTCAGATAACATATCGTGTTTTTTCCTTATTTTTCCTGATTATAAATTTGATGTGAATTTCTACTAACTATTATTACTAGTATTCATTACTATAAAGATTATAATAAAGCAACTCATTTAACAGTAGAACAGTTCTAATATATTGTATGCTGTCCGTCCAAAAGTCGGACACACTTGATTTCATTTTCGTGCTTTGTTTTTATTGTACAATCGATTTTTTAACCTTGATCTTGACTGAATGGTCGTCGCTGTTTGTTGAATAACCGCAGCTCATGTTTCATTAACTAACATCGTAGTTTAACTAACATTTGAAGTAATTAACACAACTTTTGTGCCTGATACTATGGGTGCTGAATATCATATATTGTAGGTGGTTATTATTGCTAAAAGTGATCACATTTTATGTATAGCGAGCGAAATAATGTATAAATATTTGAGTTTTTCATTACATAACATTATGACATGTGTAACGAAACCCAAATACTAAGATTAGCTGCATTATCTAATTTTTATATTAAAAGTTATAATAATATTACGAATATAAGTTTGCTTTTTGATGCTGTATTGTTGCTTTCACAACGTATATTATGATCGTTGATTCGACACTTTTTTGGATGTCATCGAAGGTAAATGGTCCCTATAAATAGGGTATCCAACTTTTCCCTGATTTCTTATCACAAGTTTTCCCATTAATAATCAAAAATCATGTCTACGTCCATTTTTCCATCTAAGAATTACAAAGAAAAACTGAAAGTTTCAAGTCACTTCTAACAGCTGATAAAACTAATGAATTTCGCTGATATTTTCTATAGTTCCTTTAGACAATATGATTCACAAATTTCGGGTACGTTATCATCCTTCATATTATATAACACTGTCTTTTATACAGGGTCCGCCAAATAACTTTTTTTTTTTGAAAATGCTATAAAAAAAGCTACTAAATATTTTCTCAACTTTCTTTTTTTATTTGAAAGTACAATCCTTTCGGTTAATAATGGAAAATAATTTCATTCAAATGGCTGCCTCGGCTGGCCATGCAGTAGCCTACACGATCGGTCCAATTTTTAAGCACATTATCGATTGTGTGCAGTTGTATTTCACCAATGGCTTCACGAATTGTCCTTTAAAGCGTCAATTGTCTCTGGCTTGTCGGCGTAACAATTATCTTTGACGGCACCCCACAAATAATAAACATCACACCACAAACGACATCAGCTCTGCGGCTGATAATGCGATCTTCAAAAGATAACTAAACATTTTTAGTTAGGCTTAAAATGGTGGTCCATCGGTTGGTTTCTTTTTGAATTAAATAAATAATATAATTTCAAAATAATTAAATTAACTAAATAATTATGTTGAAAATAATTAACTCAATTAAATACTTAATTTAAAAATACATAACTAAGATTAGATTAGATAATAAACTTAAATTGAATTAAATAATTCAAAAAGAAACTAGGCGATGGCCCACCCTATATCATAAAAGAAAATATGATATTTTGTGCTTAAAGTTTTTTACATTTATTATTTCTTTATTCATTTATTTATTTTATGATTTTTTTATTCATTTATTTAATATGTATTTATTAACAATCATCTGTCACACTCTGTAAACTCTCTTATAAATTGGGAAAAAAGCAATTATTAAGTTATTTAAAGAATTATACTTGGATTGGAGTAAAAACCTATAGCGAAACAACAACAACAACAAAGCATTTCAACTTAAACACTGTTGACAGGCATTCGTGAAGCTTTCAACACAAAACGAGTTGAATTGTTTCAAGCATTTTCCTTTATTAAATCAAGTTTTTTTTTGTCTTTAACACTTTCGATCCAGTTGGATAAAAGCAAAACTTTATGCCAAATAAATGAGAATTGAAATTTCATACACAATAAAATCGATGAATATTTTCTTTATGGTGAAGAATTATTAAAAATATACTAAAAGTTTTGTTTAAACCTATTTTTGATAAATTGTCAATAATAAAATCGATAAATTCATTTAATTTTAATTAAAATAAATAAAATATTGATAAATCACAAAATAATTACAGATTTTAACCAATTTATTCCATGCTTTTAAGGGAATACACAGCACAATCACAAGTTTAAGACATTTGTATAAAAAAACTTGTATAGAAAACTATTTAGAAACTTTTCCCCACAAATTTTAAACTTCGCAATTAGTTTCTATAGAAATGCACATAAAATAGATTATAATTCAAACATAATTGATATGGTAACTAAAATAAATACAGGAAAGGAAGGGTTAATCCTTATATCCATGTGTCGATGCCTTTCGTAGACATCAAAGAAAAGCGCACGTATGGTCACTTGATAATCTGATGAAATAAGAACGACGACAGCTGTGCAAATATTTGGACTGAATTTCAAAGCGTTACAGCAATCTTTTGTAATAATGGCTGGTTGCGTAGTTTATTGTAAAAATTATGTCGTTGAATACAGGGACAAGTACAAAATCGAAACATCATGGAAGAGGGATTGAAGTACCTTACTTTATCATCATATTTTCAATATACTTCAGTATACTCGTGTAAATATAATAAAATATGTAAAGTTAAAACCGTTCAACTGATAAATACGAATGAAGTGACGTGACCTTGGGGCCTAATGACCCCCAAACCTTCTCCCCGTGGCTACGCATCACATGGAGCTCAAAACGTACCTGTTCTGATCTGATGCAATAAACAACAGAGAACGGTAACTGTTTTTATTGTTGCTGGTGTTGTAATTACCACAACCTGCTGGTCATTGTTATTATAACAGCTTCTTTAGTCGTCTTTTTTTCACTCATCTTTACTCTTCTCCTTTTCACTCTTCTTTACTCTTCCTCCTTTTTGTGTAATATTAATTGTCTAAAAGTTGTCCCTTGTAGTAATGTATTTTATTCATATTAACTCATTTCTTATGAGTTGCGAGTTTATATTATATATAAAAAAGAGATCCTTCTGATATCCTATTTTTTAATTTTAATTTATTTCAAGGCGGCTATTATCTGAAGCCACAAGTTATCGGTAACTTTCTTGGATTTAGTAAATCATTGCTTTAATTTAAATTTTTAGTACTTTTCAGAGAGTGTTTAAAATGCTCTTTGATACTTTAAGAGAATTAAACGCCGCGCTAAAATTATATTTTTTATGGACTAATAAATCTACAAACATCCGAAAAATTAGCAACATAAAATTGTATTATTGTATGGATGGATGGTGAATTCAGCATCACTTTATTACCACTTTATTTGCTCTCTTGTAATTCACTTCAAGCAACGAAATACCAACAACAACAACACTAACTGAACAACATTTCCAGACTTCTTGGCTCTTCTTTGAATGTTAATAAAACAAATAAAATACGAGTAGAAGCAACAGCAATTTCATGGCCATCGTGTGTTTGGTTTAATGGCCAACATTGTGATTTCAGCCTCAATTTGCGTAGGTTTTTTAAAGATTTCCATAAAAAAAGAACATGCTTTTAATATATTAACGTATTTAGGGGTATTCATCATTCTCCCTCCTCCGCTTGTATATCGTACAATATTGCAAATGATACAGTGAAGAAAATACGACTGATGACTGATGGTAAAACGATAGATGTTATCAAAATCTAACTCAGTAACAGTTAATCGACAGCAGTTTTTTATTATTCTCAATTTTCTGCTCAAATTGTAGGGTAGAAGGGTTTTGTAGGGTTTTCTAGAGTCTCTTATATACCTACCTTTCTTCATTCCTTTCTCAAATCCGCAATATTTTTGTTAGTCGTCAACATCTTCTGCAGGCTCACAATTACGGTGTTAAGTCTAAAAGTCTTTTCTTTTATTTTTCTTACTTTAAAACCAATTAAAAGTTTTGTTATATGTATTCAAGTGGTACTAATTTTCTTTATATTACTTTCTTCACATAATTTTAAGCCTGCTCCATTTATTTCATCAATTTCTCTAACAAAAACTTCCATAACTCACTTCGATGTTTCTTTTCAATTGCAGATAAAGTTAAAGAAAGTGCTCGGCCTCACAGTTTGCAGCAATGCAGCCCTGGACGTATCTCCGGTTAGCGGTTTACTGGCGTATCCGGCGGGGTAAGATAAAAACTACTGCCCATCTCTTTCTTTCTTAATATTTTGGCTTACCCTTTCTTACTAAGAAAAGAAGAAAATTCAGCAAAAAAGTAAAGTATGAAAAAACGTCAAAAAAGTTTCTGATTTTGAGAAACTTTTAAAAAACTAGTGCAAACCGCTCGCTGCTCAGTTCATTCCGCGCATTCGACCTCAACTGAGTGGTCGACACCAAATCCTTTTTAGCAAACAACATCAGAAAAGCGTCCTTAACAGAACCCATACTTCAAACTCTTGTTTAACAGCCGATTTCGAGTTTTTTGTTCGGCCTTTTTCGTTGTTCTCCTTTTTGTTGGTTTGCTTGTATAAAGTTTGATTGTAGTTCCCAGGAAAGATTGACTGTTTGTAGTTCACAAAAAAATGATTGAGATTGATTTTTATAATTAAAGCCCAAATAAAAGGTTTAACTCATATATTATAACAAGTTTAAATTATAAAATCAACGAAATCTGAATGTATTAATAATAGAAAGAGAGAAATGCGGAAAGAGAGAAAGAAAACTTATTATATTTTCCATTTAATTCAAAAGTTTCATCCAGCTACTTACAGATTTCCACCACCAGAAATTGATTTTCTATCACTCAGTTTAAAAAGAGAAGGAAAAAATGATTTGATATTGAATAAAACACCTGTTTTAACGTTTTTCAATGCATTAAGAATGTGCTTCATGTCCTCTATTTATTATCTTCGCTTCTCTCACTCTATCCTCCTATTTTATTTGAGCTGCTCTAAATAATATTTCTCAGAATACGTATTTTGCGCTTTTTATTGCACTTTTTACATTCAGCAAGTGAGGCCTCACTTGTTTCCGCTACAGAACTACTTCCTGCATGTGTTTCCGCTTCTCTTAACATGTTTTAACTTTCCTGCCACTGTCACATGACTCTTGTCACTCAGCCTCAAACCTCACTACAAATTTTATCTCAACAGCCTCACAGAAGCAGTAGAAGCAGAAGCAGCAGCAGCTGCGATTTGATTGCAGCATTCTGACAAGATTTGTTGTTGCAAATGCATGTTGACAGTTTCGTGACACCTGTCCGCTTAACTCCCAGCTGCTGAAGCTTCAGTTATGTCCGCAAACGTTAACTGATGCGTTTTGTACGATGTGATGTGTTGCGTTGCGTTGCGTTGTGGTGTGGAGCTGAGGTTCGGCTCAACTGAGGTTGTGATAGATTGCTACGAGTGATGGGTTTTTTCTTGTAGATGATCTGATATGATATGCAAATCTCTTGATACACTTTTAAATTGAAATTTACCACATTTGAAATTTTAGTTGAATTTTTCCACAAGAGTTACCAGGTCGATAGCCCGAGTAACGGTAGGGGGTGACGGGTTGCTAGAAGGAAACACGCAGAAAACACCGAACACCGTTACGTCTCAGATTAACTTCATTTCTTAGAAATTGAAATTTATGCACCATCGCGCAATTTTTGCATTTCTTGATTACGTAAAGATTTCAAAATTGCATACAGCATGGTTGCATAATGTTATTTCGCAATCAGATTTTATAGTCAGTGAGAAATCAGGGCAGTATTTTGCATGAATTTCCGGAGATATTTTGAGAATGTTTTGTCACAAAAGTGTCACGTATGTATTCCTTTCTTTGTTGTCATTAAAAAATTCACTGTAATTTTGCTTCTGTCTTTCGTGCCTTTCCATCCTTTCTTTCAATCCATCCAGAATCCATGTGAATTCTAGAAATCATCGCATTTCTAACTCAATTCAGCCGAGTGCACGTCTCAAAACCTTCATTCTACTTAAAGCTTAAAATGTCCTTGACGGCTAAAAGCAAACAGGACACAAAAGCACAAAAAAGCAAACAACCAGCATAAATTTGCTGCTGTCGTTCGTTTTGCTATACTATGAATAAAGAAAATTTAGAATGCACTGTGCACACTTCTTTAGTGTTTTAGTTTTGAGGCTGATTTGAAGAAGAAAGAAAAGAAGAAGAAGGAAAAAGACGAAGAAAAACCCGCTAAAATAAAACCCAGCAAAGACGAGTCGCTGCAGGGCGTCGTTCAGCAGACGAAGAAGAAAACATTACAGAATTTCCTAGCATAAAATGAAAATAGGTTGGAAATAAAAATAGCACAAAGCATAAAAAACATTCTATTTTTAATATCCTTGGCCGAGAGGATGTGAATTGAGCTCAAGTTGTTGCAGTTGCGCCAGAAAGATTGGCTCATTCTGTTGCTGATGGTGGTGGAACGATGAATGTTGAGCCCTTTTAAGCTGCAGTGCTTTTGTGTCATTCGTTTTGTTTCTCGCCCGATTGTTCACTTTAATGTACGTTTTAGTTTTGAAAGATGGAAGTTAAGTTTGCAGCCTCCCGGCGTGGCGGAAGGGCGGCTGGTACCAGACCCTTCAGTTGCAATCGGAAGGCGGAAGTTAATCGCCTTTCGTAACACCAAAGCGGTTTTTTACTTAACACTTTTCTTAAAAGATTTAGCAAAGCGTTGAAGCGCAATAATTAGCATTGCAGGATCCTGGCCACAAACACAAACTAATTGTAGGTTTACAGAAAATAGAAAAAACCAAAATGAAAGCGATTTTTAATGACCTTGAACTATTAATATTATTTCGGTATTAGTATATAATTATTATTATTCACTTATGCACTTGTATCTCATTGTATCGGATTGTTTGTTTCCTTCTTCCTTTTAAGCTGTACCATCGTGCTTTTCAATGCCAAACGCCAAGCACAGGCATACCTCGTCAACACATCGCGGAAGGCTTTCACCTCTGTGACGTTCTCGCGCTGTGGCCGTTATGTGGCCACCGGCGAGTGTGGCATCAACCCCGCCATCAAGGTTTGGGAGTTGGAAACACCCAACGGCAACCTGGAGCACACTACAGGCGGCAATGTGGTAGCCGAATTCGTTGATCACAAGTACGCCGTGACGTGTGTGGTGAGTACAACCAATCGCTGGAACATTATAGTGATCGAGTCAATAAAATAAACACTGACTTTTCTTCTTCTTGGCAGGCTTTCTCACCCACCGGCAAGTATCTGGTGTCCGTCGGCTCGCAGCATGACATGATTGTGAATGTGTTCGATTGGCGTTCAAACCTTAAAATGGCCTCGAATAAAATCAGTTCCAAGGTCTCAGCGGTCAGTTTCGCAGAGGACGGTAGCTATTTCGTGACCGTGGGCAATCGACATGTCAAATATTGGTATTTGGAAGGCAGCCGTAAGGTGAGTTCTTCAGAGACCTCAATCAATCACCATCCTCCTTATGACCTTTTCCTCTTTTCGATGCTTCAGTACAAAGATCCCATACCGCTGATGGGACGCAGTGCCATACTAGGTGATTTGCGGGACAACGACTTTTGTGCTGTCGCCTGTGGCAAGGGCGATTGCGCGGACAGCACGTACGCCATCACACGCCAGGGCCATCTGGTGGAGTTCAGTTCGCGACGCTTGCTCGAGAAGTGGGTGCAGTGCCGCACCAGCAGCGCCAACTGCATCTGCGTCAACGGCCAATACATATTCGTCGGTTGTGCCGAGTCCATTATACGTATCTTCAATGCGGCCACATTGGAATACGTAACCACCTTGCCGCGCACCCATTACCTGGGCGTCAACGTGTCGCAGGGCATTCATATCAACCACATAATGACGGCGCCACCGAACGCCAAGTACCCGGACTGCATTGCCATGGTCTTCGACGAGCTGCGTTCTAAGGTGAGTAATTTCTGGAGTCAATTAGCATTGAACTAATATCTCTGTCTGCGAATCCTGCAGGTCTGTTGTGTCTACAACGATCACTCGCTGTACATTTGGGATATGCGAGACATCAAGCGGGTCGGCAAGTCCCATTCCTTTCTCTATCATTCCACCTGTATTTGGGGTGTGGAAACCGTGCCATATAATATCGAGCGGGAGCTCTCGCACACGCTGCCAGAGGATTGCTTCGTCACATGCTCCTCCGATGACACCATCCGCTTCTGGGGCCTCGAAGGATGCGAAAACAACGAGATGTACCGCAAGAACATCTACTCAAAGGAGCTGCTGCGGATCGTGTATATTGATGGCGAACTTAACTTCATCAAGGACCACGATACCCTGGGTAACGACAAGAACAGCAACTCCACTTCATCCACCTACGACGGACGCAATGGCGTGCGCTGCATCAACATCAGCCACGATCTGCTACATCTGGCCAGCGGCGATCGTAGTGGCAACATACGCATCTACAACCTAGCCAACCTGAAGCAGATCACCGTCATCGAGGCACACGAGTCGGAGGTGCTGTGTTTGGAGTATTCGAGTGACAAGATCGAGCGCAAGCTGCTGGCCAGCGCCAGTCGGGATCGTCTCATACACGTCTTCGATGTGGCCCAGGACTACCTGCTGCTGCAGACTCTCGACGACCACTCGTCGTCCATCACATCTATTAAATTCGTTGGACAGGGTTTGAGCTTCCAAATGGTGTCCTGTGGGGCAGATAAGTCAATTATGTTTAGAACTTTCCAAGTGAGTAGCAGACAAATCCCTCAAAACGCAAATATATTTAATCCTTCCTTTCTACAGGGCAACATATTTCTACGTGGTACCAATACCTCCGGCAAGACCACACTTTACGACATGGAGGTTGACTCAAATGCCAAGCACATCCTCACCGCCTGCCAGGACCGCAACATACGCGTCTACGGCACTCACAATGCCAAGCACACCAAAACCTTCAAAGGCTCGCACTCGGACGAGGGCAGCCTGATAAAGTTGAGCCTTGACCCCAGTGGCATATACATCGCTACCTCGTGCACAGACAAGACTCTCGCCGTCTATGATTATTACTCGAATGAATGCATGGCCCGCATGTACGGCCACAGCGAACTCGTGACAGGCCTTAAATTTACCAACGACTGCAAGCACCTCGTCTCGGCTAGTGGCGACGGATGTGTCTTCATCTGGCAGATGCCGCACGACATGATTGTCACCATGCAGGCCCGACTGTCTCAACAGCGCCTGCGATCGGGGCACGCGCCGTTGCCGCGTCCCATTTCGGCCACACCAGAAGACATCATAGTCACGTCGTCACCATCGCCTGACGTGGACAAGTTGACGGCAGTACCACAGTTCACGGTATCGCCCAGTGTGTTCACCGAGAACACTCCATTAACGCCCGGCTACAAATTCTCCGACGTGGGCCAACTACCGCAGTGGGCTAAACGGAAAGCAGCCGCAGCTGCTGCTGCTGCCGTAGATCAAGAGAGCGGCCTGCTGAGTTCTTCACCCAGTCAATTGAATATTGGAGGCAACGCGCCGCGGGTGCGTGCACGTTGGTCTCAGCGAGGACAAGTTGAACCCGAAGCGTTGACGGATATACGCTCGAACTCAGAAAGCCCATTGGGTACGCTTTCTACAGCTGTGGGCGGCGGTGGTGGTCTGGGCAACACACAGACTTCGGACTACAACAGCGCCTCGTCCAAGGACATCATGTATAACCAAACATATCTTAGCGAAGACTCCTCCATTGATTCAGGCATGGAAACTCGTCGTGAAATGAAATTTATTGGGAGCAACAACAAAGGTACCGTGCTAGCTGCTGTGGGAACTACTAGTAATGGTGGCAGCCCGTCCCCTCGTCTGGCATCCGATAAGAAGAAGACCGGTTTTCGTTTCGATCCCCAAAGCAACGATCACGATGGAGATGTTGAAGACATTTCGGATGGGGAACGAACGAGTTCAGACCACGGCATGTTCTACAACAACATATCACCGGGCACACCAACAGAATTCAAAGTAACCGCCATGAACGAGGATGAGCTGCGAAAGTCGGTGCGTCGCCAGAAGTTCGAGAAATCCGGCCTCACACTGAGTGCTGGTAACGGCAAGGCAAACACCGCCGCCAGCACAGGGACCGGCACCGGAACCTCGGACACTGAAGACGAGGGCTCAACGCCAAGTGGTGAGAACGCTGAACGTTCGCTGGTCTCAACGCTAGGCGGCAGCTCCGAAAGTATCCCGCACACCACTAGCAGTTTTATGCAGGCGGCTCTACCAGACGGCCCTGGGAACCTGTTAGACCGCAGCAGCAGCAGTAAGTTCGCTCGGCATTAATTCGCTATGATTTCGTTCTAATTGTTCTTCCCCTCGCTAGATCGTCGAAGCATCAGTGCCAAACACAATACAGAAAATGCGAAAACACAAACAAATCCTCCCACCATAACTAAATCCTACACCAGCACCAAGAAGGAAGAACTGCTGAAGGTCATCAGTGAGGCAAAACAAAAACTGGAAAACGTATGTCTTCCCGTAAAAGAAGGCTACCACAAGTAGCTTCTATACTGTATTGCTCTTTGTATTCGTCCACATTTTTATGTTTCTCATTTTGTTTTCTTTCCTCCTTTTTATGTTTTGTTCTTTAAAATTCTTGGGTTGCACATAATTCAGGGTACACGACAAAACGGAATTAAAAAGTTAAATGCTATACAAGAGGTGAGAAAAGCTTATGGGATTTCTTTCGTTTAATCCTGTGAATGGCAAGCAACAAAGCTTTTAAGTTACGGAAGTAACAAAACCTGCAAAATACGGGTGACTTACATATTTAAAAACAAAAAAGAAAACTTCTGCGAATTATTAATAATAACTACTGACTGCAAAGCTTCATCACTTCATGTCAGGAAAAAACACATAAATACATATTAATTTCAATGCCTAAATCTCATTTTTGTAAATAGTAAACCTCATAAACATTACACATTAATTTATTCCTATCAGAGAAAGTGAAATTAAGTCCAAAAGTAAGAAAATTAAATTCATTAAAAATAAAATAGAACATAAATTAAAAATAAACAACTAATAAAAAAACAGTATATAAAAAAGTAATTGCATCGGCCGGGAATCGAACCCGGGCCGCCCGCGTGGCAGGCGAGCATTCTACCACTGAACCACCGATGCTACATTAGTTGTATGAAATATGTCAGTTAACATTTTATCTGTGTAGAGTAAAAGCATCCATTTGGTTAATTTGTACAGATTATATACGAAAGCCATGAGATTAAATTATACTCGAACTACTTAAAATCTATTAATAGATTATTTATACAGTTACTATATAATATACTATAATACATTTATGATGTGTATACTAATTATATTATCATGCTGCCTTTATTCTTATTCTCTTCCGACTGTTGATTGGTCTTGGTTATCAGAATCATTAATCAGAGTTAAGTTAAAAATCGAATGACTCTGACTCTTTAATCTCCTCAGGTGGGGTATCGTTCTATGCGTGGCAGTCACAGTATATCCGATTTGAGTTTGGCGAGTACCTTAGATGGTTCCAGATCCACAGCCGCTGCTAGTCGCTATGCGAAAACAGGTAAGAAAAAGAAAAAAACATCTTCTTAAAGCCTTAAAAGCATGAAACTAGCGAGTAAATTTGTCCAACTATTGATAATTTCCCCAAAATTGAGTATATTGCTAACTACAAACAACAACTAAATATATTGCTAAATATGTTTGCTCTCTCATTTCTCTGTTGCTTTCTCTTCCACTAACATGCTGCTTTGTGACCCGTTACTTGTTTTTAAAGCTGATTCCAATCAAACTCCTCCACAGTATTACAACCCCTATGTTCCTCTAGCATCGCCCAATGCTTATGTTAGTTGCCAACCCTCCTCGTACGCTCTTCATCACTACCAGCAACAAGCGCAGCACTTCTTCAACTGCGCTGCACCGAAGTCAGTATTACAGCAGAGCTACCAGGCCATGCGTCAAGTGCAACAACAGTATCCCCCTTATCCGCGTCATGTGGGTGTCTACCAAATCTATCAGCCCCAACCTCAACCCCCGCCCCCAATAACTCAAGCCCCGTACCGACTACCGCAACAACCACACGCCAAGCAGTATTCAAGTGCCACGCTTCCAGTCCAGAAAAGCAACCGACCACAATCCAAACCTGAGAATCTCCCATTGGAATCCTCTACTTTACCATCCTCCCCCTCGACTGAACGCAATCAACCACGGAACTCTCGCAAGAGTTACAGTATCCTAAAAAATTACAAGTCCTGCCCTGTGTCGCCCGTGCGGGAGGAGGTCGAGTGGGAGAGCGCGGCATCCAACGAGAACCCCAACCAAGTCGAGCCGAAGCGCCATTCTGTCTACTCGGGCGATGCCAAAACTATACTCGACATGATTCATTCGGACACAGAAAAGATGATTGACGAAATCACCCGCAAATACGGTAACCTGGATGATGAGTGCGGCAACTTGAGGGCGGATGCCACTAGAAATGGAACAGCACAGATCCCAACCACTTCACACCTCGTAACCTCGCATTCAATGCCCACACAACTCTCAGAGCCGGGTGCTATCGCCCTCAACCTTAGCTCTGAGTCGCTGAATGGAAGTATTGATGAAGTCGGTGCCAAACCCAGACGAAGCGCTTCCGAAGTCTTCACATATCGCGACTTCTACGCACCAACTCCGCAACGCAAAGTGTCGCTATCCGACATCCTAGACCCGGATGATTCGGCCAAAGCTGCTGCCGAGGCACGTTGTCGTTTAGAGGAGGCCAACTTCCTGGAGGCGCAACGGCATTCCAGCGCCAGCTTCTTCCTTACCAACGCTCAGTATGAGTCAGAGCGCAGGAGTCAGGAGTCGTTGCTCTCTGAGGACTTCTTGGACGGCGAGAGCTACTGCAACAGCATGGAAAGCATTCTTTCCGATGAGAGCGACTGCAAGAGCGCTCCTCTCGACGCAGCTCTCTTGGAAAGACAAAACATGTTGGCACGCCAGCACGCAGGCGTACGCAATTTTATCATACAGGGTCCACAACAACCTCCGGAAATGGTCACCAAGTCGTATGGTTCCAGCCCAAATGCCTGCAGTAGCTTCGATTACTACATGCAGCAGCGCCAACTGATGCACCACCCGCCTGCCAGTTCATCACCCTACGAGAGCTTCGACGTCTCGAGCTACAAGTTGAGCAATTTAACCGAAAAGCTCCCAACCTCAGAAACATATCCACGATTAGTCGACTGCACCCACCAACCGAGCGGACGCAGGTTGCGCGAAGAGATTCCCACGCTCAGCTACAAGAATAGACAATACAACACGGGCGTCAATAAGAGTCTCAGCAAAGACTTCGCCCAACAGCGACACACCAGGAACTCCAACCCCATGCAACAGCAAGTGGACAACGGCGAGCGGTTGTTAGCCAAGAAGGTAGTAACGTCTAAGCCGCCCGTACCGGCCAAGCCGCAAAAGCTGGCGGCTTCCACGCCGCTTCCAACCTCGACAGTAGAGCCGAAAAAAAAGGAACCCCTCAAGAAATCGTGCTCCTTCGACATCGACACTTCGGACTTACGTTGCACCACCTCGCGCACCGCCAGCGTGGTGCGCAAATTCGAGCGAAACTTGCAGAAGTTCGAGCGCGAGAAGCAGGCTGAACAACAGTCCAAACGCAGTGACATGCGTTCCTCGGTAAGCAGCGGTACCCTCACTACGCCAAGCTGCTTAAAGAAACATTCGAAGTTCGATAAAAGCCCAGCTTCAAGACGTGCCACCAGCGTGCGTTCGAGCTCTCGTCCGACGATTTCCGTGCGCTTCAACACAGTCAGCCAAATAAAGTACACGCCCAGCGAGAAGCGATCTGCCTCTTGTGGAGCCGCCGCCAACACATCCGAAACAACGACAACCTGTCTACTGAACGACGTTAAGAGTACAGAGGAACCAGAGAAGCCGCAACTGGAAGCCGGAAGCAGTGTCTCTAGCGCCGACTATGAAGAGAAATCTTTCGAGATGTACATCGCCGAGAACGGCAACGAACACGAGAACATGAACATGGACAGCCTCAAGTTGTACACCAAACCTGAACTCCAAGCGGTGCTGGATGAAATTCAGAGCGAACGCAAAGGCGATTCTATAAAGCATCAGAAGAACCTGGCCAACGAGGAGAAGACGCTCGCCGTGGTGGACTCATCGACCTCCAATCAATGCAAAAACATCGCGAAAAAGATCGATATCATCCAGAAACTCATCGAGATGGAAGAGCGCAAGTTGGAACAGATACGCCAAGCCACCGAATCGCGATTGCGACCTTTCGAGTGCAACTCCAAGCAGAAGGGTTACGTTAAGAGCTTGACAATGAACTTCGACATGTTGGCCAAAGGCATTGAGAAGGATATCGAGAATGAACATCGGCGTCTGCGTGCCGACTGCAATGCAGACGACCTCTGTGCCTACGCTCGACACATAAAGCGCAATGTCAGTCTGCCGGATGTGCTGGAAAGTGCGCACATGCAGAGTGCCACCGACTTTGTCCAGATAGCCAGAGGCATGCAAGTCCAAGCGACCGGAGCAGAGGTCGAATATGCACGCGAAGTGGTGGCTGACTCGGGTGTCGACGTGGGCGAGGAGGTCACCACCACCACGGGACATGAGCACGAAAGCGACAAGATACGAAAGGACTGTGATGAGAAGGACCAAGGTTTGCAGTGGTTGACGTCGCATGTGCTACGTTGCCTTCTTTGTTTTGATTACCTTTTAGTTTCCATTGCTATTTTTTGTTTACTTGAGCGCAGATGCGAAGGAGCTGAATTTATTTTAATTGAATCCTTTTAATATTTTATTGGTTTGGTCTCCAAGTTGATTGCATTGCTCTTGGTTCGAGTGATTTTAATAGAACTTATTTTTGGTCTACACTTTTTACGTTGGACTTCACATTTTCCTCCTGATTTGATTACTTATTTTTACACATATATTTAGTCCTGGTCTATTGTCGATCACGGTTAATGACTTTGTTAATTTTATGCGCAGGTAATCCAAAGAGTTTGTTGCCCATGCCAATCGAAGAGTCCACAATACGACGCGCCTGCTCACTCAGTGATCTGCACATGGGGAACCTCAGCAAAATGGGTGGTGAGTGATCTTAACCTAAAGTATTATTACGATATTTTGACATCAAACGTATTTCCACTTTTAGGCAATCTAAAGTCAAATGGAAACCCCAAACCTGGTGTCACCTACCGCGGAAACTCGGTCTCTCGATCGGCTAACAAACGCAACAGTTTGCAAATCAAAAGCAGTCCATCCAGCGGACTTGCGGCCCAAACCAGTAATTCAATGAATGTACTAAATCAAGGCGTAAGTTTCCTAACCCTCATAATTTTCAATCAACTCAGTTTTCGTTTAATTCTGTTTAATGTTTAATTTTATTTAATGTTTTATTCTGCTTAACATTTAATTCTAATTAACGTTTAATTGTATTCTACTTCCAGAGTGACTCTGAAATCGAGGACACAAATCGTGGTCGTTCATTGAGTTCCAACCAAAACCGCTCCAATGGACCCATTGGTAAGTAGTATCCATTTAATACTACTTCGAATTTAATTAATTCAATTTTATTTCCCTCTTCGCAGCTGCTACTCGTCAGCATGCCAACAAGAGCTCCAATTTAAATAACAACCGCCGCAAGGGACAGCAGACCACATTCAGTAATGGTACACTTCGATCTCAGTCTTTGATCTCATTTTGTATTGCAATCTCTTGAATACGATATTTGAATTTGAATTTTTCCGCTCTCAGCTGTGCCGCCGCAAGATGATTCCAGCTCGGAGGAAACACAGGGCGGATCTTCAACACACTCTGGTAAACCGGTTGTGCCGCCACGCCCACGCAACTTGGGTTTCGATCACAAAAACAAAGTGCTCAACAGTCCGAATGTCGTGAAGACGCGTGGCATTTTTGAGGCCCCCGAATTTGCATCCCTGGAAAGCAACACCGTCGGCGGCAGCAGCAACAACAGTGCTACTGATCGTTAGTTACCCACAAGCTTCATAATAATAATAATAGAATAATAACCTATTTTTTTATATTTGTACCTTGCAGCAAAATCACAAGTTCACAATGTAATCAATAAATTGTATTCGACAACACAAACCGTGTTGCAGCTGCATGCGAATCTCAAGAATTGTGAGGATTCGTTGATGTTGAAGGAATTGGAAAACGCTGTGATTATGACACAAAATATGCTAACAAATATAACACAAAATAAGTAAGTCCACGGAACCAACTAAAAGTTCGCTCATTGCATCTGTTTTACTTGCAGTAAATTAGACAAGAAGAGCCCGCAGCACGCGAACGCTTACAGCACCACAGAACAGGCGAATCTCGAGAACGGTGACTATCTGCTGATGGTTAATAACTGTGCCGATCTGCTGAGTAACTTCCGAAACAAGCACAAACCTGATGACTGTGAGAATAACTCCTAGTTGTGTAAACAAATAATTTATTAGTGGCGAGAGAGTAACGTTTAGAGTAAAACCATAAGGAATTAATCACGAAATAAGCTATATACTAACTAAGACAAGCAATGAAGGTGAAGCATTGAAGATTTGCAGAAGCCCCTAAAAATAACAAGAACACTAAAAATAACAAGAACACTAAAAAACACTCAAATTAAACACTAAAAATTAAACACTGAAAATTAAACAATAAAAACTAAGCACTACAAATTACCAAGTTAACAAGGATAAAGCTTAATCTAAGCACCATTAAGCAGGCTGAAGCGAGAAGAAAGACGTCATTATCATATTATTGACATTTTATTCACTCCACATGAAAAGTGAACTTTTCAATTTAATTAAATCCAACTAAATGTTGCGTTATTAGCAATGATTTGTTTCTGTTTCTTCTTGTTTATACATATACATATAATATTAAGTTTTCGCTAACCATGTTGTGTCTATATTTATGATGTATGATTTTTGTTGGTTAAGACCGAATCTTCACTACTGATGTAACAAATTAGTTAACAACAAAAACACACACACACTGTTTGTAAACGAAGTGCGATTATTTTATGAATTTATTATATTATTTAGTAATTACAAATTAGTTAATTTGTTATCTATATGTATGTAAATGTAAGTCGTTTGTATTTTTGTTTGAACGTAAATTAAGTTGTTCTCTTTTGCGACAAAACTTCGCAGAAAGAGAAAAGAAAAATGTTTGCCAAATTTTTCCTAATGATCATAATCCAAATAACCACAAGTTTTTAAATTGCGTGGCAAAATTATATTGTAACGAATTAAGAAAAGCTTTCCAACTTCTCCGGTTGAATGATTCTTTATTTATAGCTAGTTGTACGATATGCTATGAGTGTGTGTGTCTAAATTACACACTCAAATCCATGTAAAAATGTGAATGCGAATTCCATTTATACTTAAGATTTCCAACGTGTTTCCATTTTGTCTCTCTCTTTCTCTTTATAGATATTTCTCTAGCTAACTACATATATTATAATAGTCTAAAACAAAACTTTAAACATTAACGGATTATAAAACCTAATATTTTTAATTAACTTAACTTAACCTATCATATAAACGTAAAATTTAAGTCAGTCTTAACTACTATTAACATTTAATTTATATTTAAACTGAAATGATTACTATGCAGAGCGGGGCGGGAGGGGGAAATTGAGGGAGGATACCCAGAAACCCTTCACAACTTAATTGTTTATTAAAGCGAGATACTAATTACTTTAATTATGAAACAATCATTGTATTTGAAGAATGACATTTAAATTAAATTATAAAAACAACAACAACAACCACGCTATATTCAAATTAATAAAAAAAAAATTTAAAACATAAACATAACCATAAACTGTTTACTTTCTATAAGTCAGAGTTCGAGGCTGTCTTAAGGCGAGGAAAGACAACAAAAGACGAAACTGCGTTTAATAACTGAAAAATGTTTGGTTAATTGTGACTTTTATTTAATTTATTTATGTATTTTGAACATCGAAAATTTCACTTCATCAACATTATTATTTGGTACATTTCTATGTCTTTAACACTAAACCTACCGACAATTCTTATATACCTATTCCTACCGCTCGCGGTCAAATTGACCGGTAATTAAGTAATTAGGTAATGACCGGTACCTGAAGTGGCCACCTACAACTTTTCGACTTCACGCTGTATTTTTTTGCCATCTGGTCTGCCACATCTACACCAAATTTTGTACTATTATAAAACCTAATAGTTTCCGGTATACGTTTGTTGCTTTTTTCTATTCCTATTGAGTTATGTTTAGAACTTAGGACAAGCACTTTTTTTTGCGGTTTACTTTTATACACTGTCAAAGTAATGTAATTTGATTTATACAATTTGCTTGAAAATCTAGCCATTTTATCTTTTCTTTCTTTGGCTAACTTTGGCAATTCCCTTTTGTTTCCACGAATTGTTCCAACAATTGTAGTTTTTTTGGAAAGTCATTTCTTGGCTAATGATACACTTGTGAAAAAATTATCCGTTGTTACGTTCCTTCCGCATCCTGTGAAAGGATCCATCAGCTTTAGGACAACGAACTCCCCAAGGTGCATTGAACAATCTCTCCTTTCATCCTTTTCCAAATAGGGAAACCCATTAATTATGTACTTACTATTGACGTCACACGCCAACCAGAACTTTATTCCAAATTTGTCTGGTTTGTTTGGCATATATTGGGTAAATCTACACCTAGTCTTCGACGGAAACAACTGCTCATCAACAGCAATGTATGCACCAGGTTTATAACAATTTTGTGAATTTTCAATAAATCGATCCCATATCGTAGATATCATGGCAAATTTATTGGTTTGTAAACGCTGACTTCTTTCGCTCCTCTTATCAAATCGTATAAACTTCATAATTTCAGTAAAGTTGTTTCGGCTCATTGTTTTCGAAAAAAAAGCGGGTCCCCAATTTTTATTCCACAAATATGAGATATCCAAATTTTTGGCCTCATATGCGCCACGAGCAAACAGCAAAGCAATGAATGCATCTAATTTTGTTGCATTTAGCTCCCACTTAGTCACCAACACCCTAAATGCTTCTTCTTCTGTACATTTTATAATATGATGCATTATACGCTGATCAATGATAAGAGTAAATGCCGTCTTCATTTGTCCTTTCATTATATGTCGTTTAGCATATCCTGTTGGGCCTGACATATCCCTAAAAATATTATGCACTGGTAACCTGCGAGGTTTGGAAGTTCCGTTTATTTCTTCCCAGACTGTTCCATCAGCAGCTGTTTCGATGCGTTGATCCTCTAAATCTGACTCACTTTCGGATGTCAATAAAACTCTCTTTCTTTTCTGTTCTGGAGGCTTATTCATAATATTCTCTTCTTCACTATCGCTTTCTGATTCCAATTCACTTGTTGTAAATAGCTCTGTTTCCATGTTTTTTTCATTTCCAGAAGCTTCTTGTTCATCATATTCTGATGCATTTTCTTCTATTTCCGTTATATTTCTTAGGTATTTTGTAATTTTGCAATGCTTTGACATTTTTAGGGTAAATATCTACATCAAATTATCACACTATGTAAGAAATAAAAAATTTACACCCAAGTATTGATACTTTACCAATTATAAAAAAAAATTTCATAAGAAAATCTTTAGAAGTGCACTACTTGACACTGTAACTATTGTCTTATCTTTTCCATTGAAACCGGCGCTGAGATAATTATAAAACATTTTACTCTGAGACAACTGTATAATATTTTTTCCCACCGGTCATATTGACCGACCGCGGTAGGTAGGCCACGTAACAAATTTTTCTTGGAAAATAGAAAAAGTAACTAAAACTAAAGAATGAAGAAAATATTATAGACATATTCTAAGAATTGTCATATAGTTTGATAACGGTGTTATAACGTTTAAAAATGTGTAAGTTTTACAAAAGTTAGAAAACGGTCAATTTGACCGGTACTGGTAGGTTTACCTAACAAAAAGGCCTACTTATAATTGTTATGGGAGTGTATTGACATCTCTATAACAATTTTTTGCTTGCTTTTCGGTTTTTGTTTGTTTTTGTGTTTTTTGTGACAATGTTTTTCATTTTTGTTTTGTTTTTTGATTTTTCATTTTTGTGGTTTTCTTAGTGTTTATATGTTTATTTTATTATTATTTATCTTTATAATAATATGTGATTAGACAGGATAGGCAGGCTATTTAAGGAGACATTTTTTTCTTTTTTTCTTTTTCGAACCGAGACAAATGACGTACGAAACAGCCATCTTAGTATAGTTTTCTAGAGTATGTAGCTTTTACGTAGGGCAAAAAGTGATGACTGTGGATGAAATAAACCAGGGTTAGGAACCAATGGTTGCTTGGTTCTTCACCTAGGAGTTACCCCAATCAACACGTGTAGGGTTTAGAACATAAAAAACGCGAGTAAAATTAAATTTAATTAATTATTCAAAACTAATGAATAAAAAACTTTAATTTTTCAATTTTAACGGTTAGGTTTAGCCAGAAAATAATCCTAATGATATGGTTCTTCCGATGGATGATTAAAGGTTGTTGGTTGATTGTTGTTGGCAGATGTTTGATGGTTGATAAATTATGGTTGGTGGTTCATAGTTGATCAATGCAAATAGTTAAAGACAATAAAAGTTACTTCTTTTAGAGTGAAAAGTTGTTATTGTGGTTTATTAAATTCAGATTAGATCCAGATTATACAATATACAATAACTGAGGTTTTTTAGCTTAAAATGAGGTTTTTTAACTTAAAAATTAAACCATTTTTAATATTAACCTTACATAAATTCAAATAAGCATTTTTCAGTAATTAATTTAAGTAAAATTTCATTTCTACAACTATTTTTGATTTTATTCAATTTCTTCGCTTTTTCCTTCGTTTTTGTTTTGTTGTGCTTCAAAGCAGCAATTTTATGTAAATAAATTTATTCATTTTTACAATTCTCCATGTACAACGCCCCGAAACTCCCGACCTTTTCACTATTAAAACATTCACCTTACTAACTACAACAAATCCTCTTAAATTGTAAAGTGAAAACCTCGGGGAATTGACACTGCCAAATAACATTCTGGTTTTTATACATACAAACATTCATACATATAGAAGAACTCCAACACACCCATCTCTCGGCCAACAAAAAACTTCAGTTCAGTCAATATTGACACACGTTAATTGATACAAACAGAAGCTGAACTGAACAACGCCCACGGTACAGCTCAAGGCCAAGAGCAAGCAACCCCAAAAAGTCGCCGGAAAAGAGAATAGAGGAGAAGGAAGGAGTAGGAAGCAGATGAAAAGAGCTGAGCTGAGAAGAGAACAGAAGACCAGAAACCGTCTACAGGATATCAACTTAATATGTTGTGTTGCTTTGCTTTGTTGTTGCCCTGAAGTGTGGCGAGCTTCAACAACCTGTCGCAGCGCGCAGAGGATCCAATTTCGGGCGAAAACTTTAAACCTGTCAATTGATTAGATGAACAAAAGACAAAATTGGGTACCTTTTAAATTGGGTTCATGATATGAAGCTGGCGAAGCAAAACGGGACGAACACCTGCTGAGTGCGTTCAAAGTGACCATTCTGATGATGAAACCTAAACCAAGGATTTAGACTGGATTCCAAGGATTCATCCAAATGAGGGTGTTGAGTTTTTCCCACAAAAATTAATTATGAGAAAAATACGGATAAAATAACTAGAATTTGTGTGGCATTTTTTTATTATTAGTTTTCCAGAGATGATGTGTACTTTATAATTATATACATATTGTATGTACATATGTAATGCATGTAATTATAAATATAGACAAGTTTAAGATTCCAATTGAAATGTATTTTTTTTATGTCTGTGTAGAATAATGCAACCCAGTCACTGACTGGTGTTGCCACAGTGTTGCTTTTCTTACGAAATCACACAATGACACAGTTTTGTGACCGTAATAAACAATGTCTTCACTTGTTAACTTTTCACACCTTCACCGCCGCCGGCCACAACCCCCGCCATCACTGAAAAGTAGATAACTGTATTTATACTCTTAAGTTTTGCTTTAAATTTTAATAGTGTTGGATTAAATACCTCTGCATTTTTGACCAGAATTCAGTCGATTATTGTCACTATACGTGAACTCGGAGTTCTTTCGTCCTTCTCTCTTTTCCACACTCCCTTTCTCGCGCTCTCTCTCTCTCCTCGTGCAAACATAACAGATTTATGAATATTTTATGCCTGCATCCAATCGAAAACAAGCAAACTTTTCCTCAACGTGCTCCACCCACCTCAGCTTCGCATCAACCATCGCCTCACTGGGTTCTCCACTCGCCCCATCGAGTTTTCCCAGCACCCCCCTCATTATCCCTTCGCCCCTCCCCGGACGCATCCATTCGATCATATTTATTATGCTCAACTGATGAACTCGAAGACAAACAGGCACACGGACAGACAGACACGCCCACTTTATTTTTTGCTTTTGATAATCGTTGATGTTGGGAGTGGGTGGAGTAGGCGTGGGTTGATGATGAGTGCTGAAGGCCAATAAACACACAAAGAAAAACATAGAAAGCAACAAAATAACTTCGATAACAGTACATAGATAAGGGCACACAAACACACAGACACACACAAACACATTGCAGCATTTAGTAAAAGCTTACATGGTCACAGTATCATAGCGTCAACCCTTCTCTCTTTCACACGCTCTCCATCGCTCTCTCTCGCTGCAGTCACCGAGCAACAACTCGTAAATCGAACGTCAAAAATTGGGTGGTTTTTTTGGGACCCTTGGATTGGGTTCGGTTGCATGGTGTTGTTGTTGTTGTTACTGTTGTGGGTGGCGTTGGCGATGATTAAAATTGTCGGTCGACTGATGCGAATCGTTGTTGTTGCTGCCCAAGTCGGCCTGATGTGAAGTTCAACCAACCAATTGAAGAGTACTTTAAGTATTTTAAGTAGGTTACTTTTAATTAATGCGTTTCTTAAATTCTTTCGTTTTTTCCTCCCTCACTCTCGTTCTCTGAAAATAACTTTGTATGATTTGCAGTATGGAATTCTTATTATTATCGTTATTATCTATTATATGAATATTATTTACCCCACCCCTTCCACACTCAAAGTAACACTGCACCTGAGCACCATTTAAACTTGTCTTCACTTGTTAACTTTTCACACCTTCACCGCCGCCGGCCACAACCCCCGCCATCACTTGACGGATGGTCATTAATCACATCCCACCACCAGCTGCTTTGGTCACACGCGGTGCTCACGCATGGATCGGCATGTAAAACATCGCATTAGCATGATGCGTGAAGCGACTGGGTCACAAAAGGACTCGATGTCAGGTGAGCGAACTCACAGATAACTGTAAAAACGGAACACAGCTCAGTGTCACAACGGATAGAAATCAGATTTCGTTCACTCCTGACCAAGCAACGTGACACGAAGGAAAGCGTAACGAGAGTGTAGCTGCTATCAGTTGCTTACTCATACTTTTGGCCACATAAAAGAGCCCTCCGTGTCTGAACCCTCAGCAAGTGACAAATTAAAACGTTATTTGACAGTGACACGCCAAAGCCAAAGCCGAAGTATCTCAATTAATTAGGAAAAAAGGCAGAAAATGTGGAGCGGGGGCAACGACGGTCGCTGTATGGTGTACATTCTATGGTTATCGTGGTGGTTCATTTCCGTTCGGCTGATTTATGAGGTATACGAGTACTACGACTTTTAAATGTGCCCTATAAAAACGCAAACAAATCTCGGACACACTTTCGATAGAACTCCAAATGGAAGGCTTTTGAAAGATGGTTGCTTCATACACACTCGTAAACTAAAATCGAAGCGAACCTTAACACCTCGAATCGGCGTTGCGTACTAATTTAAGGAGGCGGTGTGGGGTCCGGGGGTCATGTAGAATACTTGGCTCTACGTTTAACAACGTGCTCGGCATTTAGCAGCATGCCAGGAAGGGGATCATTGTTTATCCGGAGCTGCTACAAGGGTGTCAAAGTAAATAGATTAAAATCCCGTTGAAATTCGGCTTATTAAGTGGTTGCGTCACGACACGCATGTCTATTGGCCCCCTATTCGCCTCGATATACTTGAATATTCGTGCGTTGTCGTAACTTTGCCACGCACGGCGTGTTTTGCGGTCTCACGACATCAACTTAATTAGCTTAATTAGCGAACGAGTGCGGTTCAATTAGGAGCCACAACAGAAGAGCATCTCAACTGGAATTCCGGATAACTACACATCGTATAGGATCTTTACTAAAAGCTCGTTGTTAAACCATTTATTCAGCCTTCAAAACTAATTTAAACTTAAGTAGACCTCAAAAACTGAATTTCATTTAGATATCACTATCAATGCCTTCATAATCGTGATTTCCACAGAAACAGGGATGGACCTAAAGGTTCTATTTATATATCTCTATATAATTGAGTATTACGAGTCAGAATCAGTCCAGCTTGAGTAACACATTAGTAGTTGTTTAGTTAAAATAACCCACTTTATTGTAATATAATAGACATGATCCTCCTATGTCTCAGAATTTATTATTTATGATAAAAAGAAGCGGTGAACAATATGACCTCTTTGACTAGAATATATTGCAACTACAAGAAAGTTCTTCAGCTTCAGAGTGTCTATCATTATCCGGAAATTCACAAGTACACCATCACCATCTTCATCATCATCAAACGTTGTCATTTGTGAAGGTATTCGAAAGAAAAGTGTTTCACTTTCGAGAACTGTGAGTGAAAACATGCTAAACATTTGCGCACAAAAGACGTGGATTTCCATTTGTATTTCTACTGTGCTGAAATACTGAAGGATATTTGATGGCCCCCTCAAATGGATGTTTGAAAGCGCAGAAGACGCTATCGCATTGAAGACGCCATATTGAAATCCACAATCTAGTTACATGTAAGAAGTGTACAATAGGTGAGGTGGCGGCTCCACACGGCACCCAACAGAGATGGCGCTGTTGTTGTTGTGCCATCAGACGCCTCCCGGCTTCAACGCTGAAAGCTCCAACTTTTTGCAAATCATGCCACTTGCTTTGAAATGCTGAAGCATCCTTGTTGCTGTTTTCGCTTCAGCTCATATGATATCCTTGGGCTGAGAAGCGATGCATTCTTCATTTTGCGGATTTCGCTGAAAAGTCTTTCGTTTCATTCCGTTTCGTTGCGTTGCGGTGCTTCTGTACGTTCGCTACGTTTTTAATTGTATCACGCTTAAAATGTCGTCCATTCATTTTGCAGAACAACCTTTTCTACATTATCTACATTATATTTTTCATTAATGAAGAGCAGCAGAAGTCATAAAGTAAGCTGCTGTGGCAGGTAGGAAGGCACGCACACACGCACACACGCACATACGGACGGACGGACACGAGGGACAGACTCTTGAATAGAAGGATGAATGAATGAAAGGACGGATGGCTGGATAGATGGATGGGTTGATGTCTAGATGGGTGGATCTTCTATTCAACGTGATGAACGCGAATCCGAAGAGGTTTTCAGAGGTTTGCCCATCGTGCCATCCATTCAAATCCATTCCCACTCAGCACTTCGGGTCTCCTTGAGGATTTCGCTGCTATTCAATGCTGTGGATTATAAGGACGCGCTGTGCATTCAAAATTATTCATGTCAACGTAACAGGGATCAATTATTGCGGTTCAGCAGGTTCGAAAGCGTCAAAATATGCAAGGCATCCAGTCAACGGTTGGTGTCGTTTACTCCTGCCCCCCGCCCGAGCACTGCCGACCGTCCTCGGTTACCATCTCACCGCCTCGTTTATGCGTTTATGCGTGCGCAGCATGGAGGATGGAAGTTTTACTCGCTTTTAATAATTGGACAGACAGAGCATCTTATTCACTTATTCACACCTGAGAACAATTGAGGGGCTTTATTGTTGTTGTTCTTATTGTTGTTGTTGTTTCTGTTGTTGCCGTTGAATAACAAGGATATTCTGCACAAATTTCAAAATGCTACGGAGTGAGTAACTTTGCAATATGAACAAGAAATCCACTTTTGAATAGTTTTTATGGTAACTCGCTGTCGGTATTATTGTAGCTTTTGTTGTTATTGTTGTTATTGTCGTTCCTGCAAGTATTAACACTGTGTGTTGTTGTCATAGTTGCATCTGAAGAAGTTGAAGAAAGCAAGGAGGAAAGAAATATTTAAAAAAATACATTCATTCAAAAATAAAAAAACGACGAAATAAGTACGTCAAAAGAATGAAAGAAATGAAAGAAATTTGATCTATTTTGAATAAAAGTGAACTCTTGTAGACAGCGAACAATTTAATCCATCATAATAATAATTTACATAAATCATTTATATATTTATTTATGAGATGGAAAGGAAAAACCGTTCACAAAATATGTAAGAATAATATTATTGTAATAATAAATGCATCCATCATCCATGTCATCCTCATGATATGAAAATCAGAATGTGTTCTTATCTTCGACCTGATTAAATGACTAAAATTACCCATAAAAGAGGTACCTCATCACCTCTGATGGAAGGATCATGATTCTTTAATGTGAAGAGTTACAAATCAAGACTCTAAGAAGGACTCCACTAAAGCTCTTTTCCTATAACAATTCTTTGTGGAGAAACCGCTTTTTTAATATCTAAAGAGTGTGGTTCTCGTTCTACTACAAGCCAATAAAACTTCAGCTTTGTTGTTGGATTTCTGTTCATAATGGCGACAATCGTGCGACATCCCTTTAAGTAAATAAATACGTAGACAGTGTATTAATCTAGAGAAATGCTTTTGTGTTGTTTGTTTTTCATTTACTGCTTGCTAACATGCCAATAATTTTATTGTATCAACAAAGAAATCATAAATTTGTTCATAACTCCGAAAAAATTGTTTATTAACTGTAAATAAAAACGTTTGCTCCCCGCCACCCACTCCGCAATCCTCCTTCCATTTCTATGATTATAGTAATCATATTTTTTCAATATAGTCATCAAGTCTGAGTCATGTCAAAGCAATTTAATAGATAACAATAATAAGGAACCAAAAGAGTGCTTCTTCTTATAATGCTCGTATAAAAAGGACAAAAAAAGAGTCAATTCCAATAAAAAAACTGTTATTTAGAATCCTTAAATAAGTATTGTATATTTGTTCCAATAACTAAACTAATATTGGAGTATAATACTTGATAGTTATACTTTATATTCTACTTACTCGTAGCTTATAGGTTCAAATATTTTACAAGACCGCACCCAATACCATGTTAAGTAACTTCTTCCCACTGATCTGGTTCCTGAACTCGTCTTTATGCAAAAATAAGCACTTCAATTAACCATCCAAAAACTGTGCAATTAATAAGGAGTTCAGCGTAACCGAAACCCTTTCTGAAGTCATTCGCTGACGTTTCTCCGTGCAACACATGTTTCACTGCATCTTAATTAAACATGCGAAGCAACAACAAAGAATGTGAACAAAAGACCGACAACTCGGGACACGTTGCCACTTAATATTTCATGACACAGTTATTTGCATTTTTTACTTTGATGTGCAAAAGGCAGTGGATTTGAATCAGAGGAATTAAATGCAAACTCGAAAAGAATTTAGAATTTTGCTGTTTAAAATGTATGTTTTTAAGGGATTCTTGTCGCTTCAAGAGGGACACGCCCACTGCTCGAGTGTAAACGCCCACTGTTTCTTACGTTGATTAGAGTAACAGCAACATTAAATATCATAGATCTAAATCCAGGTTTATGGAGTATTACGAAGTAGTTTATTAAGCCTCTGAAAGAGTGACCTTCCGCCCGAAATGTGTCCCTCTTTCAGTTGGTTGTACAGATCGCGGTGTTGTTGGTTGAGATGTCAGCTGAAGTGGGCTTCAGGTCCGTCTTGTCAAAGCAAGTGACATTCGCTGCAAGCTTCAATTGATGGCTGCGAAACGATATGAATTTGATTTGGATTTCATTCAAAGCAGCTTTAAACAACACTCCAAACGAGAGTCACAAGTTGTTTATACAAATAAAATTCATCTTCATTCATCATCCATCATCATCATCATCAGCATCATTATCACCATCATCATTATCTTCATTGATTCATGGGTCTATATGCCAGAACAGCTTGCAACGACTCCCACCGAACGAACATCCTGACATTTGTGAAGTTTTGACACAAGTTGAAAAACACACTTCGCCATAAAATTTTTGACTTTCAACACTGCGATGTCCTTTGATCCTGTTGCCGACGTCTTCTATGCGAGTGTGTGTGTGTGTCTAGTTTTTTATTTGCTTCTCTCTGCTTCTGAAGTGACAAAGATTTCTATCATTTTATGCTAAACGTGATTGCATTAAAATAATGAAACGAAAATAAACCCCGCCGAAAACCCCGACTTTAGAGGCAGATTCGGGGCAAGCGCACAGCCACACAGCCTGGTCGGGGGCATGAGGCAGGACATCGTCGCATTGTTAACGGAGCGGGGACGAGAAAAGAGCGAGCGTCTGTCGCGCTCGATGACAATGAGATCCACTTGAAGTGTCATTCAGTTCGCTTTCGTTCGTTCGTCTTCAGTCGGTCCCAAAGTTGCCCCTGCCCCTTTCTCTCTCCTCCACCCGCACCATCTTCAATCCCTTCCTGCTTGCTTGCTTCGGCTTGCGGTTAGCTTTTTGATGTTTGCCGAATTCCGCCCAAACGAGCCGTTAAGTGCTCAGAGTGGATTTCGGACTCGTAAAAAGGCGTATCTGCAAATTTTATAAAATGAACTTATCTGTGAAGGATTGCTTTGCGTGTTTCTAGGGGCGGGTATGGGTCCGGAGTGGGTGTGGGTCGACGGTGATTCCGCACTCGCTGCTTCATTCATGCGATTTCATTCGATGATATTTAATGAACTCACTCGGGTGTTTTTTTTGTTTTGGGTTCCAATTTGTGTTTTGTAGTCTCTGGATCCTTACTTATAGCCATTGATTACAGCCTCGATTTTAAGTCATCTCTCATGCAGTTGAAGTGTTCATTAAGTTAATTAATTCAAAAGCACTGCAGTTGGATGGTACGTTGGATTGTACAAAGATGGCAACACTGACTCTTCAAGAGGTTGCAGCGATATCAATAAATCATTAATCAGAATTAATATTGACATTATTATTCAAGTAATCGTACGTATTATTTATCATATGATGGACATATTTCCTTTCCATGGAGCAACAACGGAGTATAACTTAACTAACGACTTTTTGGTCTTTTAATATTTATATTTGATACTTAAGATGCATTGCGTTTTATCAGGCTTTTCTTTTGTTTAAAGGATGAACAATAAAAACTTCACTCATGCATGGCTTAAGATTTGCTTGATTGCAAAATAATTGAATGGAAGCGCAACGTTTTCAAATGTTTCTGTTTTCATTTTATAGCGATTTCTTTCTTCGCTGCATTCAGTCATTCTTTTCTGGAGCAACGCAAGTAACGACATGGAAAATTTGTATTAACACAAAATTGCAAGATACAAGATAGGTCACAACAGGGATCATGACAAGGATAATGAAGCCAGCCAACGATGCACGCTGCGCTGCGCTGATCTAATCTGAGCGCGCTGAAAATTCCATAAAACCTTCATTTGTTCAACGCCTTCGCTCTTGCGTCATCGTCATCATTGTCATCACCATCGCAAGACAAGATTTTTGAGTACGTTGACGGCGACGACGCTCCAGCGAAATCTGTAATCGTATCCGGAAAAGATTACACTGCGATTTACGCTTGAGCTAAGCACTTTAATGGCTTCGCGTTGTGAAAAAAGCCCAGATGAGCACATTTTAAGGACCGTCATTATTACGTGATGATAAGGGTGAGTGACGTTGAATGCGAGCGTGTTTATTGTGTCCCGGTTTGTGTGTTTGTGTGTGTGTGTGTTCGGCGATTATGGTACGTGGAGGTGATAGCGATTAATTTTTCCATTTATTCGCAGTTTTCGCTGCGAACCAAACACACAAAGAAACACGAAGCTGTTTTGTGTGGAAACAATAAGATTGGATTAATTTGCTCTTGAGTGGCAAATGAATAGACGGCGATTATTTGTCCATTTTATTAAGTGATCCATTTTTTTAAAGAACCCACATAGTAGATTTCGCTTCTTTTCTCTTTTTTCAAGTAGAAAAAGCACTCTAAAAATAACTCGAATAAGAATTTCTGACCATATATAAACTACTATAAACTACTGATAACTATTGTATGTATTGTATGTACAGTATAGAGAGATATACTGTTAGTATATGTGCATTACATCCTTAAAATCCTTAATAAAACGAGTGTTTAAGAAGTACATCTAGAAAACAGATCGCACATGCTAATAATATATTATTTTAATAATTACGACGACAGTTTATGTTCAAAATCAAGTTTTCCGAAGAAATAATTATGAATTCTATTATCAAATTATGCTTATTTTGCTATATCATTCTGATTCTCTATAAAGAGCAAATTCACCAATAAAACTACTTTGCTTCGTGTTAAACTATTCTAACGTATCTCTTTTCCTTTATTTCGTTTGACTAACTTCAAAGTTTAGAATTTCAAGATTATTTTAAATAACTTTAATCAGTCCCTTGCTAGTATCTCGCTTTAGTATTGTATATATTGTATACTAGTACCTTGTTATTGTATATATTAATATATAGCACTTCTCTTCCCGGTTGAGTCCATTATTCCTTTCATAATCATCATCATCATTATCATTCCATTTTTTAAAGTTTTTATACCAAGAGTGGAAAGTATATACCAGGTTGGCCTTTCATTTCTATGACCAGGCTAAAAATAGGCCACTTTCTCTGGTTTCATATTAAAACAAATGCGAAAAGAAAGGAAACAAATCTTTTTTTTTAAATTGCATTTTTTATTTATTCCAATTTATTAATTTTTACTTAACTTTTACGTAATTTCCTAACAAACAGTATATAGTTCCAATGACTAAATTCTCTTCATATAAATTATATGTATATCTACATTCATATACATAATTCATTAAATAAATGTTCTTCCAGAATTATTACATAATTAATATTTAAAATTATCAATTCGACTGATTTATTCCAATCCATTGGAGTGTTGAAGTGTTTATAATTATTTGTTATTCAAAAACTAATTTTTACTGAAGTGAAATTAAATTATTGCAACAGGAAACCAATAATGAATCTCTTTCCAAGCCTATATTTTAGACAATGTTCTTCTTTTAAAATAGTTTTTAGAATTTTTCTTATCTTTTCGTATATTTTAATACATGAACATTCAGTTAATGTTAGCTAACATACAGTACATATGTAAATAGACCTAAATTCTTTTAACTATGGATACATCGATTGTATTTACAACGTTAAGCTTTGAGTACACTTTGAAATGCTGAGAGATTTACACCCTACACTCTAAAGTTTCAATTTTACTTTATATAGTTTTTTAAATTCGCTTAAAATCACACAGAGTATTAAAATCACTATTTCTATGAGTGGGCTTTTTTAACATTTTTTATATTTTATATTTTTTTGTTGTGGTTTCTAGTGTTTTATTGCACTATCGAAGCTCAGAATAATTGGGGTAAATAAACGATTGACAAAATCTATATCTGTAGAAAGGCGAAACCAGCATAAAAAGAACCTGATGAGATGGTAGCAATGAAACCCGGAGCGCCTGCCCACTCAACCTCAATTTAGACCGGATATCTTCAGCTCTTTGAAGCTGTTCACTTAGAATATGAATCCGATCAGTCGCAATACCAGTTGCGATACCCATCTTGAACTGAACGGACTACAATCTATCTAAAGCAGCCCATTCAAGGTGTTCACAGCATTTCCAAGGGTGGTTGTAGTGCCCTCTTGCAGGTGGTGCGCGTAGTGCTCCAGGTGTAGTGCTCGGTTCTCATTCAAGATCTCGACCTGATCTTCGTCGAACTCTTCCGCTTGTACAGCCTCGGAAACATCATCTAAATTGTGAAAGATGGTGGAGGTTGCCGACGCAGACGTAGCCGCGGCCGCTACTAGCTGGAGTCAGTCGATTAGGATGCTCTTCTTGGAGGTCAGCGTGGTGGTCGTGGTGGCCGTCGCTGCCAGCGTGTCCGCGTAGTATCTCTGTCAAAAGACCTTGGCTATGAACGGGACGTTGTCCATGGCAGCAGCGGCCGCAGAGAGACGCTGGTGGTGATGATGATGATGAAGCTGTTGTTGCGACTGAGCCGGCGGCGGCTGATGATGTGGCAGATGATGCGATCCTTGTGCAGCTGTTGTGCTGGAGGAAGGAGCTACTGAAGCCAACTGTATAAAAGCGGAGCTAGCAGAGTACTCGGCTGCCGCTGTTGCCCGAAAATTCGCAACCGGCGGATGCGCATGCAAATGATGTGGTTGATACGACGGTTGCTGTGGCGACAATTGCAGCTGCTGCTGCTGCTGATGTTGATGATGAGCGTGTGAGTAATGCTGCGTGTGCCACGCCGAGTTACTGTTGTCGCCCCCACTCGATAGCGGCGGCGTCGTCACGTTGATCGGCGGTGACAAACTGCCCGCCGAGGAGTCAGGCGTCAGATGCCTGCGATATGCGGACAGATGGTGCAGCTGGTGCGGCTGGTGGATGGAGTCGCGCCTCGTGTAGTCGCGCCTGCGTTCGCCGCGCGTCGGTGAGCAGGCCTCCTCGTCCATGGAGCTGCCGCCCAGCTCGTGCAGCTTCCGCATGTGCTTCTTCAGGTCGAAGTTGCGGCAGAAGCCTTTGGCGCAGATCTTGCAAGTGTACGGCTTCTTGTCGTTGTGCGTGTGCATGTGGAAGGTCAAATTGTAGACCTGATGGAAGGCCTTGTTGCACACGTTGCACTTGTAGGCCTTCTCGCCGCTGTGCGTCAGCTTGTGGTTCTTGTAGTTGCCCTTCTGGTGGAAGCCCTTGCCGCAGAACTCGCAGACGAAGGGCTTGTAGCCGGCGTGGATGCGTGTGTGCGTGTTCAGCGTGGACGAGCGATTGAAGGCTTTGCCGCAGGTCTGGCATTTGTGCGGCTTCTCGGCCGTGTGGATGATTTTGTGGCGGCACAGCGTGGACGCCTGCCGGAAGCCCTTGCCGCAGATTTTGCAGACAAAAGGCCGTGCGCCGGTGTGCACGGGCATGTGGCGCGTGAGGTTGTAGTGGGCGTTGAAGACTTTGCCGCACTCGAGGCAGGAGAAGGTCTTCTGCTTGCCGCCGGACGCGGGACTCTCATCGTCGCCCAGAGAATTGGGGGACGGCGAGCGGTGGCGGTGCGACGATGGCGCAGATAAGCCCAGTGTTGCATCGTTTTCGGTGACAGCGGTAGCGGAAGAAGAAGCAGAGTTGCGAGCGACTGGCGAATGCTTGCGCTTCAGCGTATGATAGACGGTATTTGAGGGGGCATCAACGCGCGACTTGCGACTCACATGGGCAGGCGATGACTTCTCTAGCGCTTGAATTGGATGCGCCGCGTTGGCCAAAGCTTGGTGATGCGCTTGGGCTTGGACAGCCGCTGCTGCTGCCGCCGCCAAATGATGGCTCGAAGTGTTCATGTTGCGACGCAGCGACTGCGAGTGAAGGCTGTTCAAGGAGGCGGTGAAGTTGCTTAAGTGTGCGGCGGCGGCGGCCCCGGAGCCTGCGGCCAGCAACGACTGCTGCTGAGCGGCACTGAGGGCAGCGTATTGTGCAGCAGCGGCGGCACACATCAGCTGATTGGGATAGTAGAGCAGCGGATACTGCGAGAGCAGCTCCTGATGGCGGCTGCTGACGAACTGCTGGACAGCCGCGTTGGTTGCGACCGCTGCTGATACAGCGCTCGGCACGTACTTCTTGAAGGCCGAATCATAGTTTGTGGAGCTCGTTGACGGGGCGGCGACGTTGTGATCGCTGGCAGCTTTCAGGCGCTCCACCACCGCCATTTCGTCACCATTGTCATCGGCAGCAGTGACCTCGATGGGGCTGCAAGAACGTTCCGAAGACGCGTCCTCGAAAGTCGCAGCCGCGCTGGTTGTCCGCTGGTCGGGCTCCATGATTTTCGCAATGGAGAACTTCAGCGGACAAGCGGAGCGTGTATTTAGGCATGTCGTTGCGGCGGTTGTTGTTGTGGTTGTTGCCGCTGGGCGGTTACTCCTGGGCAAGTCACCGGGATGACTCCGCGGTGGCTTTCCGACCTCAGAGCTGCTGGCGGTTGGCGTTGCTGTCGCGCGCTGACCGGCGGCAGTTTCCATGATGGGACTCTTCGAAAGCGGCATCATAGCAATAACACCGGATGGACTACACGGTTGCATGCCACGCGGACTCTGCGGAAGAGAGAGAGAGAGAGACAGAAAGGATATCATTAGCGACGGGTGATCAATTAGTGCACAAAAATAAATGAAGAATTAAGAGAAAGCTTTTTCTAGAGTCATCGAGTTTTTTGGCAAAAAATGTCGGTGTTTACAATTGCGGCCGACCTCATGCGGCTTCTGCATGCAAATCATGCTTCGACTTCGCGATGCACTCAACCGCGATTAATTCGCCCAAAGAAATGACGGAGGGACGGAACGGAACGGGTTGCTTTAGCTCCGTTGACACGCCCCGAATGCAAACAAAGCGCGCTCTGAACGTATTCTAGTCACTAATTCGGCGGCCACTATTTTTCCCGCCGGCAGGATATCAACGCAATGCGATTTCCCGACTTTTTCAAAGAACATCCGGCGAGGTTTCAATTAAAATACGAGCCAGCAATTTCAATTGTGCCGCATCACACTTGCCACATTGCGATCCCCTTTCGGGACCCTTCTGCGATTGATTCTGCCTTCGATCGCATGCACTCGCGCTTCGAGCACTCAATTCTTAACCCGTGCTACCCCGACGCGTATGTTTACATGACTTACACTTGACTGCACGCAAACCAAAGCAGCGTTTTGATCCATTGTCAGCGCATTAATATGCTAAAACGTTTTTAATCACAGAAATCAAACACGACCCAAGGAACAAAAGCCACAAAACCGCCAACAAAAAATATGCATATCTTTCATCAGGAGCAAATTTCTGCGTTTTGTTCGGATTCAACAACAACATATTGACCAAAATCATGAATTTACAGGAGCCACAGATGCGGCGGCCTCGCGGGACCCACAGACTTGTGCTGTTTTCACCGGATTCTTGTGCCGCGCCTCGCTTCTTCATCTTCTTCATACTGTGTTTGTTCGGCAGTCGGCACAATTTTTACACTTGGCTGAAAGTGTAAAAACTTAACTTCCGTCCTTCTTCAAGCGTCGTCGTCGTCGCCATCGTCATTTATTGCCACTTGAAGCGGGTACTAATGTGCGACATCCGTTTTCGGATTTCCAGCGTTCTATTGACTTAAGCGTCGTTTGAGTGATTTCTTGGCATTCGGAGTCTTCAGCATCGTTTTAATTAACTTCGTTTCGCACTTGAGTGGGTCAATTTTTACCCTTGTACGAGTATACGATAAAAATGTGGAATACGAGGGTCAGTTGTGCTTCCTCCACTGGTTGTTATTCTTTGGGAGCTCCGCAGAAGTGTTAATTGGAACGCCTTCTTATACAATTTTAAATAATTTGCTCTCGGATGTTTTCTTAATAAACAAAGGAAATGGCTTTGAAATTGCTAAACTATTGAGAAATCATCATTTAAACTGTTTATTTAACTACTATTGATGGTTAGATGATGGACAATTAGATGAAAAAGTTTTTAAATGGATTATTATGTAAAAATGTTTGCTTCTTCAAAATCGTCATTGAATGCAAGATTAAATGTATGCAATATTATAATAGTGACATATTTTATTCCAAATTTAACCGTGTACCACGAGATCGGGCTTTTAAATAACCTATGAAATAGTAGTTTCTTGGATCCATTACTTTAAGTAAATAGCTTAAAAAGCATTTAATATACAGACGTCAAACGTTTTCAATGAAAACTTAAATTATTTGTAAATTCTGATAATGTTACTATTAAAAATATTATAAATAAATAATATTATGTTATTTTTATAAATATTTAAAAGTAAGTTTAATAAAATCTTGCATAATTTTTTCATTTTACTGCTATTTCATCAGAAAAGGATCTCGTATTTCAATGTAATAGAAATACTCTAAATATACAGAATCTTCCTCAGACCCTCAAGATACTCTAATAATTCAATAATAATCTTAAAATTGTATTTTTTTATACCGATCGAAAATCGAAATATGATTTTTTTATTTTTACCATTAAAATAAATTTATTTGCTTTATGCATTAACAACACTATTAAGATTACGTTAAAGCGATATCAAACTATAATAGAAATTATTTTATTGATTTAATTTATTTCATTTATTTATTTACTCAAACTGTGGATGTCGAAAATTACTTCAGATTCAATATTTTATCACAAAGATTTGCAAATTCTTGCAAATAAAATTAAACTGTAAACTATATTGGAACTATATTGAATTTATAAAAAAACATTCCTAAACTCATCATAAACTTCCAAATTTAAAGAGTTTGATTTGTGTCATCATGACTACTTTTATTTCTTCGACTATTTTAACCCTTTCAGTCATCACTTAAAGTTTAATTTTGAATCCATATACATTCTATTTATAACTTCTATAATGTTTCCATTGAATTTTACAATTTTTTAAAATGACTTCGAAATAGTTAAAGAGTTTAAATCCATGTCTTCCCAAAATCAATTGTTTATCGTTCTCAAGACGTCGTCTTTGAAGGACAACGAAGACTTTAAGAAGGGGAAAGTAAAAAATTCCCACTAAAAAGTAAATCCTACTGAGCTTTCAGGATGTTAACTTTAACATAATGCTGAAATTTTGAATCTCTTTAAATAGTTTATATTTATTTTATTTTAGAGTAAAATATAAAATCTAAATATTGTTCTCAATATTATACAGTATTAAATATTGTATTTGACAGTATCCTAAATTGTAAATTAAGAAAAACCGACGGCACTTTTTGATAGAGGCATTTTTTTCCCAATTGTTGGAAATTCATTTGAATATTATTACCATTATTTCGGGCTATAATACTATTGCTGTTGTTATTATTATATCTATTATTATTATTAGCATTGTTGTTATTATATTGTTGTTGTTATTATTATCTAAGATCTAAAAGAAATACTAAAATGCATACGTACGAAGTAAACCATATTTAGTGGCTGCTGATATCCGCAGATGGCGGCAATTAATGAAAACTGCTGCTTGTGGGAAATTCTTTCTATTGGAGTTGGTTTTTATACCTTTTTTCCAAATATTTGTATTTTTTCACAAATAAATTTTAATGAATTCTTTAAACTTGAGTTTTGTCACTGTATGAAATAAGAATTAACAAAACACTTGTCGCAAATCGCTTTTATTATGTTTTGATTTGTTTGCTTATTTGATTGTTTCAATGAACACAGCTACGGCGAGATCCTGTACGGTTCCTGTGTGTGTGGGTGACGAATAACGAATGACGCGTTGTAAACGTATTAACGTGAGCGAACTGTGCTCGTTACGCGTTCAGTTCTCGAGACGCAATGAGACGAATGCGCGCTGCCAGAAGATGGAAATGTTTCTGCCATCAGCAGCAGCAGCATGAATGTCCTTCCCTCGGTGCAGCATAGAAGGATAATAGACAGTAAACAAGAATTACAACAACAGCAAGAACAACAACAACAGTAGCAAGAAGAACAACACCAACAGCAGCAAGAAGAAGAAGAAGACCAACAACAACAGCAAGAAGAACAACAACGATACAAATGAAAGAGTCAACGCAGTGAGCGAGCAAAATAGCAACCACAACAAAAACGATGTCGATGACGACGTCGATGAGCAACCCCTAAAAGATTTTTTTTGTTGGGAGGGGGCTGTACGGTGTGCACGAAGGAGATGGCATGCGCACGCTGAACAAGGACTTTCGTTTGTTTGTTGTTCGTTTAAGGATTAACAACGGCTGCTGTTGATGTACGAAAGAGAATTTCGGATAGAAAAACAGTCCAAGTCAACGATGAATACGATGATGATGATGATGATGTCGATAATGATGAGAATAATAATGATGTTAGTGATGTTGAGAGTGTGCTCAGCAGCGAAAAGGATAAGCTATGTATGCATGAGCAAACGCACAAACACACACACACACACACACACACACACATTTATTATGGACGAGGCATCACCAACAACAACAACAACAACAACAACAGCAATAATAGCAGGCACAAAATGTCGAATTGGAATGATTTGCGTTGAGTTTACTTTGAGATCCCGCCCCTAAAATATTTATATACAAATGGCATTCGACGACTGTCGAAAGGCAGCGGCGGGCGAGTAGGTACAATTATGAACAACAACAACATGAACAACAACAACAACAACAGCGAAGGGTAGAAGGAAAACAATAACAACAGCAGCAGATGGAGAAGTAGAAAAAGAAGAAGCAACAGCAGCAGCCAAAGCAGAAGAGCAGCCTGTTTTTATTTATTAAACAGACTCACAAGCAAACATACATACACGCATACATATATACACATATACACATTCATACATACACGTATGCAAATATACTATTTATAACAACAAAACCGGAGCAGCAACCAGCTTTTGGTATCTCTTGCACTTTATTAGAGACAAGTTAATGGCCAGCAGCTTCTGCATGCTCCTCCACACATGCATGTCTTTATTTATATATGTATATATAAACGAGTGTGTGTGTGTGTGTGTATGACCAAGTGAGCATATGTATGTGTTTGCATGTGTGCGTATGTTTTTGTGAGTGCCACTGAGGCTGAAGGTGACATTATGGTGCAAATGGTAGTCGAAATGGCACCGCCAGCGGCACTCCACAGTACGAACCCCCTGCTACCCCCTCCGCCCTTCTATACGCTACACTCCCCTACCACAAGAAAAGCACTTCAGCTATTGCAATGCTTAGCTTTCAGAACTGGTTTCTGAAGTGAGAGGTTTTTAAGCTGCCTTTTGTTGCAAAACGCTGTTGGGTGCAGGTGCAGAGTTTTGGGGGAGGGGGGGGTGGATGGGAGTCTGACGGCGCCGCAGAGGGACTGCTGAAAGGCCTGCCTGTTGTGGAATGGAAATGTTGTGGAAATGGTTTGAATGCCAACAGGAGATGCGTCCATTTATTATTCTAATTTTTGTTATGCACTACTTTGGCACCGGAGGATGAGAGAAGGAGCTGCGAAGGAGATCGCTAGCCGATTTGTTGGTGCAGGTCGGTGGGAAAGTGGTAAGGATGTTGGCTAGTAGCTGTCATCATCGTTCGGTTGCCAGCAGCTTTTAGAACTCAAAAATGTCCTGAATAACAAAAGCCTCTCTTCTGCTTTCTACAAAATTTTTATTTTATTTATTTCTTTTTCATTTAAGAGTGAAATTATTACACTGGATTTCACTAAAATATATATTTTGTAGAAAATATATTAAACAAATTCGCGTGAATGTATAAGAGTCCTTAAAATTGCATTCCTCCTGAGTTTATTTTAGCTAAATTACAACCGTTACTTAAACTGAAATGTCCTTCGCCAAGAAAACACATCAGATTCAAAATCCATGATCAGATAAGATCATCTTTCTATCAACTTATTCATCATCATGTTTAAGATGAATGGATTATTCAATATCAGCACACAAACCCACACATAAAAAACCATTCAAAATTCACATATACAAAGTATGTATGTATTGTGAAATATTGTACATAAATGAGTTTTATATATGTACATATGTATGTACGTATAGTTCATGAATACACACAGGTACGTACATCTGTATATTCTACATAATATACTATATTATAGATATGAAAATATGTATTTATATTCCACCTTGAAGTACTTATATACATACACACATATACATATATGGTACATAGTATATGTATATAACTGCAGACACCTAAACAATCGACCAGCTGAATGAGTATATGATTCATGATGTGACATTCAAACTGTGTCAGTTTATACGGAGTTTAAATATTTGCACTCATAACATTGAATTCTATGTTTATTTTTCAGTATAGAATACGTACATATTTCAAGGTCAGAGGCCAAGTGAAACTACAAACTATCATTTAAATAAACTAACATTAAATACATTTGTAGATTAATTAAACAAATTTTATTACAAAATATCAAAACTTCATGATTTTTATTTATTGAATAAAACTTAAACTTAAATTATATTGTACACTTTAATATTCTTAGTATACTATAACGATATGTTAATCCTTTTATCAGAAGCTCATATAGAATATGCAAGCCAGCTTACATTTACAGAAAAAGATATCAAACATGATCCTGGCTTCCTTTACCCTAAACAAGATGATTTTTTATTCATCTCTGTTGATTACAAAGGAAGGCGTAGTGAGTTCATGTATGTAAGTCAACTTAAAAATGATCGCGAAAGAGATCAATGTAACTTAATCCATTGTAGTGATTGTTTACGGATCCATCTATCAAAACAGAAGAAGAAGTAAAACATGTTTTTGGTTTCTTTAGCAGTTACGATATCAATTCTTAAACTGACAGTTTTGTCAGTTGAGCTCAATCAATAGTCGGATCAGATCAGATCGATGAATCATAAAAATCATAGCACTAAAACTAATAGACGACTTCAAGAATATCATGGATTATGGATCATGGTCTCTCTGTCTCTTTTTTAAAAAGGGTTTAGCCTTTACTTTTAAAAGAAACATCCAATAATAAACTAAGTGTGTTCACAAATGTGATAACTTTCTTTTAAAGATTTCCACTTTCGGAAGATTTTGGGAAATCAAATTATCAAATGATATGATATCAAATTAATTGATTTCTTTTAATTGAAAGGATTCGAAATAACAACTGATACGATGCTACCGCTTGAAAGTGTAATGAAAGAACGAAACCCACCAGAGCCGCTGTAGTCTGGACATTATTTATGCTCTTATTTAAAAGTGACCATCAACATTTTCCCATCTACATCGGATAATTAACCTTTGCATGTTAATTACTGTCATTGTTTCCCTTTGACAACACTGCGAATTTGTGGGTGTTTCTCTGAATTAACCTCTTAACGAACTAGTTTACTGAGGATTAAGGAATTACGAAGCAAAACGTTTTCGCCAAATCGCGATTGAAACAAACAGCACCGTCCAGGACAGAGACCGCTGGAACTGGGGCGCTGCAGCAGACCGAAGGGAGAAGCAACAACTTCCGAAAGTATGCGGCATGTATGCCGAAGATCAAGAGATCAGATCGGAGTAAATTGCAAGGCGGTTAATCTGTTTATACGTCTTAAGCAGCTCAAATCGTTGTAAAGGCGGACTGATTATAAGTAAGAATCTGATGGAAGCGGAACAAAGGAGGCGAGTTCGACCTAATTGCGCGCGTACGAGGACGAAGGATTCGGAATTCGGTCGACTGATCGGCCTAAACGGGGAGTTGAAATCCGATTGAGATGCTGCTGATGCATTGACAAACCATACATACATGTAACCTGATGGTACACTGTACACTATACTCCAGAAAACGACGAAAACAACCCTTAAGCGGTGTTAGTAATCGGTAAGCGGTAATCCTTTAAACCTTTTGAACTTGAGTTGCGAAAAGAAGGTTAGCAAAATATTATTTTAAGCCTACCCACACTTACTTTATATATCTTTCCCTATCCGCTATGTCTCTCTCTCTCTCTCTCTCTCTCTCTCTCTCTCCCTCCCGCTCTTTCTTACTATAATAAACCAACATCAAATGAAACAAACGATTCCAATTGAATCCTATTGATGAGAATCATAACGTTGTTTACACTTCAGTAAGTTTTTATTGCAATAATGGGAAAAAAGAATCAAACAAATGAGAGAAAAGAATTCTTCCGGGTCGCAAAAGAAAAGTGCGGACAGCTCAAAGAAAAGAAACACACGAAAGCAGTGCAGCTCATTCATGTTTAGCACGGACAATACATGTCCTTATACATCCCGATGTCCCCGGATCTGAGCTGGTTGTATAGTCCGCTGTACCGATTCCCCGGATTACAACGGTTGTGTAAAGAAAAACACCACAATTGTTTTATTTCGAAATCGGATAATGTTGCCCATGAGTACACACGAGTGGAAGGTGCATCCTGCATCCGAGTGAACGGACAACGTGTCTGTCTGTCTAGCATTCATCCTTTCACATTACGATCCAATAGCAACAGACAGAGAAACAGACAGACAGACAGCCAGCTGTTGAGTTTCTCTGGAGTGCTTTCTTCCTTTCCTTCTTTCATTATTGTATAATATATACGAGTGATCTACTCTCGTCGTCTATACTGACCACAATATTATTTTTCTCTTGTCAACACATGTAAATCCATTCTTGCATTCGGTCATTTATTCTTTCATTCATGCGTTCATCATTGAACAAGCATTCATACATGCATCGTAATCGCCTCTACTTAACGACGATTATGCAAGTCGGTGCGATTTAATGTTAAGTAACCGCTTAGAAACGTACTCATATGCGTATATATCTCAGTACTTCCACTAGAGTGGGTGTAAATCCTCTATTCTCAGGTTAACTAAGTCTGGGAACTGCTGAGAATGTGTGAATATTTTTATTGGTTTAGACGCAAGAGAACCAAAGCTGCTAAAATACGTTGACTAAACCGGGTTTAATAAACTCGTAACATACTCAGTAGAGCATTCATTGGCAGATGGTAAATAAATCCGGCACTCCTTATATATGAAGGAATCAAATTCAAATATATGTAAGTACGATTTTTCGAAGAAGAGAGAACTTGACTCCTAAACTGGTAACTTCACTGATTTTATTACAGTTCTTTTCATATTACAGTATAAAATCTGCAACTTCGTATGTCAAACAAATACTACAACAACGTTCAACGAAGAAAGCATCTTCAAGCTTTAAAATCAAGGTTTATACAGATGATAATTTCAACTATAGTAGTTTTTTAAATAATACTTCTGGGACTATGATTGTATTTAAAATAATCGAAACCGTTTCCAGAGAAATCACTTTTTTCCGAATTCGATTTCGAACTCTAACCTGCGACTACGAATGATTTCCGAACCCACATCTTGATTGTTTGTGACGCTAATGCAATCATAAAGTTTTAAGCTCTTGAATAAACAGAAGCTGCTGTCACTCAAACCCTTCGAGGTTACAAAATAACCCAGGATTTTCAAAACTCTGGTCTGGTGGCTGGAGTTCTGATCATTTAAATAAGTTTAAAATCAATTTTGAAACTAATTCCGAGCATACGTTCGTTGGTGAGAAGCCAACAAAGTGCGTTAATCCTTTCAAGGACTCGTAAAAAAGCATGACAAATGCTGCAGAACATCCACTGCGATGTGAAAACAAAGTGGGAGAAAAGCAATCTCGTGCTTACAATCGTAACGGCGACGCTGTCATTTCTACATATATTAATAACAATAATTTGGACATCAAAGTGACAAACACAGCAATTTAGATTTCACTGGTTTTTCGCTTTTCACAGTGGCATTTTTAAACCCTATCATTAGGCCAGCATAATTGCCAGTGGGCCAGCAATTGAAGAGGAGGGCACAGTTGCAATGGGCGGGGAGGGCACCGGAGTTAAGACTCACTCACCATAGCGTTTATTACTTCGTTTAATCCTATTTGTGTAAATCGCACATCTAATAACTAAATGCTGTGAAATTGGCATCGCATGGAGGGCAAACTGGAGCAAATAGACTGAGAGAGAGAGGCAGAGAGCGAGAGGGCGGTCTGGCAGCGTGAAAGTTTCGTCACCCTTCAGGGTGTTTGCAGGTTGCCAGTTGTCACCCTTTCTACTCATTCGTGGAGAAGACGGCGAAAGTTATTCTACTCGTGTTTTGTTATTGTGAAACATGTTCTTTTTAAATGATGTCGACGAGAATGATTTGTTTGTGACATTTGTAAGGATTCTTAAATTGCAGCTCTTGCACACTGTTGTTGTTATTGTTTTTTCCTGTCGTTGTGGTTATTTTGTTGTTGGTTTTTTTGCATGGTTCGCGGTCGATTTGTAAAGAAGAATGAATGAATCCAAGCCGCAGTCTCAACAGCAGCAGCTTCAGCTTCACATCGTCGCTGTACCGGATCGTCACCGAAGCATCCAACCATTTATCCATTAGAGTTGGTTGGAGTTGGTTGAAACGTCTGTCAGTGCGTTCTCAGTTTGTGAGGGTGGAGAGGGGGGGGGGGGGAGGGGGCTTTGGTGGTGGTGGTGATTCTCTTAAGTGTTCTTGAACAAAAAGAACACATTTGCTGGGTGATGTTTAAGTGTGGTTTGTAATTACTTTGGCATCAGCTTTTGGCACTGCGATAACTGGGCCAAAAAGAGGGTGGCTTTCACTAATTTTCTTCTTCTTATGTTTCTCTTGTACAAGCACAAATGCGTCTACTTGTGCTTCTGCTATTTCTTTTACCTATTCTTCTTCCCTTTCTTCTTTTTTTTTGTACAGACCTTCTCGTCTCACGAGGGGGGCAATTTTTCCCCATAATTGGCTTCGAATGCCTCCATGTGTGAGTGTGAAAGCTGTCATGTTTGGTGTCTGAATCTTGACAGCCCTCAAGTGAAATTATTTTATTGGGGGGCGACAGGATCCTTCATTATTGGGCGGAAATGAAGGTTAACCTCAATTACATGCTAAGGATATTTGTAGATATTGGATATTTATACATTCATATACAAACAGACATGTTGTATCTTCATGTGTGCGACGGTGACAGATATATTTATTAAATATATGACAAATTTTGCTCATGATAGAAATGATATTGTATCGGATTTTATCATAAGAATCACATTTAGTAAAGGCTAAGAATTGAAAACAAAACTAACGTAAGTATTGAAATAATCCACCTTCTTTTCCTTTCTCTTCTTCGCGTTGTTTTTTTATTCTTTTCTTTTGGTTGTTTAAAAGTTTTCCCTCTCTTTTCTCATCCATCCATACATTAAATCCATCTCTAATAATGTACAGATTATTATGCAAAAATTGCCAAATAAGCTGCCACAGAATTTGCTTCCAAACCAATTATTCTACTAACTCGATATAATTGAACGCTTAGCCGATGAAATACCGAGCAGCTGAAAATTATGACCGACCACAAAAATCATGCCACAAACATGGTTTTTCTGTGATTCCGGAGCACCGAAATCTTCACTTCAATACAATATAACTACTTATACAACAACAACAACGATACCAGCAATTGTAACAATATTTTGGCTCTTGTAATTTACATGCAACAACCTGAATACTTTAAGCAACATTTCGGGGCATGAGCCACACAACCAGATCCAATGGATTATCAGTATATAGGTGTTATTTCTGGAATTCCAACAACAATAACAATAGCTGCAATTCCCAAAAATTATACAATCGTCAGATAGCATCGGATTTTTGTTTTTCTCAGATTTTCTCATATCTGCTGATAGAAACAAATTTGATTTTCATTACCAACAGCAGCTCACTAGCTTAGCTAGTAAGCCCAAAGAGCCGAATACAGGTCGAGCGTTGTAGCCGAAATCTTCAATTTAACAATTAGAAATGCGTACGATTTTGAGAGCTAAGCATTCTCTAAGCACACCAGCTGAAGCCTGAGTTTCCTTTCCCACACACAACACTGAAGAGCCCAGCACAAAACAGTAGCTACTCATGATGCTGGTGTGCGTGTGCGTGCTTGCGTGTGTCCTACAAAGGATTTTCACTAATTTGTGAAGTGAATAATTGCTAATTTCCTCTATTAGGCGAATGTGCTGACCAAAACATCCTTAATCCTGAGCCTAATAATCGTCGTAAATGGAATTGTCAAAACAGAGGCTTTGAAAGAGGCCGCCTGGTCTCTCTCTCTCTCTTTCTCCCTCATTCTTTTTCTATCCGTACACATTCTATACAGTTTGTTGGAATATATAGTATGTTGTTGAAAGATTGGTCGAAACTGGGACAAAGAGAGCAAAGGCTTTGAATTGTTGAAGTTGCTAGAATGTAGTCCTTCATCAAGAACCTCTGCAATTCTCCGGTTATGTTCTATTTAGTGTTGGTTCTATTATAGATCCCATACATTGTATCAGTGTATTTATGTGTATATGCAGGTTTATGAAGGTAGCCGATGAGTTCCTTTTAACAATTGCCTTAAAAGATGAAGAGCATCATTTCCAGCTTACTTTAGAAATTGCGGCAAAAATATATATAAATCTATAAATTCTTAAGCGGATATATTGGAAATGTTGAGCAGACTATAAGAGATTAACACATATACTCTTAGAGGACTAGAAGAAGAAGAGGGATAGAGACAGATATTTAGAAGCTTAGAATAAAACATACACAAAAGCATCCTAAAAGTATAAAAAAGCTCCATACAAAAGTATTATTTGAGTTTTTACATCATCAAAATTCATTAACTACTATATTACAATATGATAATCTCAATCTTTCCACAAGATTTTGCGGAAAAACATTTTAATTATCTTTTATATTGACTTGACATTATTTATTACATGACAGACATGCGTCCATAGCAAACCTCGACAAGCTGCTTATTAACTGTCGTGATAGACTCGTAATTGACTTCCGATACACTGTCGATAGCCACTCAATTCAGCGATGGACTAAAGCAACTGACACAATCACCGGAAATGGAAAAACGGAAATAAATCATAAAAATTCCCAACGTCGAAGTGAAAAGAGGGTGAAGTAAGCAGCCTCATCAGAAAAAATTAGCTCCTTATTTGCCCTTATAAGAAGCTCAAAATCGGTGTAATAAAAAAAGAAATACCAACAACAAAACCAACAACAATATCAACAACATCCATCTGAACAACAACATTCTCAACAGATACACCGTTTAACCGGAAGATGGTAGATTATGACGCGTGTTCAGAGCGACGTTCAATTTGTCGCCATTTAATTGAGTCGTCGACCAAAGAAAAGCCCGGGTTGAGAAACCTGGGTTGGGTAACCGAGTTGACAGGGTCAAATTAGCTTTCGGTTAGTTGGTTGGTCGAAGGTCCTCGCTAAAGAATGCCAAACAATAATTAACTCAACTCGGGGGCGGCAAAACGTAAACATATTATTTAGCGCAGGCTAAAAAATTACTGGGGAACCCTTTCTTGCGTTGGGTGCTGCCGGAGAACCAGTTGTTATAATAATAATAATAGTAATCATTTCCACTTTAGGCAAGCGGAGACACACGCCCGAGCGTTTGACTTCTTGTTTGCAGGTTGTAGAGGGAAATCCAGCACCCAGTCACGCCGCCGGGCCCTGAATGACGTGAACCACCCCTGCGACAAGGCTACGGAAGTGTTATTGTTTATTACAGGAAGTGAAATATTTATCTGCTTACCGTTCGTGGGATGGTTTCTGTTTAGCGATGAGCCTGAGAATGACGACGATGGAGTTACTTTTCGAGTCCTAGACAAGGCCGAGGTTCTAATATCGGTTGCTAAGAGTATTTCAAAGAAAAACTAAATGACTAATATTACTCATACATACATGCATACTCGTATGTATATTTCTACCAATAATGGATCATTTACATACGAGTTTCTCTATCATTATAAATACCTATCACTGTGACTATTATAATATTATTGTATCTATCACACCTTATATCTATACTATCTTATCATTATTATATCTGTCACATCTTCACTATATCTATCATTATTATAATCACTATCACTATAACAGTCACTATCAGCGACACTAATGCAGTCACTATCAGAGTCACTATCACTACCGCTACGTTCCCTGTTCGTGTTACATCATCATCCACCATCTCATTCTTTCCTTTAATCACAACAACAAATTAATTCAACCTTGTTTTGCGTACCACTGGGTATTTCCACTCCCGCATATAAATCTTCACTTGTTTTTTGTATTTATTGTTCTTGTTTTTGTTCTGGTTCGGTTCGTTTTATTTCTGCCTTTGCTTTAACACATGGCTATGGATACTCAAAATACGTATATTAAATCAATTGTTCAAACAATGTATTTCAATGAAATATAATTTTTTATTTCACTTGGATGGACATCGTGTTTGTTCTTGTTTCATCATGCTTTCGATTGTGCTTCTGTTGATATTTAGACGACGAAGTTATAACTGTCCCTTTGGCGCAGTGGATAGCGCGTTGGACTTCTAATCCAAAGGTCGCGGGTTCGATCCCCGCAAGGGATGATTCCATCACTCTTTTTTTTTCTTCTTTTTTTTAATCATAACTTTTTTATTACTAACATTGATTATAGTTAGTGATATAAGAAAACAATTTAACGAAAGAAATTAAATTTCCTAAAATAAAAAATATATAAAAATTTCTTGAATTTCAGCAATTATTTTATTATAATATTAAAACGTTTTCATAATATTAAAAGTAATTATAAAATATAGAATTGTTTTAACTTAAATCCCATGCTGTGGCCACAAACCAAAACCGCTTAAGTCGAGTTATAACGAAAATGATTTTAGTCAGCTGATTTTAATCGAATTTCAGTATTTTTTTATAGTTGTGACAATTTTATTATAGAAATTGTTCTATTGAAACAATACAGCTTAACTTAAAATATGTTTTGGAATAGTTTTTTTTTTTAACACGAAAGTACTAATTTATTAGATGTTTCACATTATAAATTTACATTTCAATTTTGAATGAATTTATTTTTGAAATATTGAAAATATATAATTAATTTAATTAATTAAAAAATTTAAAACACTTTTAATATAAATCTAAAATAAAAAGATTTCAGTAAATATTTGAATATTTCTGTAAACATTACAACAATGTTTACTGAAATATATTTCAACATTAATTTTCTAATTTTAGATTAGTCATTCCAGTTTTAAATTTTCGGTATGGAAAATAACAGCCTAAATAGTGAGATAATGCATTATATATTATGCAATATATTCTCAATTATATCCAAACTCGATGTTGGTACATAAACCATAAATCGTTGTTTGGTTCACAAATTATAAGGAACCGATTCTTTATTCTCCTTCAACCCAATAATAATAATTTAATTCGGATCAACTTTTTGCCAGTTCTTTTGAAATCAAAGCAACCAGCTGTCCTTCTTCAAGTCCTACTCTTTCTTCTTCTCCTCCTCCTCCTCCTGCGAGTTACTTAAAGATTATCATCAAACACAAGATGATTGCAAATCAAAAGGTAAGCAGAGCGCGTGCCTTGAAGTGAATTAAAGGGGAGTAGAGATCGGAGCGGACTGACTGAAGTACACATGTCACTCTAATTGCTACACATGCTTCCACGCCTTCTTCTCCTCCTGCGACTTTTATACAGCACGCACCAGGCCACAACCACTACCTTGTGTGTGTGTGTCTGTGTGTGTGCATGCGTGTACAGAGTTGATCAGATCCCTGTTCGGAACAAGAATCTCTCTAGCGATCTGAGCAAATCTTCTGAGCACACAAAAATTCTACAAAATTCCGCAATACAAATGCACAAATGTACTGATCCATCCGGTTCAACACAACGCGCAGTACAAAGGACGAACAGGAAGCAATGTGTTCCCGTCGTCGCGAGCGATCACTCCACCGCCACCACTTCAGCGGCGTTCATTAGCGAGAGGGAACCAGAACTGGCTGGCTGGCTGGCTGGCTGCCTCACATTCAATTGGAGTGTAGTTAGGTTTACAACAAAAACATCTGCCACTAGAGCAACGCAGTTAAAATAATTGCCAAGTCCTTAAAAACGTGATCAGAGTTCGTTGGAGTCGCAGCGGCTGCGAAATCCGAAGGAACTCCTTTGAATCAGCAGCCTTTCGGCGACAAGGAGAGAAAACCAGTTTCTCACTAGGATAACAACAACAACATCATCGTCGCGTATATTCTTACGTGCGTGCTTGAGATTTGATCCTGTCGAGGCGTTTCGTCTTGGAATCGCCTACTCCTTCGGCACGTCGCCGAACTGCAACTGCTGCGGCTTCCTTCGGCCATGTAACTGGGCTGAGGCACATCCTTGCCAGGGGCTGACATTTGATTTTGAACTTCATTCAGTTTCGCTTTCAATTGGCACCGGAAACGTTTGCGTTTTTCGTGCAGAACGTAACGCGTCCGCACTAAGATTCAATGACACAACTATTAGGACCCGCTGCTGCCGTTGTTGTTGTTGTTATTGTTATATAGCATTTAAGTTTTAGCTTTTTATTTACGACTTTTATTGTTCGATGAACCATTTTTGAAATTGAAGACTTCGTTTTTGGCTGTTCTTGTGTGTTTTGTTTTGTTTTGTTTTTTTTTGCCATCGTCTTTTGTTGCTGGCGCGTGTTTCACTTCCGTTTAATTATAATTGCACGAGATTCTTTGTTGTTTAACGTTCATTTCGAAAGGAAAAACAAGCGCTAAATGTGCAAAACAAGGCAATGAAAGGGAAATTCATATGCCCTTTGTTCGTATCAACGAGACACTCGTACTAGCGATCAGCGCATTTGTTGTGGAGAGCATGCGTTTAACTATCCACGTTGTTGTTCTTTCCTTCCTTCTTCCTTCCTTTATCATAATTATCAAAATGAGCTGTCATTTATTTGCTTTGGTCACAAAATTGAACAGTACCAGGTTCTACCGGGTCCCAAAGAAAGCAAAGAAAAAAGCATCCACCATGCAAAAAGCAGCAACTGTTCTTTAATTGTAGGAATGGTTTTTTCCTTTTTTGTTTTCTGAGACACGTCCGTAATATGAGCTTGTCTCTTCTTGGCTCGTGCCAAAGGTTTTGATTCTAATGGAATATTATTCCGTTAAATAATAAATAACTTGGATAAAATAAGATTCAGAGATCTTATAGAGTTTCCGTTATCCTTCTGTGCTCGTTAATGTACTTTCGCATTATAAAATACGTCCTCGAAGGAGGCCAAAGTTTAAATACCGTTATACACCTCCTCATCCCACGACCTCTTGTGAAAACTTTTGACCTTCTCTTAAGACCTCATATGGGATCCTTTTTGGGGGGTTTTCAGATGTTGAGTTACACTTACAGACTGTTTTTGAGAATTATTTAGAATGATGAATGAAACATATAAATCGGAGGTTGATTTTACACAAATCTACTGTATAGTAACTCTAAATATCAAATGAAAAAACACCAACCCAAGGAAAACTATAATCTTTTATACTAAAGCAAAGTACAAATCAATGAAAGTTGAAGAAAACTCAGACAAAATATCACTTTTTCCGTTCCTTTATTATTGAGTGTATTTGATATATTATTACAGTTATATTACCATTTAGGGTTGCCATCGCAGCACGATGTCTTTGTAAACCTTCGAGTGCAGCGAAGTAATCCGAAGTCGATCGACGACTTCCTTTTCGTGACCTGCAGCAATTAATTCATTTGTGTTGCACTCTGTTTTCTGGTGCATTAATCAAAAACAAAGCCAACGACAGAGGAATAGCAACAACATTTTGGTTGTCGCTCAGTTTCAGCGCTTATCTGACCAGTTTATCTGGCTGTCCAGTTACTTGTCTGTCTTTACCATCGACCAGGGGCGTTTTCTCACTTCTGCTATTGTTGTTTTTCCTTTTGCCAACCTGGAACTTCAACTGCTCGTGGATTTATGTAAGCAACGCGCTACAAACATGCATAAATATGCAAAATAAATTAATGCTCAGCCAAATTGAATGCCACTTGAACGCATATAAAGGCTTTATTGCCAGGGTTGCCATGACTTTGAAATGTTTTTCTATTGTTGGGCGTTATTTTCCTTGGGTGGGGGGGGGAGTTGGGGGTGAAACTCTGTACTGTTTCCAAGTGCTAAGGTGTAAATGCAGCCGCATAAATTGTCTGCTTGACGGTCGTTATTAAGTTATCAACATTGAAGGGGGTTTTTAAACCCCGTAAAACGTAAATTTCGATGAGGGGCTCCGGAAGAGGGCTGAGTTGCTGGTTGATCGTGTTTAACAGGTTTGTTCGAGAGCAATTATGAAATTAATAAGCGAATAATATTGTACACAAATACTCCCCCCCCCTCTCTCTCTTTAAGTGAAATGATATGGAAGATAATGATACGAGTATAATAGCAACAGTTAAAAAAGAAATTCAATAAAAATTCCACAACTTTTATTTTAATTTATTTCGTTACCAATTGAAATGAAACATTTTAATGGAGTGGAATCATTGAAGAATTTGATTGATTATTCGATTTCGATTGATTGATAAAATTATTATTATTGCGATATTAATTATTAATTGGTTGTAATGCTTTATATAAGTTTTTGTTTTAAAGTAGATCCCGTTCTAAAAGGGTGGCGGGGGAGTGTTGAGGTTGGTTCGAAAAGAAACCTATGCATTTTCAATCAATTTTTGCTAAAACTCGAATTTCATTAATGAAAGTTTCTAAACACAAATCTACTAAGAATATTAAGCAGAAAAAGTGCCGAAGATTAAATACCCGACAACCTCACACATTGTATGACATATGGAGAAGTAGGCGGACCACACCCACATCTTTGAGTAGGTGTATATTATCGATATTCGGCGTAAATATATTAAGTTAGTCTGTCTAACTCACTTCCAGAAGAAATCTGCGTGGAAATCTTTTATAAGGTGACTTTATACTTAAATGTGGGCGGATTACACCTACTATTGGAAGGAGAAATAGTTTTGATTAGAAATACTGCGTTGCAAATGGAAGTACACACATAATATACCCTTCCACCTGCGGTTGTAGGGTATCAAAGCAAACATAACACTCACAGACCACATAATTACTACGAGTATCATCATCCTTACGTTTCAATTCATTTCCATAAAACGAGAGCCCAACAAAGAAGAAATCCTTCACTCTCTATTAACATCATCTGCCTCATCAGCATCAACATCATTGCATCCACCTTAAAAACGTGTCTGTTTCTACTTCTCTGTCCGTTTCTATTTACGCAAAGTTTTTATCGGTCGCTTTGAGGTTGATTTATTTCGATATGTAATCCACGAGTTCTTCAAATTATTAACAATTTGCTGCTTGTTGTTTGATGCGCGTGTTTGTTTGCTCGGTCAACAGTTCGGAGGCAGCGATTTTCCGCTACACCGCTCAAATCTGACGCATCCGACTGGCAGGCATCAGTTCGAATAAATCACATCATCAAATAGCGACGGCAACTCTGGCAACTCTGTGAAGATTCATTGGTACTCAAAATGTAGTCTTTGCTCAAAATTGCTATCGTCACAGCTGTGAAGTGTTTTCGTATGGTTGTTTGCTTAATTGTTTGTTTGACTGTTTGTTTGACGTTATTACATGTTGTCTATTTGTAGATGCTGGCAAAATGTTGGTGAAATTTTGATCGAATTGAAAAAGAGACTGAAACTGGAAGAAGCGCTGAGTTGGTTACATTTTTGTTAGATGTTTTTATCTTCACCACTGAGTGATGAAGTCTTCAAAGAGTCTTGATGGGTTCTAGATGGAGTCTCAAAGGGAAGCTTCTAAAATCATGTTCTTGAAAACAAAATCTGAAATACATATGTACATAAAATACGGCATTTTCATCATCAATCCATCTGCCATTCTTCAATATCAATCGGAGTTTCTTAACAATACTGAAGTTTTTAACTACATATCTTTATATATTTTAATGAAACTCTTATTGAATCTTTTAATGAAATAAAATGCTTAGAAAATGTACAAAAATAGGAATCTTTCAAACGTATAAAACAAAATATCAACGAGGTATAAAATCTTGATATTCCTGAGTAAAATTCATCTGTCGAAGTAAGAATCTACAATAGACTTCACTTTTGCCAGTAGTAATTTTATTAGCTCCACTGTTCCTGGGCAAATAAGTTTACAAAAGCAACAACGACAACAACAACATAAAACGACTTAAAGAAAAGATCCATCCAGCGATTATAATGGTTCCCTCCTCTCGTTTCCCACCGCTTCTCCAATCATCCACCAGTAAACTCACCAGGAGAAGAGTAATAAAAGCAGTGGTGTTGCCTAACATTCGCCGGGAGCATAAAAAAGCCGAGTAGCGCAAATATTTACCCCTACTAAAGCAATGCATGTGTTTCAAGTGCTTAAAATAGTGTTCGTCAATTTTTGAATGGTACTCGATTCAATCTCAGTCGATGAGTTGGTCGGTCGGTCGGTCTGGCGGTTGGATTGTTTGTAGGTAAGTCCGGGATATGTTGCTTTCTACCGCAGTCACAGCACAGGCTGCAGCTGTGCTACTACTTGCAGCGGCAACAAAAGCAACAACAACAACAGCAGCAACAACGACATGTTTAAATCAAAAAATAAGAGACTAACTGCAATTACGGGTAATAAACAGCAGAACAAGAGAACAACTACAAGAGCAACAACAACAACGACAAGGAACATGAAAACAGCAACAACAGCAGCAAGCAATATAGCGTGATTTTATTTCTTCCCCTTGCATGTTGCAAATAACTAAATAAATAATTGCTGGTTTCTCATTTGAGCGGTTCTGATTGACAGTGTTGTTGCTATTTGTTGTTGCTGTTGTTGTTGTTGTTATTGCTATTGTAGTGCAAACGTTTGCGCACTTGAATTTTTTGTGAAGCTTCTACAAAACTATGCAGCTCACGCTATATGAATCGCAACAACAACAACAAGGAAGGCATACAACAATATATTGCATTGAAAACTAAAAATGGCTCTCATGAAACACACACACACACACGCACACTCACTCATCCTCCATACTTCATTCATTCATTCATTCATCGACAAAGTTCTGCTTCTGCTCTTGTAAATCTGTAATTTTTATTCTGTTCCCTTACGGTATATTATTAAATTGTAACAAATCGACGCAGGGGTTCGCAGGGTGGCCCGCGAAGCATCGCATTCACGCACGGCAACCCTCTGGTGGCGGTGCCAAACATTTGGCCTGCTGTGAGGTCAGGCTGAGCTGCACAACGCCACGACTTCATTCCGATTTCCTTTTCCAACAACGTCTACGCTTCTTTTTTTTTGGTCTTTGATAGATTTCGCCGCGAGCCAAAATGGCAACCATCAGATGCATTCTTCTTCTGCTTCTACTTGTAGTTCTGTTGTTGCTGTGGTGTTGTTTTTTAACTGAATGCGGATGCGGAAATCAGCGCTGGCTTTTTGTGCGTTTGTGCTTTATGGGAAATCAACAGCATCTTCTAATAAGGTTACATCATATGCAACATAAGTATCGGAGTTATTTAGTTAAAAGAAGAAGCAGAAAAAAGTGCCAAGTGAACATTGTGATTAACATAGAAACGGTGACGCTGGCCGATGCCAATGCTACTGCTACTGTTGCTGTTGCTGCTGGTGATGATGATGGTGGTGGTGGTGGTGATGGTGGTGCAAATATTGCCAGAGGGTTGGGTAAGAAAAGGGTGCTTCTTCCTAAAAATAGCATCCCTAAAAAGCTACGGAAGTTACAATGTGAAGTCGTGCCGAGGGTGTTGCCGGTTGATCGTAATCTTTATGAGGTTTTTTCTGGCACCATATGTTGGCGTATAATTAGGAGTATAGCTGTGTACATAAGGCGAGTATTATATCATATTTTTAATGTACATAATGTGTTATTTATTTGCAAAAATGCACCCAAAGAAATCTACAGTTATTTAGAAACCATACACAGTTGATGATTATTTATGTAATAGATATATAACGGTATTTACTCTTATATGAGTGAACAGATGCCTAAGATAATCGAATCCGGATTATCTACAAACCAAAACTTTACGAGGGGTGGCGGGGAAGACTCGCCATCGTTAAGCTTTAAGCGTGATACTAACCGCAATTGAGAAATTGGAGCTCCGGCAAGTCAAACAGAGAGTCCTGGAAAATTATATTTACCAGCAAGCAAACAAACAATGAATGTCTGCGGCACAAACAAACCCACAGTGAGCAGTGAGCAAACAATTTAAATGTCACAATGAATTGACTGACAGCCGTGTCAGAACTCAAATGGCGAAGACCGAAATGCGGCAGAAAGCGAACATATTCATGCATTCAAAAGCGCATTAGAGAACACGACGCGGCAACAACAGCAACAACAACAGCAGTCCCACAGTCAACCAAGCTAACGACGACCAACATTCAGCCTCCGGGGACAAACTCAGTCAACAAGCAGGCGCTTTTTTCGACTTCCCAATTAAAATATTTGAATTCTAGAAGAGAAAGAGAAGGTGGGAGAGTGAGTGAGAGGAAGGAGAAGCGGTAGACTAGAGTAGTCGCGCTTCGAAGGAAGTCAAAATTGCGTTTTAAACACCCGCGTCTGCGACGTGCTCATTTCAAGGATTCAAGCCGCGATGCGCAGCACTTCTCACCAACTGTGAGAACAACAAACATAATAATAGCAACAACATCGAGAATAATAGCAACAGCAACGACCAAGACGATTCGGCTGCTGTTCTTGATTTTCATTTTCACTTGCATGATGCATCAACGTCACTTTCTATTCCATTGTTAACGGGACCCTTCGCAGGATACTCAAGGAACCGCGTCTGCCTCATGATTTCAGTTGCTTTGAGTGCAACTCATGATCATTTTCGAGACAGTTGTGGCTTTGTACTGTCCAATCCCAATCAATTCCCAGCCTATCATCTACATAAACACCGTCAACATCAACATAATCAACGTCAAACATCAACAACAATCATTCTCACCGTAATCGACCTCGACCGCCGTCTTTATTTGTTTACTGAACTCAATTCAAGCGCATCACTTGATCTCTATTCTCAACATTTTCACTCTCTCAGCGAAATCTCGCAGACATCGCAGACAGACCGACCGACAGACAGGCGGGCAAACATCTCGCTCGCTTCGCTGCTTTTCCGTCTTCTTCCAGGACATCATGATTTCATTCAATCTTCTCCATGCATCCTAGCGAACAATCGTCGCTGCCAACAACATTTCATTGAGTGGCTAGGATATTCTTTTCAAAAAGAAAAAAAAGGATTACGATTACTTTTTCAAATGCAAAAAACAAATTTCTAGTAGATTCTTTCATTTCTTTTTATTATAGCGCTTTTTTTGGATCATCACTTTTCACTTTCTTTCTTATCTTTCATTCTGACTCCTGGGAATCGTAATTGAAGTGATATTGACTCAGGATTTTTTTTCTTCTGTGGGTTATAAAAACTCTTCAATGTCGTGTGTTTTATTTCGGAGGGATTCTTTTATATAATGTAAATATTTAAGATCATATACTTGACTATTCTTTACCTCAAATAGTAGTCAAATATTTCCATTCAAAATGACGAATTCTGTCATCATCTGTCAAGCATTTTCTTTCATCATTCCTATGAAACCATTTAAGTTTAGGTGAAGAAAACTAAGAGAAAACTTGTCAATAAAATTCAATTCATTCTTGTGATTGCCCGACGGCATTCATAGGATATTCAGATGATTCAAGATAATATATATTAACGAAGAATTGGACATAAATGAGCTTTCGAAAAGACGCTCTGATTAGGAAATACCAAGAAGATTTCATCGAAATAATTGCAGTCGAAATAGTGGATCAAAAACATCGTGAACTAGATCCAGAGGTGAATTACTTCATATTCCAATGACTACTTTAAGAACCTGTCTATAAAATATGGACTATGTTATGTTATTCCTAAAAATTATAATAATTATTGTATTATTAAAATTACATATAATATTAACAAAGAGAAAAGAATTATGTAAAATGAAAACTTAGACCAGAATCAGTTCTTCTCTCCACTCACCTCAAAACATGCACAATTCGCAATGAATACTCGATTCCTTTGCTTGATACACTCACTTTAATACAAATTCTTCCTTCTGACTAGGAAACACACCCGACATTTCTATATAAGCATTATTCTTATTATTTAAATTCTTTGAATTAACTTTAATTTAACTTTTATTTATCCATACTTTTTTAATCTTTTTCCAGATAATTGTACTTGTATTTTATACACGATACTTTTACTAAAAGTTTAAATTTTCAAATTAAAATAAGAAATTTGAGTTTTATTTATTTATACTCGCGAAGTAATTAATTCCAGCGTCAAGAGTCACTTCGTTGCTGCTTTCTTCAAGACGTATCCTTGAACAGCGCGTTTGTCACACTCACGCTTTGAACACACAACCGCACGCTAATGATAAATAATAATTTCAACTTTTATCCGTACAGCTCGGCTGGCAACGTTTAATCGAGTCGCACGTCAATCTCAAATAGTAAATATTTATTTTTTATGGCAAGGATAAGAATTATTATTACCCAACTTAGAATGATGTTTGGAATGAAGCGCCATTGTGAAGTGTGGTGTGATGTGGTGGGGTGTGGTTGGTGAGGTTGTTGTCTATGGAGAAGGGTTTCGGTGGAGAAGGAGAAGGAGAAAAAAGTGTCATTGCAGCATGGAAAAGAATTACATATTTTCAACGAGTAAAATTTTAATTACATTCACTGAGACCACAAAAAAATATATAGGAAAAATTTAAACAACACGAAGAAAGGTCGGAAAATTACGATGTTTGACGGGGAAAAATAATATCGTATTTTAGAATAAAATCAAATATTAATGAAGTTAGTCTGTGGAGTATTTTATTCTTGGTTTTTTTTCTAAAGCGTGTGTAAAGGAAGAGAGAGAGTTAGAGAGTGATAGGAGTAGATAGTTCCATAGAGAAAGAGAGTGGATTTTCGGCGAAAAAATAGGAAACGCGGCGACTAAAATGCGTTTAGTGACTCTCGTGTGGGTGGCGGTGATCGTTTCTCGTGCACTGAACTTTTTTTGGCGAGAATTTTTCTCGACTCCGTCGGCAACACTTAAAAGACGCGGGTGTGAAATTCTCGATTACCGCGTCTCTCTCCAGCGACGACGACTGCAGCCACACAGCCAAACAGACAGGCAGTTTTTCATAAACTACTACTAAACACTGAATATAAATCATCAGATTTGTTTTTGTCGTTGTTACTTTTTTGGATTTTTTTTTGTTGGGGGAAGTTTTTGACATTTGAGAGTATGCGCGCAATAAAGAGAGCGCGAGAGTGAGTGATGTAAACACAGAGAGAGAGAGAGAGCAAGAGGGAGAGATTCCGCACATCAGCGAAGTAGTACGGGAATCAGAGAATCTCTTGGGCAATGATATGAGTTTCCCTTTCCAAGAGGCACTCTTCTTCTTCTTCCTACTCGTACTCGTACACACATGCATACATACACACATACATCGAGTACATCTGTATGTAAATAAATAAAACCTTCGGGTGTTTCAGCAAAGTTATTTCACTGCCTCTTCTTGCTCCAGTTTTTTTTTATTAATTATCTCTTATTTACAGAGAAATCTCTTCATGTCTTGTCTTATTACCGCTAACCACCCTCCGCAACACCCTCCAGTGTTCTGAACTTACTTATATACAGTATGAACATGTATAAAGAAGCATATACATATGTATTTACGTACCTAAGTACATATATATGTTGGTGTTGTTAAGTGGGTGGTTCTGCTGACGTTTTTAATCCTTTATATCCTATTTATATATAAGTGTGTGTATAAGTGCTTCTGTGCATAAGTGTGTGCGTGTATGTGTGTGTATGTCTACTTGTGCCATTTGCAGCGTGCACATATTTGAGCTGCAATTTGCTCCTACGTTTGCTCCTTTTTTGCTAGCATTAAAAGTTGGATGGACGAGTACCTTTTTTTTATTGTTCTTGTGGCAGTTGTTATTGCTGTTGGGGGGTTTCCTTTAGCCTCAGGCTCATCATACATTTTATGATATCGGACATTCTACAATAGAATGAAATAATTAGTTAATGAACTATTAAATGAATGATTTAATGAAAGAACGAATGAATTTAGAAGGTTCTGTCGTAATGTTTTATTTGGATTACGAATTTCTATACAATACTTTCCTTCATTTCGGTTATCAAAATCAAAACATATTATTAAAAAACTTACTTAAAAACAAGATAAAATTAACTGGAGGATCTCTTAATTCATTAACACTTTTGAACACTTGATCATGAGTTAAACAAATTGTTTTACAAACTCATCTCCTGAGTTTATGAAAAGTTTATTGAGTTAAATTATTCTGCTAAAGTTAGTTTAAATAATAATTAAGATTGCTAAATTTACGGGGCATTTAAGCAGAGTTAATTGAAGACTTTCCGTAGCTCATTTCTAAAGGAAGCTTTATTAATCCTTTCGAAGTTAAACTCTTTCGAATGCAGAATTATAATGTAGAAGAATATAAAACATTAATTTTGAATCCACGCAACATCTTTAGACGGATCCATGAATGGTGAAGCTGCAGAAGTCACCTTCGCACACACACACACACACGCGCACACGTACATATCCGTGTACTCTCTGGGCCCGAGGGTGCGCCGTCCATTCCCGCCATAGAATGTTAGGTGTGTGCATTCATTTCAAAAGGATCATAAAATGTTTGCATTGGAAATAAAAACGACGTCTACTTTACGTCGTGCAACAACAAAGTGAACGACCGTTCTGAATGTGAATGATGGAGGATGGAGGATGGAGGATGCAGCAGGAGCAGCAGTAGGAGTAGCGGAGGCCAGCTCAATGAATAAATAGCACTCATTAGCAGGAGCAGAATCGGAGGCGCCAACAAGTTTCAATGGCAGAGCGTTATGTGGTGGGCGTGTCTACTCAGGAGTGAGCACGGCGCCAGAGGGATCGGCTGCTCCAAAAGAAGCCAAAATAAATCCTAAATTAACCTCGCTGCAAACGAAGAGGAGCTCCCCAATCAACATAGCAACACGGTGCACTCTGAACAAGATGAGAACTGAGAGAGGAACAACAATAACAACAACAAGAATGGCAACAACACGCTGCTGTGGAGCAGACATGCGCAGCACCTTACCAAGTGCGAAAGGGAGCAAGGATATAAAGTGAAATATAGACAAAGAGAGAGAGATGAGTGCTGTTTGGCACCCATGTTATTAAATGGGTGTGGCTTAAGAACACCACGCACACACATGCACAATTAAACGTAGCTCTGATGATGTACGAAATAATACTCTTTTCTTCTCTTCTCGTGAACGGTAACATGACATTCCCTTTCTTCTCTTTCTCGCTCTCAGCCGATTCAACAGGCAGATGCTCTCCCTGTGATATCGTGGCTGTTCATTTCTTAGTGCACGCGACCGCAGCTGCCGAATTGTTTTTGTTGTTTGGTCCTTCATCCTTATATACCTAATCTATGCGATCTTTTTTGTTTTTCCATTGTATCCTTTGCACTCTGCACCTATAAAATAATCTCAGTTCCTTTTGCGCTGCTCTTCAGCATTCACATCACAATCTACCACTCCGCCTCACGCCACCCTCCCCCACTCCTCACACCAGACCTTTTTTTTGCTCCGTCCAGTTTGGCGACAAAATGGCAACACTTTTATTTGCCTTCGTCCTTTGAAGCAGCTTCCTTTCACAGTGATTTGCTCTCTTTTTTGAGGTGGCCGTGCGCCCGTTATTTGTGTAGACTTTGAAGGACCTTCGACGAAAGTCCTCGAAGGAATGACAAAAATATAGAAGTTGCAAGTGCAACTGAAGCTGAGAAAAGAATCGCAGTCATTTCGGTTCGCAATATTTTCAGAAAAAGTTTATAAAATTTGAACTTTAATTTAAACTTAAAACAATAATATAAAATAAAGCTAATAAAAATTGAAATTTGTAGCAACTGTTCTAAAAATCCTTGTGTATTTAAAATAACAAATTAAAGAGGATTTAAATAAATATACACGAAAAACATTTCATGCACGATTTCTATAAACAACCTTAAACTTAGTTCAATACGAGTAGAATAAAAAAAATGTTTACGTTATATCAGAAACTTATCGATCCGTATGGTCGTTACATTTTCGTGCCCTTGGTTTTTGTGTTTTAGAATTCATTCATTAATTACAGAGTTGAATAAAGAATTCGTATTTCTTTTTCTGAAAATATTGCGAACCGAAATGACTGCGATTCTTTTCTCAGCTTCAGTTGCATTGCAACTTCTATATTTTTGTCATTCCTTCGAGGACTTTCGTCGAAGGTCCTTCAAAGTCTACACAAATAACGGGCGCACGGCCACCTCAAAAAAGAGAGCAAATCACTGTGAAAGGAAGCTGCTTCAAAGGACGAAGGCAAATAAAAGTGTTGCCATTTTGTCGCCAAACTGGACGGAGCAAAAAAAAGGTCTGGTGTGAGGAGTGGGGGAGGGTGGCGTGAGGCGGAGTGGTAGATTGTGATGTGAATGCTGAAGAGCAGCGCAAAAGGAACTGAGATTATTTTATAGGTGCAGAGTGCAAAGGATACAATGGAAAAACAAAAAAGATCGCATAGATTAGGTATATAAGGATGAAGGACCAAACAACAAAAACAATTCGGCAGCTGCGGTCGCGTGCACTAAGAAATGAACAGCCACGATATCACAGGGAGAGCATCTGCCTGTTGAATCGGCTGAGAGCGAGAAAGAGAAGAAAGGGAATGTCATGTTACCGTTCACGAGAAGAGAAGAAAAGAGTATTATTTCGTACATCATCAGAGCTACGTTTAATTGTGCATGTGTGTGCGTGGTGTTCTTAAGCCACACCCATTTAATAACATGGGTGCCAAACAGCACTCATCTCTCTCTCTTTGTCTATATTTCACTTTATATCCTTGCTCCCTTTCGCACTTGGTAAGGTGCTGCGCATGTCTGCTCCACAGCAGCGTGTTGTTGCCATTCTTGTTGTTGTTATTGTTGTTCCTCTCTCAGTTCTCATCTTGTTCAGAGTGCACCGTGTTGCTATGTTGATTGGGGAGCTCCTCTTCGTTTGCAGCGAGGTTAATTTAGGATTTATTTTGGCTTCTTTTGGAGCAGCCGATCCCTCTGGCGCCGTGCTCACTCCTGAGTAGACACGCCCACCACATAACGCTCTGCCATTGAAACTTGTTGGCGCCTCCGATTCTGCTCCTGCTAATGAGTGCTATTTATTCATTGAGCTGGCCTCCGCTACTCCTACTGCTGCTCCTGCTGCATCCACCATCCTCCATCCTCCATCATTCACATTCAGAACGGTCGTCATTTCTGCAGCTCGTTGCTCGTTCACTTTGTTGTTGCACGACGTAAAGTAGACGTCGTTTTTATTTCCAATGCAAACATTTTATGATCCTTTTGAAATGAATGCACACACCTAACATTCTATGGCGGGAATGGACGGCACACCCTCGGGCCCAGAGAGTACACGGATATGTACGTGTGCGCGTGTGTGTGTGTGTGTGCGACGGTGACTTCTGCAGCTTCACCATTCATGGATCCGTCTAAAGATGTTGCGTGGATTCAAAATTAATGTTTTATATTCTTCTACATTATAATTCTGCATTCGAAAGAGTTTAACTTCGAAAGGATTAATAAAGCTTCCTTTAGAAATGAGCTACGGAAAGTCTTCAATTAACTCTGCTTAAATGCCCCGTAAATTTAGCAATCTTAATTATTATTTAAACTAACTTTAGCAGGGTTTTTAACTCAATAAACTTTTCATAAACTTTTAGATAAATTTGTAAAACAATCATGCTATATATTTATAGTAATCAATTTAAAAATAAAAGTTTGTAAGATGTTTTTATTTACCTTAAAAATGTATAAAAATATGTAAAACCTTTTGATTTTTAGAAAAAATATTTTCCTATTATTCAAATGAACATTTTAACAAAATATCCTACTTAAATTAATTAATATTTGGACACATTAATATATCAATTAAATACTATGACAATAAATCCAAAGAAATGCATAAGTTCCCAAGTGTTACAGGCACACAGATGAGTATTATTAGCAAATTAGGGAAAAAACGCTTTGTATTTGTGAATGAGATTTATTTTTGGCTTCTACTCGCACCTAAATATTTACTCTATCTGTATATACGTTTTACATACATATTGTACATGTATCTTTTATACGAACAGATAAAATTCGCAAAACAACTGATGTATGAACTGATTCATTCGCAAAAGAATTCCTATAAATTAAAAAGGGAGCGAAAAAAACATTTTCTAGTATAATTTTTATAGTCCGTTAATAAATACGAAATCACTTGAAAAAGCAGCGTATTGAAAAATGATTTCTGAAGTGGCACAAAATTTGATTCCCGGATGCAGTCGAATTCGCTGAATCTGCTTTCAGATGTCGGCTGCCAACCAACAAAACCCGGGGAGGAGGAATGGATGCATTACTATCCTACGTACCTATCTATCTACCTATGACCACGATCTAGGAGGAATGAACGAACGATGCTCTCTAAACAGCAACAAAAGAAAATAATTTTTGGGATGAAATTTTGTTGCGATTTTTAGTCGCTTTTTTTCATTACGAGGTTTATCATTGCTTTTCGATCCATGATAAATTAAGTGCTGATGGGAACACACTTAAGTTATTCATTCAAATTTTTTCTGTCCCTTTATTTATTTGTTTTCTTTTGCTTTTGTGCAGTTTTTCGCAATTAAATTATTTTTGGAAACAGGATGAATGAGCGCCAACAGGTATTTTATTGTTGTAACTAAGGAACGAAATAATAAAAAGCCACGTCAACAATGGAGAAATTTACCATTCGCATTTATCACTCCAATGGAAACACTCCGAAATCTGTAGTTTCAGTAAAGGCTTTATAAAATATAATAACAGTGACAATACAAAGTTATTGAAATAAGTGGAACTGGTTGAACGTAACCGAAATGATGCGATGTTATTATTGTTTCGGTTTTTACCGTTGCTTTCTACAGTAACTCGCACAATTTTTATGTTGGCATCTCCTAAACCATGCGATACACCTGCCTCGCTAAAAAGATACTTTCATTTATGTAAGCCAACATTTTATCGAAAAGCATGAAAAATAAAGATAGACCTTCTATTCTACTCCTGTGATTTGTTTTTTAAAAGATCCTATTTACTCTATTTTCCTTTTTTTTTTTGTGTACTCCATCCACAATTAACCAAATTTAAAACAATTCTAATTAATACCTTCCAATAAGAAAACAATGTCGAGCAATTTTTCTTTATCGTATTTAAAAAAATTTTATACAAATGCTGTTATTCAACAAGTATTGTATAATCTGGCAACGGTCTAATAGATGAACAAATTACTGACAGCTGCGATTGTAATAGATTTAAGGTAACAGTAAGGACCAGCGCTGTAGTTTCAAGTACCATATTGAATTTTCGAACTATACTATAGATTTACTACTTTTTTAAGGCCAATACTAATCACATTGGCTTTATTTAGCATCTAATTCGAACTTATCTTATTGCGTAATTCTTTCTTATTTTACTTCTGTATGAGGTCAATAAATAAAGGGTTTTTCACAAAGAAGCATTAGGTGTTTATTTCACATATTCTTTTAGTCCTAACTTGTTCAAAAAAGTATTACTATATAATAGGATTTGTACTTATACATATTCTGAAAACAACAACGCTGGTAAGGACACGTAATGTTTTGTCAAAAATTTATTTCATTCGGTTTCGGGAATGTTATCACGAATTATCTTCAACATTTGAATAGTTTGAATTTTCGTGAAAGAAACAAAATAACACCTAACTTTCTATTCAGTGCCACAAAAATACAATGGCAGACGCTAGTCAATGGTTTAGCCAATTGCCGCGCTTTACACGCATCTGGCTCTCAGCTACCGTAGGCCTCAGCTTGATGGCAAGATTCGGAATACTGCCCTTGGAGTACTTGTATCTGTCACGCCCACATGTGTTGGGAAAGCTACAGGTATGTTGAACAAAATATTTAATGAGCACTAACAAATTCTTTACTCCTTATAGCTTTGGCGATGTGCAACTAGTCTCTTCGTGTACCCGCTGTCATCATCCACTGGGTTTCACTTCCTTATTAATTGCTACTTTATCACGCAATACAGCGCCCGACTGGAAAGAGATCAGTATGGACGGAGCCCTGCCGATTATATGTATCTATTGATGATCGTTGCCGCTTTGGCCAATGTTGGTGGCATGCTGTTCAATGTGTACTTCCTGATGGATTTGCTTGTGGTGGCAATCACTTACATTTGGTGCCATTTGAATAAGGATGTTATTGTGAATTTCTGGTTCGGTAGCCGTTTTAAAGCTATGTACTTGCCCTGGGTATTGGCAGGCATGGAGTTGGTTTTCCAAGGGTAACTATTGTATACCACTTGTTTTTATACAATGTATTGTATGCATTGATTTTTTGACATTTATATTGTTCGTTATAGATCGATAGCATCGTTAATTGGAATATTCATTGGGCACTTTTACTACTTCTTGAAATTCCAATATCCGCAAGAGCTAGGAGGTCAAGCTTTCCTGGAGACACCGAATATACTGTAAGATTATTAGACTAAATTGGTGTGTCTGTGTGTGTGTGTGTGAGTATAGTGCTTATTCTAAGTGCAATAAAATAAACGTCCGTATGAAATTGTTATTGCTATTGTTGAAATTTAAATTACACTCATATTTTATTGTTTACTTTTTTCTAACTTCTAATTAGTAGTAATTTCTTAAATAATGTATATAATGTAAGAGTAATATCTTAAATAAATGTATTTAAATTCTCAGCAAGCTGTATGTACCGGACATCAACGGGGGTTTTAGTGGTTTTGGTGTTCCGCCAGCAAGTCGTGCACCACAAACCCCAGCTCCAGGCAACAGTTTTCTGGGAAATACCTGGGGACGAGGAAATACACTGGGGCGTTAAGCAAACTAATCAAATAGGTTCTAAGGTTCAAATCGACGTGGATAAACTTTAAAAATTCGTAATTAGTGACTCAACTCATCACTTTACTATGTCTGGATTGGAATTGTTGTTTAGACTTCTCTGTACTACGAGTACATGGGAAATATTTTTGATGTTTTTTTGAACATAATAAAAGAAGAAATTATTTGTAATTTTTGTATTAATTTCGAAATATATAGAGTGCATGAATAAATGCATGGACTACAGATGATCTAAAATTCCAACCGAAAGCAACCTAGTATAATATATAAAGAGTTATTTTATATCGCAAAGTAATGCTACGCCGCGTAAAATCCAATGATCTGGTGGCTTTTGCGATTGCAGCCATAACGGAGCTATATAGTTGAGATCTGTGCGGTTCATTTTCTTGTAAATAGGACACTAAAAGATTTTTTATTAATTTCAAATAAGTCAATAATACTCAAGATCAACAGACCGTGTAAAGCTTTGGATTCTTGGGTGCAACTGAATTTATCGCATATATATGTGCCACCGGCATCAGTACGTAGAGAACCTTATTGGTTGCCTCTACTAAACGTGCGGTTTTGCGATCCCAGCCAGCGCCGTCCACGTACAAGCCATGCACATAAACACCTTCCTTGGGTGGTTTCTTGCACTCTTCCGGACCTACTTTTAGGATTTCATTGTGCATGGACACCTGATCCAAAGCCCAACCTTTATGAAATCGAGCCACTTCCTGCTTCATGGCTGTCAGAAAACCTTGTGGATTGAAAAAGCCAGACATCCAAAAGACAACTGGACGTGACTACAAAATTTAAGTATAATTAGAACAAAATTAAGATTAGAAAACCAAAATGTTAACACGTACATTGAAACACCAGGTCGTAAATTGCGCATTTCGCTCAAGGAGTTCAGTGAACCAAAATCCTAGACTAGAAGACAGCCAACTGCCACGCTTCCAAACGGTCGGCACGCGCGCATTAAATATGTTGTCGAGCGCATCACGTAACTGCTCGCTCATGATTATAGTGCCTTCAATAGCCAGCAGCAAATCCTTGAGAGTTATGCGCACTAGGACTATAATCTGGAATAAATAAAGATCACGATTTAATGCTTTTTGTATATCTTTTTGTGCAAATTACTAAATTCTAATTCACGAATTACAAAAGAATAAAGGGTTTATGAAATATAAGGTTGATGAAATCTCCTAAACATAAGAGACTTCAACTAAACTGTACTTGGTTAGAATAGATTAGATAAAAATATATGTCCCTTAAAAAGATCGGTTTGAATATTTTATAGAATTTTCGATGAAGTTTACCTTTTGCATACGATCTATCTCTTGACGCAAAAATATATTCATTGAACTCGTTGCGCCCATCATCGTCAAGCGCTCCTTAACTTCGAAGAGATCGTATGGCATCGGCATCTTGCTTAACATTTCGCGAGTGGCACGTGCAACTTTGTCTTCACGTGTTTCACCGCCCCCCGAAGATGATTCTGAATAAGGTCAACGTAAGTTATTCGCTTGGAAATCACATTTGCAATAGATCGTCCACTGAGCACTACTCACCTTTTGGTTGAATCGAAATGATTGTGTCCAGTATCGATCTGGTTGTGTTCGTTTGGTACGTTATATCAGCATTCGAATGAAAGCCGTACACCTGAGGTGGATCCAGATTCGCCATTTCTTCAATCGCTGCTAGGTAAGCTTCTTGTTCCTTGAAGCTAAATATTTTGTATCCCTTGAAGAATTGGAATGTTTCGTGGAATAATTGGTCATGGAACCAAACCCTACCGAAGGTGTTCAACAGGCGCTTGTCGTAGTCGTCTGTTACACGACCGCCATATTGCACCTCGCCCAACATATAGCGCACCGTAGTCCAACTGATGCCCTTTCCCGGTTCCAGATCATCCAGGTGATTCTGTACGAACAAGCAACTCGCATACCAGTCGGCAAAATTGAACTCGTAAGGAATATTCCAGCCGAGCGGACCAAACTTTCGACGTTCCTGTACCACCGAATGCAGAAAGGAGATGGCAAATACAAGTGGATGGTAGAAAGGTGATTGCGAATAGTCTAGGAAGTCTTGCGACAGATTGCTGTAGGTACGCTTAAGTCCAGCACGTATGCCGGCTGGCGGCTCATTCGTGAACTTGATCGCCATTTGTAGTAAAGTTATGGAGAAAGACGTGTGTGGTTCGGTGGTGATCCAGACGCGAAAATTTGAATTATACGCCCCTTCACCTTCTTTTTCCAACTCTAACATAAGCAACGTCAGCTCTAGCATATATTCCAAACCCAAATGGCAATTCTGTAGGAGCACCCATCCGCCATCCTCACGGCAGTTTGCGACAAGTTTGCGAGCATGTATTTCCTGTCCTTGACCCATCGATATTGGGTAGCATTTCAATTCGTTTTTCTTCGCCAAAGCCTCGATATTTGAGGAAGGATCAGATCCCATGGATAGGAAACATATAAGCGGAGTTATTGGCTTGCTCTCCGAGAGCAATTCGTCGTAGTTCAAGATCACAGGTTCAGCAAAACGTTCGCCCAACGAATTTGCGATGTACTTGCGACTCTGAGAGATTGTACGATCTGTACACCAGGAACGTATCAGCAGTAATTTCTTAAAGGGATCCAGTGAATTGTAACCATCTGGAATAGTCTCATTCTCGGGACTATCTTTCTTATACCAAAAGAACCAACCGCGCTCGTTGTTTGAGACCTTATTCAAAACGTTGACGAACGGAGCCAAACGCGATAATTGTACCAAATTCAGCCAAGTTTCATCTGTGATCCAACGAAAAGGCACAGGAGGACAATCGTTCAAATTTAAGGCAGCGCCTCCTTTAATCAAATTCTGGAATTCATCGTAAGTTATGATCTCTAGTTGGCGATCGATATTGAGTGCCATTAGCAGGACGAACAGATATTTGTGTGTCTCATACAGGCCACGCGATTTATAGCGGTATATCTCGAATGTCAGATAGGAAATGATGCGCTTTATTCGCTTCTGAGTGATATGCGTCTTGTGTGAGTTATGCATCGATGCATCAAATCGCTCCAGGAATTGCACCAATGAGGTCTGATACATGCAATTGACCATGGCCATGGTGCACACCAAAAAATAAAGAACGCTTCCGCGCGTTGCAACCGGGCGATATTCTTCACGTGCTATATTTATTTTCGCCTCAGTGACTTTGGCAATCTCCAACTTCTCCTTCACCTCAATAGCCGTGTTCTTGCTAGTGTTTAGCACTTCTATCACAGTTACGTCGTCCAATAAACTACCTTGAGTAGTAGAGAGTTTATGCAAGAGATTCGCTTCCAACTCTTTCATTTTCTTCATATTTCCGGTGACGGTCTCCACAAGATTTGTACGTTCCTCTTCCAACTCTTTGCGCTCTGTGAGAATCACACGTCCTAGCAGTTGATCTTCCAGACCCTTCATGGTGACGGTAAAATCAATTATAGACGTGCGTGCAGAAACCTCAGGTGTATAAGAGGGATTTGGTAGTTTTGTTGTTATATAGAGTCGGAAGACTGGATTATAATCAATTTCTTTGTCCCCCAACTTGATCTTATAGGTTGTGCCGACTTTAAGTAAATTACGATCCAGTACATTATCCAAGCATGGATCCAACTCTTCACCCACATCTTCAATAATAACAGGCAGTCCCATACTGACCGAATCCTCAATATGATTACGGAAGTATTTGTTATTCAGAGAGGTGACTATCAAACGGTTTTCCTTCTCCTTACTCTTGATCCAACTCTTTCCTTGTGACTGTGGATCAATTAGCAATGGAAATCGTACCGCTTTAGTTGCAATTATGCCATTTTGTATAGACAGCTCATCAGATGGCAAACCCTGTAGATTCCATTCCCCAATTTGTGTGCGATCCGTTAGACTGTCGATGATACTCAAATTCGAAGATAATGGTATCTGACGCTCCACTATCTCCTTCATCCACTGACTCTGCAAGTCGTTGCGGTATTCCTGATTAAATGGGCCCGTGTACGAAAGGAAGGCAGTCAGCAGAATAACGTCACCAACAAGCCTCTCGGTTTCACTCTTGAATTGTGCTATTTGTTCAGTCCAACGAATTTTCTCACCAGCCAAGCCACCGATTAATGCGGTTGCTGCGTCCATTTTGTCTTGGCACTTCTTTGCCTCAGTCAGGACTGCATTCTTTTTTCCCATTGCTTCCTCGAATTTTTGCTGCACCTCGGCCAACTCGCGCTCTTTGGAAGCAAAAAGATCTTCGGCTTCTTGCAAGTCTGCCGATGCTTTTTGGTACTTTGCTGCTTGGACAGCTAAATTCGCCTTCAGCGGCAAAACTTCCTTGTTCACTTCATAGTACTTGGCCATAGCAATGGTCCATGAAAGCAACCCGGCTACATTGCCGCAAGCAACTTTGGCAGCTTCAAAAGTGTATAGACTGAAAAATGGGAAATGAGTAATTTATATCCTTGAATATGTTAATGTAAGATTAAAACTGAAAACTGGCTATTTTAATTCTAATCCAGAATGCTATATTTATTTGCTTGATCAAAGTAAGTGTAAGTACCTGTAAGTGAAGTATGGTAGCAGCAGATCAACCATTTCAGCATTGATGACATCAGTTGGATATTCTACAATCTTTCTGAGGAAGCCTGTATCAGACATAACCTTCAGCGATTCATCCCAAGAGCTAGTTATGAATGTCTTTTCGACATCCGGTTTAATGGCCTTTATTCTCTTACGGAATAAAATGCACACGCAATCCATAATCAATGTAATCAAATATGGTGGCTTGCCAAGTTTTCGCACCGTTGCAATATCTGCAGCTTTGATGGTCTAAAAAAGAGGAGTCCCTGACCATTTTACAGACGCTTCTATAAATGTTTTAGAATCTGTTTTACCTTCAGCGCCGCTTCTGCCTCTTCTAAAGCTGGTCGAGCCTTTTCTAATTTCGCTTCGGCAACTTCCTTATCTGCTGAGATCTGTTTCACCAACACACCGGCTTGTGCTTTCTTTTCGGCTACTTGAACTTTGACCTTTTCGGCAGCTTCAGTTGATTGTGCAACCGTTACAAGCACTACATCCGCTTCCTCAGTAGCAATGGCAATAACTTTATTCATTTCAATCAACTCTTTCTTTAGAATGGAGACGGAAGCTCCGGCCTCATCTAACTTATCTAAACCGGAAGTCATCCGTTCAGCCATTACTACAATATTAGTCTGTTTATCGCGATATAACTTCTTGTAACTCTCAAGGAAAGAAATCAGCGACTTCGGCGTAACAAAAGTAGTGCGCCTAAAGCGTTCAAAATATGAAATGCAACATTCAGAAACGGTTTCATGGATCCAACTCATAATATCCATGACCTGATCTTTGACCGTAGGTGAGCAGAGGATATCATAATTCTGCAGATAATGCTGTGAAACAGCAACACGTGCGTCTTCTGGCCACTTTTGGAACCAATCAATAACGCAGCCGGATATTAAACCAGGGAATTTTAATGAACGCGCCCTAAATTTCTCACCAATCTTCAATAAACAATCTGTAATAAGAATTTTTCTGTAATTTTCAGTAATTTCAACTTACAGGTGAAAAACACAGCGCGATATGTAGATTAAATCGTGCCCGACCCAAGAAGAAATCATAGAGATTATCTTGTGTTGGTGGACGTTTAGGTTGGAGTTTCTTCATAACAGGAATTATCTCGTTATAGATTTCGTCTGTTAAAAGGTTATGAGATATGTTGAGATTAGATAGTAGTGTAAAAATATTTGGTATAAACTACAGACCCATTTCGTCTTTTGCGAAAAGGTTGGCTATTTCTCCAGAGCTCAAAATATTGTTAATGTACTCCAGAAAAGATTCGTCCTTTATCTCGTTGTCGGTGAAAATGAATGTTATACCGTTGCCATCTAAGCCGGCGGTACGGTACAGGTACTTTAGATCATCGACTAAGTTGCCTGTGTTGTAGGCACGGGTGAGAGTTATTTGGAAGAATTTGTAGTTGGCCATGTAGGAAGATAAGCGTGTTAAACTCTGTTTGCCGGAACCGCCAACGCCAACCAACAGTGCATTACCTCTATTGGTAAAAATTTGAAAAACAGATATTATTTTACGAACAGAATAAGCAAAAGAAAAGAAACAGAAAATTTGTCTCAAAAGTAAATTATTGCCAATCTTTGCCAATCAATTAAAATATAAATCAATTTCTCATATTTTTACAATATAAATACTGGAAGTAAAGAAACTTATATCTGGTTTTATACCTGGGCATGCTCAAAATTCTCGAAACGATTATTAAGTGCACTAAAGCATCACGGAAGAAGACAAGATCCATGTTATATCCACGTACATTATCGTTGAACTGACCCATGTACCACAGCACTCTTTGCTTGACGTAATCAAAACTGTAAAAGAAATTCATCGGTTATATACTTAGAGGATTCTACAGTTTCTCTATTTTGAAGTATACCTGGGCATTTCTTCGTATATTTTTGGCGGTTCCAATGACACATCTTCATCATCTTCCCCGGCATCTGGTGGATCTCTTAGGAAATCAACAAAGAACGTTTCCTCTTCCGGATAATCATCCCAGAAATCGATTAAAAACGTTTTCGCATCTTTTCCCATGCGGTCTTTGAACCATATGGTATCCTTAAAATCAGTAAAACGATCTGCAATGACGCGTTGACACTCGTGTTTCCATAGCTTCAGCACATCCGTCACGCATTTGCACTCCTCGCCAGCTACTTTCAAAATACCCTCCCATATTCGCGACAAGTCACG